>VZRR01011969.1:1932235-2091532 GCA_013398015.1 Oreocharis arfaki
GGACGAGGGGCAAGGGCAGGAGGGGGGGGCAGGCAGGCAGGAGGGCTGGGGTGCGGGGTTCACCTGCAGCTCCTGCCGACAATGGGGAGGAGTGAGAAGGTGGCCATGAAACGGGGAAGGTTTAATGGAGAAATCCTATTTTTGGGGAAATTCTCCACGTAGAGCCTTTAGGAACATTAGCATTATGTGCCTTACAAAGCCGGAGGTTTAACAAGAAGTGCTACACAGCGAGAACCAGCTGCCTTTAGAGGTCACTAGAACATCACTGCAGTATTTACAAATTTTCCATGAAGGATTAGAAGTTCGTCTAAAGCCCTATATACACTATATACAGTTCCAGTGGATGCTGTATACTATTATCTAAATTTCTTCACATAGACTATCATGTATCTGCCCCAGCAAAGCTGATTAGTGAAGCAGCTTGACTCTGACATATCCTTTATGCCAGCCACAAGCTGCCTTGCACAGCCACCTTATTCACTGTGGAGACAGGCCTGAAGCAAGATTGTAACACAACAAATGCAAATGAGATGAGCCTTACACCACTTAAACTGAGATGGCTATAATATGTAACAGCTTAATGTGCCCACAGAAGTGATTGATGCCCCCTCCATATCTCTAAAGAGCTTCAGTTTTGATGCACCCTGTTTTTAACTAATATTTCTTATTACTGCTCTCCCTGGCAATGTCCTTTTCTTTTTCTTCAATGTAGGGAAAGGAGGAAGGATGCAAAATGCCAAACAACTTATCAAAGCTGGTTGTCTCTCCCAAGATCCTGACTTATGATAACAAAAAATTGAAGGATCCCTTAATCAGCTCTTAGCGGTTTGTTTAGATTATTCCAGCAGAAGTTTGGTCCTTTGTAAATCAGTTATTCCTGATATTAAGCAGGAAAGAAGCAAGGAAAGATATTAGCTGCAAAGAAGCAATGTTTGTAACCTGACAAATGGTTTGTCATGGGGCAACACAGTCTGAGGGTCTCAATGAGCTATTGCCATTAATCCAAACAGACCACAGCCCCACAGTCACTCTGCCTGATTAGCAGATAGTCATGAATTTTAGGAAAATTTCAGAAAAATCTATCATCTTCTACTAACCTAGGTGGCTCTACATTTTTAATCAGAATTTGTTCCCTGTCCTTAAAATAAACAGAAAAAAGATTTCTCCATTTCCCCTAAAATCAATCTTTCACTGTCGGTTGCTTTCTCCCAATTAGTATTCCAAATTAATTTATTTTTGTCATAAATTAATTTTTTTTTGTGTACCTTGGCACGAGTTTTTCATTCAATACTTGTGAGTAATGTGACAGACTTAACGTTGTGTTGCTTAGCAGTAATAATAACAATAATAAAAAAAAGTAACTTTGTTAATGAATTGAGATGAATCAAAAATGCCTTATTAATTATTGCTTGCCTAGTAGGCTAAGCTTTGGCTCTTCACCTCACTGGCCCAGAGAACATTTCTTGCCTTTGGCCATGTCGGAGGGGCTCATTAAAACATCTCTTGGGAGCAGATAGAAATTGTTAGTAAAAAGCAATGGTCAGTGCCTCAGCTAGAACCCAGAAGGGAAGGGAATCCCTCATCACTGAGAGCTAACAAGGCTGTATGTATTACACCTGTAATCAAACTGCTCCGAAAATGCCAGGAGACCACTGAGCTCTCTTTGTGATTGGTGAAGTTATCTGAAAATGCTGAATCCAATCCATAATTGATGTGCACACATACAATTACAAGCCTCCAGATATCAGTTAAAATGTTGCAGTTGCAAGCCTTAAGGAGTGGTAAACCTTAACATGCATGGCATAAAATAAGGTGTTTGACATAATAGCAGTGAACCTGTTTTGCTTCCATGCACTGCCAGTTAAATTTTAATTGAATTTGCTACATTTGTTAACAGATGTAATTATAGAAAACCATACTGAAAAACAATGATTTATGGATGGGCTTAGGTATCTTGTAGATATTTTGTGAATTAGGGCTGGGGTATCTTTTCACGTGCACATTTTGTGAATTAATTTGTGTGTTTAAATAAAGATCTACATCACTGCTTTGCCTAAGGTAAGTAAAATTTGCTATGACATGTAATGTGACCTTAGGATATTGAAGTTTGAGAATTTTACGTGTCCTGAGGTGAAAAACTGGTGCCTCTTGAAAGCTTGCATTTGTATCTGACCTCTCTATGATCTCCTAGTACAGTCAGAATTTGCAAATTGTTTTCAAGGCTTGGCTTCCTAGTAAGTCACCCTCTAGTAGATGAGACACTGAAATGGGAGATGAAAGATGGCTTAAAATGAACTCAACAGATAAACTTACAAATCAGTGGCATAATATTCTCCAAGATATTATAAATGCTTGCCACAGCTCATCCAGTCAACCTCAGAATTAGTGTTTTCCTTTAATTGTTATATTTGTTTACTTCTTAGTTATTATATGAGCAAGAAACTGTCGTCTCGTGTGATGTATAAGCAGATAAGCTTCTAGAGAAGCTGGAGATTGTAATCACTCTGGGGAGAGGATGGCAGGATAGTGGGGAGGCTGTGTAATGGTAAAAGAGGGAAAAAAAGTGGAGAAGAGATGATGTAGAATCATCCAACTACCCACCATCTATATTTTTGGAGTGCACCCATGAGATGATGAGCATGAGATGGTTTAAGATGGGACAATTATCATTGCTGCTCAAGAGGGCTTCCCTATTTTGCAAAGTACTTTGATGTAAAAAAAAGATAGATAGATAGATAGATAGATAGATAGATAGATAGATAGATAGATTATTAGATAGATAGACAGACTCCTGGATCCATAGCATTGAAAATGGACTTACAACACGAAAAACGTGGTCTGCTGCACTCTGTCTGGTGATAGTGCTCATGCTCTATCCTACTCCAGGGTGTTCTTCTAAACAGTTTCAAAAATAAACTAAAATGTATTGGCCATTACTGAGCAGGAATCACAGAATGCCTCCTCCCAGTGCATCTCAGTGTTTGGAAAACTCTCCCTTAATCATGGTGGGGAGGCTTTCACTCAACTGCTTCAAGATATGCTGCCCAAAGTTGGGCAGACAGGCTACCTCTACGGACACTGGAAATAGACAGCTGTGCGAGTTGTCCCACCTGTCTTAGAGGGGCAGATTTGTGCTTCAGAGGCAGAGACCAGAGAAGGCAAAGGCTTAGGAAAGATGAATTCTGTCTAAAGTGGCATGGCTTTTTTTGTCGTTGTTTAGGGTATATTTGGAGATTTTTTTGTTTGTTTAAGGTTTCATTTGTTATCTTACTAAAGCCCTCGTCATTAAAATGTTTTTCTGTCTGTATTTTTGTTTCATCAAGGCTTCCTTTCACGTTATCTTTTAATTGTATCTGTTTAAGTACTGCAGTGAACTGGAAGGTGAGAGAAGAAAAATTGCTGATCAAGTACCATCTCAAAGGGTTGGACTGAGAGGTGTAGACAGAGTTCAAATACCTACTGACATTTATTTGGAGGCACATTTAGTTTTCTATTTTATTTTTATATGTGAGATTGATAAGGGGAAAATATACAAAATTACAGACCCTGGGAATTTCTGAAATAGAAAAAACCTTTTTTTCTTATTATTCCTAAACTGTAAGGAAGGTAGATGAGATCTGAAGGATTTTCAAACTGATGTCACTCTGAAATTTCATCTGGTCAACCAAATTAACAGCATAAAGACCTGTTTGTTGAGAGGATTGCATGTTTGCCTAGAAACACCAATTCAGTGGTTCTTTTCTACTGGCTTCTGTAGAAACAGAAAACAAAAACAACAGTCACCTTCTCTAAGAGTAAATGGTTTAAAGAACTTCACCAAGTTTGTGTTAAGACATCTTTGGCCTAATTTGAGGCCCTGTCCTATTATCGAGAGAATACAGATCCCAGACCAAATCCATCCTCCAGAAGGCCCTGGCTATGTTCAGATCACATGAGATATGAATTTGACCCATGGATTGTGGTGATGTAAATGGCAAATGCTGAAGAAATGCAGAAAAGCAGATTTTCCCCCACCTTTGCCCTGTCTGAATTTCAGGGCTGACTGTGGCTCATGTGCATAATTCAGAACACCTCAAGGCTGCTCTAAGCTCCACTGGCTTGTAGCATCCTCCAAGGTGGTTTTGTGCCACTGAGAGTTTTCCCAGCACATACGGGCTCTGCCATGGGTCCTGCAGTGGGGTGGAATAGAAAGAGATCCTTGGCTCCAAGGTAATCTCCCAGCCTCCATTAGGACAATTTTCCAGGTTCTTTGCAGCACTGGCCTCAGAGCTGAGTTCTGCTTGTAAAGTCTCACCCTTGCCATTACATGTTAAAAAGATGAAGGGATGTTAATTTGTCACACAGTTTGTATTTCCAGCACACAAAAAGATTTCTGTCATGTCCGCTTTTGGCCTTTGCATTTGCAGGGTACTTCTGCCCATTCTTTGTTGGCCAAATTTTGCCTGAAGATGACCTTAGCTTTTGAAATGCTGACAAACATATATATGTAGGTAATTCTTGGAATAATTTAGAAAAACCTGCATCTACAAAGCCTTTTAATCAAGTGAGGGATCAGCAATATCAGTAATCAGTGACTACTAGTATGTCAGTGGACTAATAATCAACAAAGTAGCAATCAGTGACATGTGGTAGGAAGAAAACGGAGAGATGTCAATTACTACGTTGAACTCAGTGACTGTGGATACCTGTAAGGCGTGTGCATGTGCATGTGCATGTAACAGGGTACACACAGTTCTTGTCCATCCAGGTGTAGCGACCCTCACATACATAGTGACGCACATGCATGGTACAGTTTCTTATCAAAACAAATAGAGCCCCAAAGTGACTATTTAAACTGCAGGCAAATGGTGCTTCCAGCCTGTGGTCCCTGCTCTGAATACAAGCAGGTGAGGAATGGTGCTAAATGCTTTTGATGTTGCCAGCTCCCATTTGCCACCCAACTTTTTTCTCCTCCAAAACCTCTTAACAAACTTCAAAGGCCTCCTTGCTTCTTGCCTTAATCCAGTGCACTGAGACCTCTAGTTCAAAGAACTTTCCTTAAACCCTCTTCTTAAACTGCAACCAAAACTTTTTCTTTCCTTTCCACAAAGTAGCAATTACAGCTCTGTTGCGTGGCAATTGGGCTTGGGCCGATCAGCTCCTGCTATTAATTAATCTCACAAAGGGGGCTCATTTCCTGGCATTCAAATTGACAAGAGAGCAGAGAACAGAAAGCCCTTTCAAAGCAGTTCCAGTTAACTGAGGGAAGAGGTATCAGAAGAAAGAGCCCCACAGTATTTGAGGTAGAGGGCACATTTGATACTACCTATGCTTGCTACTGATTGAGTGATTTTGTTAAGGAGAGCTCTTTACTAATCTTTTACCTGCAAAAAGCTCAAGAGCAAGTAAATGCAGCACAATTAATGCTAGATTGTGGCAAAGCGGCTTCACAGGCTGGGCTTTCGGTTTCGCTCTCCCAGTGCATCTTCTGCAGCATTACACTTACTTAAAACAGAAAGTGTTCACTTTACTAGCACAGAAAAGCTCTTGGAAGAGGGGGGAGGGGGACCGAGGAGGTGGAGGGAGATGAAGAGGCAAGAAAGAAGAATAGCAGACAAGAGATTAAAGCTTTTTATTCAGTATCTCTTTCGTATTCAAATTGTGCTAAGGGCTCTGTGAAAGTTAGAAGCAAGCTTGTTCAGGAGGGCTTCTAAAGTGTGTACATGGATTTCATGGGAATAGAAAAGAAGCCACGGACTGGGTAATGAAAGAAAGATAAGATGTCCTATATAAAACAACTCAAGAGTGGTTCAATTACTTCAGCAACCATCAAGCAAGCTTTGAAGATTTGAGGAAACACTGTTAAAATGTAACAAAAAACTCATGTTGCAGGTTTTGTACCATTACATGTTTGTATACTGTGTGAATTACTTAAACTATATTCCCTCTGTGAACGTTGTTTACCTCTTTGGGGTTTTTTACTATTATTTTTCTGGAAGAGCTATGTTTGTCTGGAAGAGTTATGGAAAATAAAACATTCATGTTTGATCTTTATATCTCTGTGAAAGGGAGTGTGCCGTAAAAGAATGGCATCATTGTTTACAAAAATAAGCCTGGGAATTAAAGGTCTGTGGCTGACAGTTTCACATATTTCTCTTTGCAGTTAAAATAGCCCTCCTGACACAGGCTAAATTGTATAAGAACTAACCAACTCCTTTCACCCTGGGAAAGGTCTGAGCTGAGGAACATACCTACTATAGAAATAAAAGTCTGCAGTTTAGAAAATACCTATTTTTAATTGCAGCTCTCTCTTTCTCTGTCTCCTTCCCCTCCCCAGTTCTCTGTGTCTGAGACTTGACAAGTAACATCAAATGTGGCCCAGGAACAAAGCTAACCAACCATGGCCTGCAGCATCCTTCGACCAGAAGTCATCTTTAGTCAAGCTTTGCTATCTAATTTGCAGTGTTTCTGTTTGTACTCTTCAAGCAGAAGTCCTAAAACTCTTGTGGTATAAAGCTTTCCTGATCTCTGTCTGGTAAGATACAACGAAAGTGTTGGAATGCTTTAACACTTGTAGCTATCGTCAGCCGCCGCTGCCCTGGTGCTCTGGCTTCAGAAACCTAGAGCTGAGACCACTACTTTATTCCTCCTGAGTTTATGTTATGTTTTCAATTGTGTTTTGAATACCATATCTGTCAAACTCCAGATTTAAAGTGAAACTCAATCCCCTTCTGTGCCAAGCCTGAAACTGTGCTAAATTTCCTTCATAAGTTAATGGGTTTTTTAAATTTAGTTGAGTCAAATAGATGGCAATGCTATATCACATCAAGAGGAAGACAACGGTATTTCTTGAATCAAAGCAAACAAAAACAGTTTACAGGTCCTTTTCTCACAAGAGAAAAAAGAAATGTCACCAGCAAAATTCATCAACTCATGGAGAAAAAACAAGGGAAAAATGAAACCTAGGAAACAAAGAAAATCTGCATTTTCCAGTCCATGATTGAGGAAAGCCTTAGAAACTAATACAAAACCAGTATTTTTTTTCAAGGGACTATCAAAGGTCTTACGGTTATCTAAAAACTCAGGGAACTAGCTGGGCACCTCAGATGGTCATCGAAATACAACACTGCCCACTCTACTCAGTATTTGACAGTTCTGTTGCCTTCACAGACACTCAAAGAAAGGTTATATAAATTGTGTTTTGCCCTTTAGTCATTTAAACTCTTAATGCCGCATAAGCAAACCACCTGCAGTAAGCAATTCCATGCATCCACCAAGTCTCTGAGTGTTTGTTGGCACTGGGATGCAGTGGTGTTGGTGCCCTGCTGGTTGGATCCTGAGCTTTTCCTCATAAGACTGGCGGCTGAAGGGACTGTGAAGAGAACTAAGAGAACTGACACATTTGGTAATTCAATAAATAAATGTGAAAAACACTTTGGTACTAAAAGGCAAGCACTAGTCATACCTGGAACATCATTTAAAAGCTCCTTTATTTAAAAAAAAAAAAAGTTAACAGAGAGATCAAAAACATATCCAAGAATTTTCCAATTTTTTTGAATGAACCATATGGTTTTAAGAAAAAAAAAGTTTTTATTTGTTTTTTTTTTAAAGCACCGAAAAACCTATAAGAAAGAAGCATCTCAGTTTAGACATGCCAGAAAAAAAAAATCGTATTTTAAAGGAACTATAGATCGTAAGTTAGGAATTGTGAATTCAACACCATCTACTCTTCTCCATCCCTAAAGGAACTCCTGTCAGCCACAGGAAGAGGACAGTGAAGAAACTAAGGGAAAGGACAATTTCTATGTTGTAATGAACTTTCCCTTTCCTTGATTTTTATGATGGTCATTACAATGTGCTGGTAAATACAGATGCAATTGGACTGTTCTGCTACTTTCTTTGTTCAATTGCCCCTGTTCCCAATGAAATTTTATTTCTTTCCTTCTCTTATACATTAATATGTTTGCCTCTATGCTTTATTCTTCAGTAACTTAGGTCCTAGTGGAATTATGTCAGTTCATCCTTAATAGAATGTCTTTTTTATCATTCAATTAGTGACAGTATCTACCCAACCTATCAATTTCTTAGATTTCGTAAACATGCATTTTGTATACATTGACAGACACGAATCTTTTCATGGTGTGTTTGCAGTTCTGCTCCATATATTATCTTTTTCAGTGGAGCAACACCTTGAGTTCACTTTCAATGTTGCAGCAAATAAAACTACTGCAAACTTTAGGCAAACTAAGACTTCACTTACAGGTGCGTGCCACTTGTTTTGAATATCTTAGTGATTAATATCTGTCAGTACCTCTATCACCTCCACTGAAGAAGTGAGAGATAATCTTTAGTTACACTTACAAGCGAATTGAGTGTTCCCCTGGCTTCTATTGTCCTTGTGTACACTTCTTCACATCCTACCCCTTCTCTCTCTGTTCTTTTCCTTTACCTGACTAATTTAGACAGCATGCTTGTTGAAGCGTCACTCCTGTCATTTTATGTGTTCTGCTTAGCATACATAGAAAAATTCCAACCAACTTGGATTCCTATGTATATACATGCAGGTGGCATATAACTCCAGAATACACCTGCCTGCTTCCGAAGAATTGAAGTATGCAAGGGTTCAGACATCACAGTTCTTTGGAAACACTCCCCAGAAATGTGGCTTTCTTGATTTCCAGTAAAGACAGTAACAGGTTTTCCGATTATATTTATGTGAGTTAAATTAGGTATCAAACACAATGGAGTTTTTAAAATAAAATACAAAACTTATATGGAGAGGACTCTTTGAGTTCTCTTATTTTAGACATGCCAGAAAGAAAAGTAATTCTCAGATTGTCTGAAATTCTTTCTGATTTCTAAAAAAAAAAAAAAAAAAATCATGGGAAATAAATAAAAAGCTTCTGATTAACTGACCAACAAAGCAAAGATCCTTCTCTCTTCCTAAAATGAGCAGTTCTTTATCAGCTGAATAAAATTGTCTGGGGCAATTTTACTGGTTCTGAACTTGATATAAAGACAAATACCATTCTTGAGAGACTATAAAGCATACCTTTAGCTCAATAGAGCATAGGAAATCCTCCAGAGATACAGTCTTGTTTATGGTCAGAGAAGCCTTTTTGAGGGTGGAAAGGGAGAGTTTCACAGTATTCAGGCTCATTAGAGTAAGTATCAGCCTAGAGGAGCCCTAATTTCTTTGAGACTGCAAAAGAGATTCAATTGAAACCTAAGCCCTTTTTCAATTGTGGTACTGGAATAATAGATTCTATGGCAAGTATCTTGGAGACGGTGGAAACGGCTGCTCCTTTTTTTATGCATAGTTCACTGATTAACATCTGCCTGATTGAACCCTTATAAACTTGGAATGGGCTGAAATTTTATTGAGTAGGCTTGCTGAAAGGTCTCTGAAATACACGTATACGATGCCTGTGGGCATATAGATGGGCAAATAAGTGGGACTTCATCAGGCATCCTGCAGTCTGAGGACTATACACAGAACTGACAGTAAACACTAGTCTGAGTCATGCCATCAGGTGGTAGGTGTCCCTCAGTTCATTTGCTATCCTTTGGACTTGGACAGCAAAACTGACTTCAGAGATTACAGGAGCAATAAACCTGTGACAGTAATCATTGAAGCTTTTCTGAGCTTTTGCAGGGGGCAAATAAAATTTTGAACTTGTAAAGCCTGTATAAGTCCTTTTTGACACAAGAAGGAGAGGAGAAATGGATATATGAATGAAAGTTTTTAGAACAATACATTAAAAAAAAGTTCTAGTAATTCAACTATAGTTAAAGCTGAGTTACTGTATTTAATGGTGTAACTGCCATGGTCTGCTTTACAGCCCGTTAAAAGCAAGCTCACTAGTAGCACAGTATGGGATTCCAATATCTTTATTCAAACTGACTGGCATTTTACAGAATTCCAGAGGATGATCATACATGAAGGGAGCAACAACTTTTAGTGTAAAAATAGTTACACTCTGCTCCCGTCTCCTGCTGAGGCCCCCATGGCTCATCACGGGAACCACTCAGGAGAGCTAAAAGCAGGAAGTACCAGGACTTCACTCAGCAGGGTACAGAGTGCTCACTGGGATGCTCAGCAGGGTAAGTGGGTGTGTTTTAATACTTGCCTGATCCAAATTCTTCAGTCTGACTAAATAAAAATCTTCATGCTTGGATCAAATTAACCACATCATGATGTATTAATGAAGATAATATACACCCATAGAGGTCATCTGGCTCAGGAGAAATATCTGAAGAGTGGGAGAGAAAACAGAGATGATGCATACAGAAAACCAGTGTAGCTAGCTGAATGAGAGGGAAAATATGAAGTAATTAAGAGCATCTGAGAAATGAGGTTCTGACCTGGCTTGTTTTCTTGTTGTCACCCATTGTATAAATACTGCATCATCATCACAACTGGACTAGAAATTTGGATGGTGATCACTAAATATTGAGAATGTTATCAGTGGGTGGTAATTAGAGAAGCACCTATGTAGAATATAAATGTGATGACATACAAAAGTTCAATAGCCCTTAAAATTTCTCTATTTTTCATGGTGATGGAAAGGTCTATGTTATTGGTGTAGAGTGAAATATACAGCACAAGCAGTGCTGCATATATATGTGCTCCTGTTTACTCATGTAGTAAGATTCAACACTTTGTTTAACAGCGCGCTATGACTTTTTACTACTACTTGAATAGCTTATATATCTCATTTAATAAAATCATAACAGCACATGAATAGATGTTGAGCATGTGGGAAGGTGGTAGTGACTTTCTTTCAGGGTATAGCTAATATATCCCTCTGAGAAATATTTGTACTGAGACTGTTGAGTTAGAGCTAAAATACTTGTTGGACAATGTATCTAACTGATCTTAAAAAAGGGAGTTCATGACTTAAATCTGAAACAATACTTACACCTGATATCTGAGGGAGATTCTTCACAGATCTGGACTATAAATACTGATTTTCTAAGAAAAAAAAGATAAAACAGCTAGAGAAGAGGTACCTGCGTTACAGTTATTTACAAAGCCATGGAGAAAAATGCACTGAGAACCACATAACTTGAAGTTCCCTAGGCAAAAATGTTTTATTTTACATGGTGTAGGCAACTGATGCTGACAACTAAGACTGCTGAGTGTAGAAGTGTTCAATACTTATAAAGGCACATTTATTGACCTACTAGTAGAAGGGTAGTAAATAAATCAAAGCAGGAACCTACAAGACCCTTAAAATAGGGAAAGAGAATGCCCTGACCCAGAGATTGAAGAGTTTACACTACCTAATTGTCGTTGTGATGTTTTGTTTTGTTTACTGTGCCTATATATTCCTAGGATTTACTGCTAGGATTTTCTCTGGCTGTAAGGTATCAACCTCAGACTGTGGTGCTGGGTGTTTGCCTTGCACACCTTGGCTTTCCTCATCCCCCTGACCTGAAACAAGGCAATAAGCTGAGTAGAAGTGGTAACACCTGTTATCTACATTACTCCGTTTAGGAAGAAGCATAAGGAATATGGGAGAAGCTGGTGACGTCTGTGACACTTAATGCAATGGCAATGCTGTTTAGACATGTACAGTGTTAAGAGTTCACTCTAGAAAAGCAAATTGCCTACACAGCTGTTTAGCTGTAGGTTGCTCTGGTCTGGAGAATCTTTATAAATTCAATGATAATCATTGTGTATGATGACACAATGACACATACAATTTGATGACACACAATGACACATGCAAGTGGTAGAGTCAGTTTACTTGGTTTAGACCAGTAAGGATAGCAAAGTTGCAGCACACAACAACTACTCAGGTTGTAGGTGCCTGTACTTAGTCGGGAAAAATTTGTTCTGGAAAAATATGTATAAGCTTCATGATTTGATTTTTCAGTCCCACAGCTATTGTTTGTACACAATGTTCAAGAGAATGAAGAGGAAAACACAGTTTGGAGCCAACTGAGTGTGTTTCTAGTACTGCTGAGGAACCTTCAGCAATTTTTGTGTTTAAAGAATTATAAGTTATCTCTAAAGGTAATGAAAAAAAAAAACAAACCCAAGAAAAAAAGCAGTCTAGAAGAAAACAAGCCTTCCAATGGTTTTCTGTGGAAGACTGCACAACAGACACCAGAATAAAATAATGAAAGGAGTTCATGTCATTTAAAACTAACTAGATACAATACTTCAACAAATAATAGAAAAAAATATTTCTAGTTCAGCAATCTATATGTGGTCTCTGAGGTCTTGTGCTGGACACACACCAGACACAAAGAATTAGTGTGCACTATATCAAACAGACATTGAGAGGAAAATATCTTAGAGAGAAATGGTTCCAGGTGTATTTTTCTTTATATGTGTATTATGCAGTAGAAAGTTTTGATAGACAGTCAACAATCTGAATTTTTTTGAAATGAGTGGTGGTTAATAAATTAAAAGTGAGCAACTAGTCTGTTAAAAGGTAAATACATCTATCATTTGGTAGGGCATTCTATTTAAATTCTAGTTCTCCTAAGAGTTCTACATAACCATTCGACTGTTTATTATGTTTAGAATGGTGAAAAGAAATACAGTAGTCTGCAATATACACATTTCTAAGGTACAGCAAGACATCCTCCTCAGAAAGGGGTTACAGCATAACATAAATCAGCTTCAAACTCATAAAAGCACTAACTTACAAGTATTTTATTTCCATAGGCACATTTATTAGTATTAAAATTTAACAGTACCATAATACCCCTACTGGCTCATCTTAAAGTATTAAAGTGATAGGAACACTATTAATAAATACAGATCTTGCAGCAAGTATTTTCTAAAAAAGCGTGGCTTTGAACCCCAGATATCGTACATGAAGAATTTTTAGCTGCAGTTCAGTACTCATTCCCCAGTCACAGACAAAACTTCAGCAAACAGGTATTGCTTACACACATAACTTCAGTGTTGCTCATGATGACTAA
Source organism: Oreocharis arfaki (assembly GCA_013398015.1). NCBI lineage: Eukaryota > Metazoa > Chordata > Aves > Passeriformes > Paramythiidae > Oreocharis > Oreocharis arfaki. Next base: position 1,945,157 of record VZRR01011969.1, read on the forward strand.
GTATTTTTACCATTTTTCTCCCTGAAAGACATCCTTCAGCAAAACAGAAAATTTATATGACATTAGTTCTATCCTTGCAAATGGTTATTCTGAAACTTACCCTTTCATGTTCTGAAAAAATATTTTTGGTCATATATTCTTTTGAGCATGTTATTTTAACTGCATGTTCGAATTAAAAAATTTTATCAGTATTTCAGGCATTGGGTCTTCAATATTGCTAATCATAAAGCCTATTGTCACAGAAATATCAGATAATATTGGAACTTTAACAAAAAGAGCTGTGTTTTCAGGGTTTCTCAACTACAGAATTAAGAGTCTGGAATTTGGCAACTTTCTTTTACTTTCCCTCTTTTTTCTTTTTTTTTCTTGTCTTTTTTATTTCGCTGTTAGCAATTCTAGCTGGTTGAATTATCCATTCAACTCTATCAAACTTCCATCAAATCCTCTGTAGAACACTCCAGATGTTCTTCACCTTTATGTAACATGCACTTTTCCGGCTGTTCATTATTGGTCTTCCTGACTTCATTTTGACAATAACACATAAAGTAAAGGGCACTTCAGGGGGGTTGTTTGATATTAAACTATAGCAGTCATCAACTTAATGTGTTTTGGGATATTTTGGTACCATTTGTTTGTCTAATACATCACTGTGGGTGGGATTCATCTCACCTAACTTCTAGTCATCTAGTGATGCCATGGTCTTCTGGAGACTAATAAACACATTTAGATCATCAATCACTCAACAAAATTCTACTTTGGGAGGAGATGAACCATGCCCAAAAAATTCCTATCCTACCCACTTGCTGATTATAAAGGCTAAGGTGATTAACTCAGATACGGATGTCGGATTTGAAAACATCTACATTTCATCTCCTGTCTTATGGAGATATAAGAAATTCTAAAGCTCCTGTGTAGATATTTTGGGATTAGCATGTCTGGAGTGTGAAGTGGTGTTGACATAAGGAAGAAAAACAGCAGAACAATCTGAACAGTGGCATGGCTCAAAATTTTGGGGGCATTTATTTGGCTAAAGTAATTTCAAGTGTTTTCTGAAATGCTGACATTTGTTCTTATGGATGTGAAGACTGTCTGTTACATTTGCTTGTGGTAGTGCAAATGCACTGCTGCTTGACCGAGGTTTGCCGTTTTGGGCACAAGATGAGAGTAAGCAAGCAGGGATAGAGGAGCCTAGCTCTTCCGGCAAGGCCAAGCTCCTCAAGGTAAGAGGCCACCCTTTGTGAAAGTTGGCACTGGGGTCCAAAGAGTCCATTATTCACTGGTCTCCTGAGCGACCATCCTTAAGGCACAGAATGTCAGCCTTCAGGTTCTTCTTACAAGCCTGTCTGCTCTGCAAACCTCCTTCCAGAGCTTCTGCTGTAATGGTAGCATTGGGCGCCTCTGGCCACATCTTAACACTGCTAAAGTCCTCTTGCCGCCATCTCCCTCCTTGCTGTAGAAGAGACCTCTCTGTTGGAATGGAAATTATGGTGAGGCAACTTCTGAGTGCAAATAAAATGCAAATACATGGTACTGAGAGCATTATCTAGTGAGTATACAAATAAGCATCACCATCTGTGATAGTTTTTTCAAATGTGATTTTTAGGATCTGTTTTATTTTTTGTTTTCAGTGAAGCACAAAAACTGAAAGTTGTAGGGAAATCTGGCCTGAAGTATTTGCCATTGGTATATACATTTCTTCTTTATAAACAACATTCACTTATATTTCATTGGAGCACTTTCCTTTTCCCATTCCCTTTGTCAGAGAAAATCAGTTGATTGGAGGGAAAGGATGCTTACCGTGAGAACAAATTGGCATGGTATTTTGCAGATCAATATTTATTTTTCCTATTCAATGCATATTTTATTGTTAATTGGATGTTGGGCTGTTCCTGTTTGGAAATATGCAAATCTTTCTGAACTTTTTACAGAGAAATAATAATAAAACCTAATTTTAAAAAATGCATTTCAATATATGTAGAAAAAAAATCTAGTTTAGACTTTGGACAGATGGTCCGATTTGGTGCAGCTGAAAAATAGCACAATTAAAACCTAAATATTGTATGTTTCCACACTTCATGAGTCAGAGGTCAAATGTAGGCATTTATTTTTAATTTTGCCAGAAGATGTTGTCTAGTGCACCATATAGAGCAAAACTAAGGAAGATTAATGCATATTCCTGACTAAGTATGATTGGAACTTTCTGCTGGCATTTATACATAGGTTTAAATTCATTAAAATATAACTATCTAATATTTGTTTTATATGACTGAATTAATTGCATTTGTAAATGTTAACACTCAATGACAGGTCTACACAAATCACCTCATTAAAATACAAGTACACTATGTGCCTGAACTCTTAATTTTAACTCGTTTTCAGATAACATCATCATAACTGCTGATGTTAAAAACATTAACCTATTCAGAAGTTTACTTATTATTTCCTGTATATCCTTTGTTACCAATAAAGGAATTATTAAAGAAACAAAGAAGAAAGGAGACAACAAACTGGCTGGACTTTGAATGACAGCTATTAGCAGTAGAAGAATGTGAAGATATAGTTTGGTAAATGATTTCTCTTGTCCTAATTGAGAAAAGAATGGATACAGCATGCAGAAATATAAAGGTTTTCAAGATTGCAAAAGTTATCAGGGAAAAATATGAACATCTTTCTGTTCACTCTTTTATGATCTTTAACCCAAAGAAAAATAATCTAAAGAAGGGTTTAGTTGTTATGACATGTTTGTGGCAGCACTTTTTATGAGATACCCTCTTTTCATGCTTGCAGGAGATTCTTGGTTTTCCACTTTACTGCCTTCCTAAGCGGTGTTTCTGTTGCATAGTCTGGCATGTATAAACTACTCCCAAATTGTTTGTTTCATTGGTTTTCCCCTCCTTTTCCCATCAAAGGCATCAAAAAAATCCCAGAATCCCACCTCTCCTTAAATCTCACTGATGTTTCCAACTTTATCACTTTCCGATTATCCTAGATGTTTTTCAGAGGAGAAACTGTGTTTTCTCCAAGTATGCTAGTCTTCCATCTAGAGAAAAATACAGTCGATTCCAAGAGTACCTTCTGTGTCTCCCGAGGCAGGTTTGGTAAAAGTATCAATAAGCCCTCTTTCTCCATGTGAGTGATATTTACCAGTTAGGCAGATGATCACATGCTCTGAATAAACACGTGTGCCACAGAAGAAAAGCTGGGTATTTAGGTTAGCAAGGGGAGAACAGTAAGACTCAGATTCAAAATTATTAGCCAAGCCCTCCTTCTTAAAGAAAATGCCTAGAGAATTGTAATGCCGAAGACGTACATGCAAAGAGATTTCCAATTGCTAATTCCTGCTCCAAACACAACCACTTTTTTGTTGCTTGACACTCAAAATACCTAGCTTGAAACTTTAAAAATGCTGAGCTGCTTTGGGGCTTCTGACTTTACAGTATTGTTATTTCTAACCTTATACTTGGATTTTACAAGCCAGATACATTTTCACAAACCAGATACTTTGCAGCTTGTCCACTGATAATACTAAACAAATACATTTTGAATGATATGTGTGAAGTGTGATATAGAGAAAGCAGTTATAGTTCATTATTACTCTCTCACAGCTCTGCTTTAAAGCTAAATAGGTCAGTGTAGACAATGTGCTAATTTAGATTCTACCTACATATCTACCAAACTGCTTAAAATTTGCGGTATGCTTGCTTGTTTTATTTATAAAATTTTCCTGTCTAAGGAAATCTCTTTGATCATCTGGAAAAATGGAATAAAAGATTCAAAAAAAATGATTTGTGGACACAAAATTTTCAAAGAATCACTGTGTCATTAATTTACATAAAATTTCAGATTCATTTAGAAAAAAATGACAAATCAATGCTGAAAGCATGTTTGGTTAAACTATTCAAAAACCTACTGAGATAGATGCAAAGATCAAAACTGGTGTGCTGCAATTAAAAAAAATTCAGATATATTCTTAATAGGGCAAAGACGCAAAGTTGTCTTCATATACCATTTATTTTAAATTGTAATACCTGGCATTATTATTTATATAATTCTTACACACTCCAACAAATCTTTGTTAAGCAACACCTTTCTTTTGTTTTTGAAGCCAAAAATATGAACTGGCATTTTGCAACAGTCCATGGAAAGCAGACAAAGTCTTTGATGCATGTGATTCTGCAAAACTTCAAACTGCATGTCATGCATGATTTTTGTAAAAGATTATGAGTGATAAGTTTTGAAAGTCTAGTGTTCCACACAAATATTGGGAACTCTTGAAATATTCAATAGATTCCTGTTGTTTAGAATCACCTCTGAATGTTTTCAAGTATTGTATAGAATCCTGAATGCTAAGTCTGTTCAGAAATGTTTGGAGAGGCAACATTAAAAACAAACAAACAAACAAACCAAAACACAGAGCAAGCCCAAAGACATCTATTTTCAAACGTGTATCTGCAGCAGGAAAAAGACCCATATCCATTGCATATTGTAATGTTGGCAGCATATCACTACTTCCTAGCAATTTAATGACCTCTAAAGAAAAATAATTCATTTCGCTTTCCTGTATTGTCATGTGTTAGTTAATGTACAGTATGGCTTTCAGAACAGACTCTTTATATTAGCTTGTTGGTTTTCCCAGATTACAGCCAAAGGGATATATATGAGAGAAATAACCTTTCATGAAGCATTGTGGTATTTTCAGTTAATATTAAGTTTAGAAGTTAAAAAGACATACACAAATTTAAAGATATTTTTCTATTTATGCAGAATTATTTTGATCCATTTTGAAGCTGGAATACTTTTTAGTTTATCTCAGTCAGTTAATTCATGCCTATTATGCTAATTTTCCCTTCTGAGTACTTATTTACATTTGGACCACTAGGGCACATAAACCAGATTTGTGATTGTTTTCCTTTAAGAGATAGTTTATTACAGCTTTACTGCACATGTTTTCATACTGAATTGACTGTAAGAAATCAAAGAAATCTGAAGAGTTTGGTTTGTTCATAAGGAGTGAAGAGTTGTTGACTGATATCCTAAAAAATAATCTGCATTTTTGGGGCATGTTTTGTAATAAACTCTGTGGAATAGAGCAGAGGCTTCCAGTGGTGACACGTTAAGACATGTCTCATTAGGATCATGAGATTACCTAATATCAAGTATAACTCTTTTTTTTCTTTTTAAAGCACTGTAGACATGTTAAAGAATTAATTCATTTCCCCAGAACCTTGTAAGACTACTCTGTATTTCATTCCCCATTTTCCTGAAACAAACCTGCATCACCAGTGTTGAAAAGATTGATTTTCAATGTGACAGAGCTATCACAGAAGTGTTCACCTATCCTCAGCCATTTCTGAAAAAAAAAAGAAACAAAAAAGTGAAAACCTCACACCGGTATCTGGCAACAATATAAGAAGGTGGTCAGTGTGAGATGAGCACATAGACAGCTGAGTCCAAGACAAGTTTTTTACTTGCCTGGTCTGTTCTTTAACTGTGCTACCTGTGTGCTGGCCATAACGTAGCTGTCCTTCTGGGCATTCTTTCTGACTGACAGACCAAACAAGTCTCATGACTGTCAATATGGATGTAATGTGTGAAACACAAGATCGGAGTAAGCATGTAGTGTGTCTTCCCAAGAATGTTCTTCCAACCTCCAAAAATTTGCGGCTAAAACAACTCCCAGGGTCACAAGTGGGTCTCTTCAATTGCCAATAACATCATATCTTTAAATTATCTTTTGTCTTTCACCTGAAAAGATCCTACTGTACTGTGCTAAATTAGAAATCCTGCCACTGGCTGAAGCTGGGCCTGTCAGCAGCACTGGTTGCACCTCTGTGGTAACATATATACAGAAGGGTAAAAACTGCTGCACAGCAACTGTGAGAGAGGACTGACACAGTGTGAGAGAAACAACCCGACAGACACCAAAGTCAGTGAAGAAGGAGAGCGAGGACTGCTTCGTAAACTAGAGTTGAGGTTCACTTGCAGCCCGTAGAGCAGATACCCTGCAGGCTGTGGAGGGCCCCATGCCAGAGCAGATGGATGTGACCTGAGGGAAGATGCAGACTGTGGAGAGGAGCCCATGCAGGACCAGTTTTTCTGACAGGACCTGTGACCCCAAGAACAACAGACCCACACTGCAGTAGTCTGTTCCTGAAGGACTTCAACCTGTGGAAAGGACTCACCCTGTAACTGTTCCTCAGGAACTGCAGCCCACAAGAATGACCCATGTTGGAGAAGTCTGCAAAGGACTGTCTCCCACGGGTGGGATCTCATACTAGAGCAGGAGAAAAGCATGAGGAGAAAAGAGCAGCAGACACAAAACATTATGAATTAATCACAACACTTCTTCTCCACTCTTCTGCACCACTCAGGGGAATGAGGAGGAAGAGGAGTTGGGAGTGAAGCTGAGTCTGGGAAGAAGGGAGTAACTGACAAGCAAACTCACTGTCCTTATCTTGACCTATGTGCTTTGTGTAGCATTTCCTCCCCTTGTCTTGTTGAGGAGGGGAGTGAAAGACTGGCTTGATGAGCACCTGGTTTCTAGTCAAGGTCAATCATCACACCCCTTTCCTCATTGTCTCCATGCTAAGTAACAGATGTTTTCTAGATGGTGATATAGAAGAGGGGAAAAAGAAGAAACTCAGAATAAATTCAGTGTTTGCAAAACCTTCCAGGTACAATATTCAGGTTGCTTATGTGAGACTTAGACTTCATGGAGTTTTACAGAAATAGCAATGTAGTGGGATGAGGAGGCAACATTATCTGCAAACTCTTTGAGCTTGAAGATCCTCGGCTTTCAAGCAGGATGACAGAAACTACTACTTACAATTCAAGTAATCATGTATGAGAAATGAAATATCAGTGAACATTGTTTCTGTCATGCTCATTTGAAAAAGAAATGGCAGGATGGGGTTTCTGCCTGGAGTTTAACTCCTGACTTTTGTCTATCTGGAATGATGTACAGAGCTCTTATGTGACTGTTGACCTCCTGCCTCTAGAAAATCACAGATCAAACATTGGATTAATGTTTTAAATGAGTTAGACATGAAAAGCACTGCATGAGACTTGTGGTGGGATGCAGGAGAAGACTAAACTTTGTGCAGACCTATTGCTTGCTCTCTGAGAGAGAGCCCAACTAACCAAGACACACAAGAGTAATAATAAGTGTGTTTCTGCATTGCCCTACCTGTAAAGTATCATAGGGCCAGAGAATGAGAGAATAGGATGAAATTTCTTTTCTAGCCGAATAGTGAGTAGCCACAGCTGGGAGACTTTTCTTTGAGTCTGGTCTTAGAGGTGTTAATATATTCCGTGGACTAATACAGACAGTAACTGCATGGAAGTAGAAGTGGTCCAGTAACCGTAATTATCTCTCTTTGAGCTTAAGGACAACCAAAAGACACTCCTTTTCACTTGTGCTCCAGCTGAGGCCAGCAGTCTGTGCTTCTGGGTTTACCCATTTGCCATGGGTACCCGAACATATTTCCTGTATCCAACCCCGATTTGCACGCTGTCATATGTGAAAGCTCACTAAGTGAGTGAATCCAGCTAAGTCCTCTAAGTATCCCTAGCATCACAGCAGGCTTTATGCAAGAGGTGCATGGATGAGATAAACCCAATGCAAACTATTTAAAGACGCTTTACAGAACATTATCATACTGTAGAAGCGATCCAGCACTGACAGTAGAAATTATTACATGCCACAATTGTTCTACTCCTTTGTTGCCAATTCTTTTTGGGGAGATATTAGGAAGATGTTCTTACCTAGAAGAGGTACAGCCTGAAATCTTACTGCAACCATAAATTTATTTTCTACATGGCTGCAATCTTTACTGAGGAAAGCAGCTTAAATCAGTATCTCTTCCTGTAAGTCGTGATCAAGCCATACCCTTGCTCTGTGAAGAGGCAATCTGTCAGAAAAAAGTATGTGAATAACATATATAAACTTTATTTTCGAAACATTCCTCATATTCCTTAAATGTTCAAATCTAAAATAAACACCATGGCACCACTTTTCAGTTTGCTACTTCAAGGAACAGCCCTAATTGCAGTGACAAAATACCACATCAGAAAGCATAAGATTTGTTAAGGAAAAAACATAAATTCCCATTTTATTGTCTCTCCTGATAGCAAATCTAATAGAAGTCCTGGAGAAATTCTTAAAGCACCTAAATTTTATGTGTGCTTCAATAGCTTTTCTCTTCCCCCAGGGAGAAAAAACTACCTCAGTAAGAGATAGTTGTGGGTCTTGAGACTTATTGTTAGTTCAAATATAAATCATGTTTTTTTATATGAGATGAGAAATCAAGTTCTAGTCATTTTTATACGTGAAGTTTTGAATTTGATAAGTGCACAGACCGGAGTCCAAGGGTATTTTATAAACTCTTACTTTAATAAGTTGTATAAATTGCTTTATACTTTTAAACCAGTAGAGAATTTTGATGGATCGAATATGTACTCTATCCTTCTTTTTCACCTCATCATTGCTTTCCTTCCTGAGTATTACGGTTTCTGTTGTCTCCAATACACCAGTATTTGGTAGTGTACTCATTTGTATTGAGTATTTTGGTTAAGTGTATTTTTCAATAAGCAAGCTTAATCACCTCACATGTTTGTTTTTACATGCAGCTCACAAAATACCTGTGACAGGTTTATCTTTACATAGTCTTGCTGGAAATTTGAACATGAGTCAGCAGTGCCCTGGCAGCCAGGAAGGCCAGCCCTGTCCTGGGGTGCATCAGGCCTAGCATCGCCAGCCGGGCCAAGGAGGGGATTGTCCCGCTCTGCTCTGCACTGGGGTGGCCTCACCTCAAGTGCTGGGGGCAGTTTTGGATGCCACAATATAAAAAAGATATAAAGCTATTAGAGAGTGTCCAAAGGAGGGACACAAAAATGGTGAAGAGGCTAGAAGGGAAGCCTTATGATGAGTGTTTGAGGTCACTTGGTCTGTTCAGCTGGAGGAGACTGGGGGGAAACCCTATTGAAGTCTACAACTTCCTCATGAGGGGAAGAGAAGGTGTAGACACTGACTTCTTCTCTCTGCTGACCAGTGAGAGGACTCAAGGGAATGGCACTAAGCTGTGTCAGGGGAGGTTTAGGTTGGATACGAGGAAAAAGTTCTTCATCGGAGGGTGTTTAGGCACTGGAACAGGCTCCCCAGCGAACTGGTCACAGCATTAAGCCTGACAGAGTTCAAGAAGTGTTTGTACAATGCTCTCAGGCACATGGTGTGACTCTTAGGGATGGTCCTGTGCAGGGCCAAGAATTGGACTCAGTTATCCTCAGGGTTCCGTTCCCACTCAGAATATTCTATGATTCTATGATTATACTCACTTACAGGTTAGAGAACATGTTGTCAATTAGTAATACAGATTATGCTACATTGAAGAGGAATCCTTGTCTTCTGTTTGGTTTTGGTTGTTTGGACTTTCTTTATATTTCCACCTCATTTCAGGAACAGAGGGAAATATTCTGCATTTTCCATTTCCTGAATCCTGAATCTGGATATATTTTATTTCAGTCAAGGTATTGGATATTATCATGGTTATGGAATGGTCCCATGGCCATTGCAGATAGTAGCAGAATCAGGCTGCTGTCACTGTGGAGGGAAGTCTGGGTCTGACCAGCAGAAGCAGCAGAAGCAACAGACCCAAATTTTCTCAGCTCACCAGTCCTTCTCTTCCACTTCTATCCATATCATATTTTTTCCTCTTTGTTGCTCCTTCTCATGGCAGAGGCAACTTCAGTCCAGCCCCAGACCACCTCTTGTGTTATCACAATTTAAAAAAGCTCAGAAGCAACTCTGTCAAACACATAAATATATTCTATTTATCCTGAAATGGACAATGAGTAGAGACGAAGAAGGTACCTTCTCAATGCTGTAGACGCAGTGCTGTACCTCCAAAGTAATGTACGCACTCGGCACAGGTCTGTGCTCCATTTGGGTCCTGCAAGGTTTGACAACATCAGGACAACTTGCATCTCTCAAGGTAATTAATCTTTCCTGTCAGACAGTACTATTTTCATGCAATTATACAGGTCTGAGTAACAAACCTTTGTGGCTTACAATTCCCTGCTGCCATTACATGGTGCAAGGGCAGAGTGGCTGACAAGTACCATTACATGGTGCGTGTCAGAGTGCTTGTAGATGGCACTAAGAGGACAGGGACAGGACAGGGACAATGAGGCCCTTGGACTCCCAAAAAATTACCTAACCCACAACCATGATCCTCTCCCTTCACAGTGTGCATGGCTTTCAGGTGATGCTACCTGTAACGTGAGCCCCTCAGAGGAGGCTGATGAAGAAAAGGCAACCAGACAGAAGAATGGCCAAAGAGAAGAAGCTGTGGGAAGTTCTCCCTGTCAGGATCCTTTGCAGTTTATTTCTGGAAGACGCTTGATTGACTTGACAGACAGCCACAGCCATGGCTGACACTTGAATACCACCCTCTGTGTTTGTGCTTCCAAGGTGTAATTTGACATTCCTGTATGGGGATGTACTGGTGGAGGTGAGATAAACATTCAGAAAATGTGCAGCTCTACATCCCTCTTCTACCAAACTTCCTCTATTTCTCTTGAAGGATGAAAAACAAGTAAAAATAATTAAACAAAAATCCAAACCCAAACCAAAACAAAAAAAAGTTTGTTTCAAATGACTAAATTTTCTGATGTTCCCAAGTAAAGATAAAGTGGCTACCTAAGTGCGATTTACTTCCCCCTTGCACCCAGGGATATCAGCCCTGACCTGCAAAGACCACCCTCCACAAAAGCAAAAGTATAATTATACTTCCATGCTACTTCGGTCACAGACTCTTTTGGAGGCTGTCACCTGCATAGACATGTGTTTATTTTGACATTATATTTTTGTGATCTTGTCTGCTGTGTAGTTGGAAAGAAGGAAAAAAAGTTTAAAAAAAAATAGAAGGAGTTTCAGCTCAGTTTATTCAACTGCCACAACAAAGTGTCTTGAAAAGCTTATCATGGCTCTAAGGTTTCCTATGAATCCTGTGTTGTCAGTAACCTTGCTTCTACACTTTGAGATATGGAATAATATACATGAATTGTGAGCTTTAGGTGTTGTAAACAAGTGATAAACAGTTTAAATGAAGGGAATAAAGATGGCACACAGATTCTGCTCTTTTCAAATGTGGAAAATATTGCAGCCCAAGCTAGACCTGCCAGTCAGTGGCTACAAGTCACTTGGTAAATCTGCAGCCTAAATATACCTGCAGCTGGGCCACGTTTCCTGTGACCCTATCAAACCTTATTATTTATAAATTTGAACGTTTAAAATGCACAGGTGCACATTGGGCTTTGGATGTCTCTCATGCAATTAAAGACAAATAAGTAAAGGGCTTATAAAAGTTCTTTAGAAGCTACTACATTTCTATGTATTTTTCATTTTCAGGTCATTGCAAGATGTGATGAACACCAATTATCTTTAGCAGTTCTGGAACAACAGGGCCATCTGACATCAGCTGCAGTAATATATGACCGGAGAGAGATGATAACAATCTCTCTCCAAATAATGAAACCAACTCATACCAAGACAAATTTTAAATTTTACTGACTTACTTATTTTCTTTAGAAAGCAGACTCTTACAGGAAAAGGTTTTGCAAGCCTCTTTTCAGTCCTTGCTACAAAAGATTCCAGACAGTTCTTCATTCGAAGCCAGATACCCACCTAATAACAAACTAAAAAATACTGAATAGATTCACTAGTAGGCTGAGCTGGCTTTTTTGACACTTCAATAAAAAAGTCTCTTCTGTGGAAGAAAATCTCTTCCAATAGGATTTTTATTAACATCTTCTCGAATTGGAGAGCACAGTTCACTCTAAAAACTGAGGTATGATCTGTAAACACTGTCTGCTCCAAACTGAGAAGAAGATGTGTGCGTGGTATGAGCCCATGGTGGGTGGGAATTGCTTCCTAGGCAAGAAAACAGCTGCCAAGCAGATGAGTATAACTTAGCAGAAGGAATGTTTTAGAAGATGACTGAATTTAGAGACTTAAATCTGCATGCAAACAGCTGAAACACAGGTGAGTTGACTGGCTGAAAGCCATTGTTATTACTTGGCCATACTACAGATGTTATGGTATGTAAAACAATTTTGGCAGCTCCAAATTAGTTCTTAACAGAAAATGTTACATTACAGGAACTAGTAGTAATGTTGCTCTGTTGACGCCGTGTTACTTCTTGGCAGTCACTTCAGTGAGATGAAAGATGGAAGAGGGAAGGTAAATTCAATATGTTGGCTTTATTTTTATTTTTTTATTTTTAATCAAAAGGTGCTCTATCCTCCTGGTCAGTGCAGAGGAAAGCTGAAATGGGCATCCGGGAAATTCTGGTGACCTGACGTATTTCATAAGCTCACCTCTGAACTGACCGTTGACTGAGTTTTTATACCGTCCTCATAGCCATCCTTTGGTATACATTCTATGCTTGCCAAATTAATGAGTATCCTTATTTTTTATTCCCATCTTATCTCTGCCTCAACTCTTTATTGTTAACATGCAAAATGACTAATTTTCAGTGATACCTTAGTATACAGAGATGGTAATGACACATATTTTAACTTATAACTTGATGCTGTAATTTCAAAATCATTGCTTTGCTTGCTATTCTTTCACAGCTCTTGTATTATTTGTACTATTATTGTGAAAGACTGACAATTTTCTGCAGAACATAATTATTAGTTAATGTTCAGATGCTATATAAGTGAAAACATTTATTCCTACAGATTCTTATATAAATAAAGTGTTTTCATCACTGTAGTAAATTTTTGTTTTAAAATGAGACTTTTATTACGTATGTGTGATTCAATTAGAGGCTCATTCTGATAAGAAGGAAGCAGATGTTGGCAAAGGGTAGAGAGTTAAAGTAGCCCCAGAAATCAAAGAAAGAAAATCCCAAACTCTTCAGCTTTGAAGCAAATTGGAAAACATAGCACACACTACCTCATGATGCTCAAGCAGATTGGATGCACCTGTGAGTGATACTAAGAAAGATGTGTTTCTCTACTGACTAATGCTCTGCACCATGCCTATTCAGAACTGTACCTTCAAACCTACACCATTCCTCTTAAACCTGGGACATCAAACGTGTGAGAGACATTAATTCCATTTTTATATTGGGCACATGGGCTTGAAACAGATATGCTTTATATGCTATTTGTATTGATGTTAAAGTCAGGATAAAATATTGTATTTGTGGCTGCATTTGAGTTATTTTCAACATATATTTGCTTAGTACAGTGTTACTACTCTTAGTAAAAAGCAACAAGGCAAAGAGTTCCTCTGGCATTTTTATTTTTTCCCCTCATTTTCCATTTTCCATCTTCTCTACTTCTTCTTTGGACTTACATGTTTCCCCTTCATTTCTTTGACATTTACCAAAAGATTTTCATCTTTTCCTACTTCTTAATCACTTACATAACCATGAAAGCCTGTTTATATTGTCAGTGTAAACATAGTAGTGAGGGTTCATTTTGTCTAACATCACATAAGTTGGTGTAAAGAAATTCATAAGAACAAGATTATCCCTTTCTACTCAGCAAATTCCCATCATAATCAATGGACAGAATTTTTTTTTTTTAACTTTTAGGAAATTACAGGTACAGCTGAGTTGCCTGAACATAGGTGCCTGTTACCAGACTGATAGAAATACTGAGACCTGCATCCTTCCATAGGCACAACATAGAGCATGAAAAACTATGCCTAGGCATCTGAATTAGCCCAATTCAGTTCACCCTACAGTTAACATCCAAAATGAGACAGGTACATTGTGCCCCAGGTATCCCACACAAATGTGTGTGCGTGAGTTAGTTGCCCAGGATACTTTTACAGTCCATTGAAACATAAGTCAATCCATTCAGAACGCTATGGGGAGCTAGCCAGCTCACCTTCAAGTAGGCATGTATGCTTGGTCAGCCAAATCACTCCAGAAACACTTTGGGATGAATTAACTAGACTGAAGATAACTATAATCTGACTTCAATTTGCTACATTTAGGCATTTGAAATTGCTCAGTTGCAATACAGAGGACTTGTCCAGCATTACACTTAACTGAATCCCATGGTTGACTTTGAGTGATTTTGGCCAGGTGAGATAAATCACACCCTACTCCTCCATGAGCAGCAATGGAATCCAGGGAGATGCATAAAAGGTAGGGATATTCACATCTTTCAGAGCAATTGATTCAGTCTTCTCAGGACCGGGAGGACAACATTGCATCAGTAACATTGCATTCAATAAAGGAATTTGTCATCAAAATCATAGAATCATAGAAAGGTTTGGGTTGGAAGGGATCTTAAGGATCATCTAGTTCCAGACCCCCTCCACCAAAAGCAGAGAGGTTGTGCTATTTCTTTTGAAATGACAGCAGGTGTGACAGCATTGTGACCCAGCCAATGCATCATACACAAGGCCTTCAAAGGTCTGAGAGTGACTAACATGAGCGAGCCTTGTCAACAACTAGCACTGTGCTCCCACTTTATGATTGTCCAGGTCAGTCTGAAGAAAGTGTTGAATCAGGGAAATTTAGAGATGGAAAGTTCAAGGGGTTATCTAGTTCACCTTAAAATGGATCCAATTCTCCTTGGACATTCCCAATTTGTGTTTGTCTAGCTTGACTTAAAAACCTCTAAAAGGAAGGATTAATGAAACTTCATGGGCAGCCTTCTCTAGGACTTTGTCACAGTAACAAGCTTTTTCCTAATTTCTAGACTGATTTCTTTTATAATTAAGCTTTTTTTCTCTACTTTTTCCCCACAATAAGGAAGAAAGTATCTTTATAACCATCTTTTCTGTGGTAGAGTGTAGCTGTCGTGTTCTGCCTCAGTCTCTTTTTTTTTCTAGACTAAATTAATTCTCTCAACGTTTTCTCACAGGTCATGTCTTCTAAACCTCATCTCATTTTTCATGCTCTCCTCTGAGTTTCTCCCATTTATCTTTCTTAAAGTGTGATGTTCAAAAGTGGACACAGAACTCCAGCCTCACCAGGGTAGGCTGGACAGAATAGTGTTCTGTATTTTATGTGTGACAGCGCTGTTAATCCCCCACAAAATAAGAATACTTGGGGTAAGAAAATTGTGTTATCAATTTACACTTAATTTTCAACTCACTATGAGCCCCACATTTCTGTCCCACTTCTGCATGGGCAGTCATTCCTCACTTTATAAGTGTACATAAAATTTTGTATTAAAAAAAAAAGTGCTTCCAAATCTCCAGACTTCAACTGATTTCAGAAATGAGTGGGCAGACATCCCCACAGGGTGAAAAATTTGCAAGTTTTCATTAAAAAGAGTTTTTCACTTTTCAGGAAGAAGAAGGGACCAAAGATCAAAAGACAAATTCCACTTGCTACAACCTATTTTTCATCATGTAAAATTTTCCAGCATGCTAAACTACTTTCAGACTTATAATTTGTTCTGGAAAGAAAAGATGGGACAGAATGGGATCCTTGGACCGCTTTAGGGACAGCAAGTTTAAAGAATTGTTGTGGAGCATCCATTAAGAGACTAAAAATGGTGTCTTCCACTTCATACTGTATTTCATTTTTTTGGATATGGATCAAAATAGCAGCATACTATTCCAGAGCTCATCTGGAATGCACCTGGAGGATAAGAGCATTGGCTGATAACAGAGGCAATGAGCCTAATAATAAAAAGTAGGCGAAAAAGAATGACAATAGGAGGTAGGAACGGGAAAGACAATCATCCCATTTCATTAAAAAAAATCACCAAATCTGAATATGGAGTGAAATTTCCAGACTTGCTCTTATTTTTCAGAATTCTGCATGTCTAACTATTAAAGAACCCTCTTAAGGTTCATTATCTAGTGATATCTAATGATATAATGTGTGCACCAATGTCAATGGCTTTTTTTTTCAATTGACTTGCGGAGAGGTAAGATTTTACTTCCTGATCCACAGCCTCAAAGCAGCATAAGGTTTTCTTCCACTGCAGGAACTTTACTAGAATCATGATGGTCACTGCCTTTGTGTCATGCTGACAGTTTCCTAAACCCTGTGAAACCCTCTCTCTTTCCATTCTTTCTCTCTTCTGTCTTCTCCCTCTCAGCATCCTTCCTCCCAACAGTCATCTTCTCAGAATGAAAGGACAAGGTGAGATAGCTTTCGAAAACAAAAGAAAAATGAGTGGAAGGGAAAGTGGGGGGGGAGCTGAGGTAATTATGTTCCTGTATTAACACCACACCCTTAATGTGCAGCATGTAGTCAATAAGTGGATGTTTCAGCTTTGATTTTGAAGCCCCTATCCTCTGAGACATCTAGATCAACTTAAATCAACAAAAGATTGCTTTGAAACAGCAGAATTCTTCTGTCTGAGGATGAAGGAATAGGAAGTCAGGCAGGGACTTCTTAAAAGGAGTGATTTTGTACTGGCATTTTACAGTTATATTGTGGCTCATTTTTCCAGTAGTTGAATACTATGAATTTCTCTCAAGCTGTGGATTTAGCTTGCTTATTTGAAATGCAGAGGACAAAGCTGCAGTGCAGGAACAAGGACCTTTCCAGGCTTGATTGGTGCAGAATTGGGAAGAGCAGTGGGACGCACAGCACAGATCAGTTGTCTCTGAGTTACCCCTCTGAGTTTTTAACCAGAAGGACTAGTCTCATGCCAGTGCTCCAAAGCTACTTCCACTGCCAGAATTAGCAGGTAGGCTGCCGCTTCTCCTGAATAGTCTGCAACACTAGCAGCTATTAAAAGAAATATGGAAATTAGCAGTTAAAGTCAATGAAGTTGATAGCTCCTACTTACCAAGTTGGTGCCTCAGTGATCAGCTCTAACGAGGAAAAGCTGTACTCAACTCCTTATCAACAGCTTCAGACTTGGCAGAGCTGGATTTTGAAGTGAAACCAAAAATCATGAGAAAAGTGACACATAGTTTAGTGTGACTTTACTTGTACTTTAACCTGAATAGGGCTGAAAATAAGTTGATGATTCAGTCATATTGTGGTCCTCTTACTTCTTTCCCAAAAATGCTTTTTCAGTATAAAACACTGACAGGCTAGAGCCTAATACTAAGCTGCATTTTAAAATTGTTTCCTTGTATGTGTGTTTGTGCATGAGGGTTCACATGAATTTATTGTCATTCCATCATTCACAGTGACAGGCATTGTAACTTGCTGTCATGCCATGGCACCTTACAATGATGTGAACTTTAATTTTTTATTAAGATAGTAAGTTACAGTCAGTTAAAGATAAATGCCTTAGCTTAGTCAGAACTGGAATAAAGGCTGGGATGCCTGCAGTACTAACAGGTTAGCAGGGTTGATAACAGCCTTTTGGGGTAATTCTCCATTGTCACTGATACAGTTTCACTGGTGGAAGTGCTCTTGTCCCTCCTGCGACTTTATCTAAAGCTAAGTGATGTTAAGGATATTAAAAATCAAGAAAAGAAATGTTCATTATAAAGCAGGAATTCAACCCAGATTAATGCAGGTGTTTCAAATTTAGATATCTAGGTCTGCTCTAGTCATACGTGTCTGTCTTCTATAATATCTTTCTGAATTACTATTGAAGAATAATGCATTATAATTACAAAGATGTATAATAATTTTAATGTAGAATGAATTGAGTGCATTGCACACTGGAAATGCTTATTTTTGTCTGTTCAGTATAAAAGGGAACCTGTGTTGAACCAATTCAGGCTTAAATGTCTAACTTTCAGAAAGCTAAGTAGATGAGTGCATTTTCACGTGTCTTAATAGAAGAATGCTCATTTTTTCACCATTTTTTTTCTCCATGCCTCGAGCTCTTGGATTCATAGTCCTTTACATTTAACTGTTACTAAGCAGATGATCTAGGGTGGAAAACAGATCTTTAGACC
Source organism: Oreocharis arfaki (assembly GCA_013398015.1). Taxonomy (NCBI): domain Eukaryota; kingdom Metazoa; phylum Chordata; class Aves; order Passeriformes; family Paramythiidae; genus Oreocharis; species Oreocharis arfaki. Next base: position 1,963,008 of record VZRR01011969.1, read on the forward strand.
CCAGACACACTCTAAAGGAAAATGTTTTTGTACACAAGAAATTTATTCACTCATTTTTTATTGCAACTCAACTTTTTTTTCCTCCTATTTAAAAGCATCTTGGTTTCTCTAAAACCGTTGTTCTTTACATTAGAAATACATTAGAAATAGGTTATGTAGCTAATTCTTTACAAATGGTCCTCATAAAAAATTCTAAAAAACCCACATTCCTAACTGAAATGCAAACTCAGCATTACTTAGGACAACAGCACAAGCAGTAAATGCAAGCATGTGAAGAAGGGGAGGAAAAAAAAAAAGAAAAAAAAAGGAAAAAACAAACCAACCGAAAAACCAACTCCCTTTGCTATAAATCAACCTCAGATTCAATATGAATCATCAAATTTAATATTGCCATGATCAGTATTCATGGAAAATAAATGATGCCAAATATGCTTTAAGAAAAAAGAAATCTGTTTAAATGGTATTAATGGTAAGGCATACTACAGCAAGGTGAACAACACTGATAATATTAAATTAACCCAAGAGGCTCCCTAATCAGGATCCCTATGCAGAAATCTGCTTGCCAACTGTCGTTCTTTTTCCCATTGGTTTAGTTAAGGGTTGAAGTTCTTCTTGAAGTTTCTTTTTTAATCATTAGATCCCGACCTTACAGTTTTCTCTGACTACTTTCCTTCAGGCTGTCTTTGCTCCTGTCAATTTAGGATTTCCAGGGAATTATTCTTCTTTGAAATGCATATTCCAGGCTTGAAATACTGGCATATGTACACTGTAGAGTAATTGTGGAGGCCAAATGTTTAATTACACATGACAGCTGGAGCTGTAGGAGTCCGAGGCATGCTTGAAAACAACTTATGCCCTATGCAGTCTTAACGAAAAGGAACAAAATAATATATATTTAGGTTTTGTGCCACATGGTAGCCGCTGTTCTCTCTCTTTTCACAACTGAGGGTGGTTTGCAAGAAGTTCAGCTGCTTTCACTTCTGTGTACCGTCTCTCTGAATATATACTTTTTTTTTCTCTTTCATACAGTCTAGGCACAAACTTTCAGTCCATGCAATCCTGCAAGAAATATTTTGAATTTTTGTTTCAGTTTTTCCTGGGTGACAGAAAAAAGCTTTTCAGGAGCTTTTCTAATACAGTGTTCTTGATACAATTTCACAAAACCACATTACTAGAAATGCCAGAATCAATTATAATTTTAATTATAAAAGATGTAAGCAGCATTTTTATTTTACCCTTAATACATGTGATTTACTCAGAAATTAAGCAAAAGGAATAACCTGATTAGGTTCTAAGGCTTCAGAAAATATTTATTTCAACCAGCATAAATAATTTTCCACATCTATAGACAGATAGATTTAAAGGCACAAGAAAATTCTTATTTATTCTGCTGTCAAAAATTTTCTGTTCTTAGTAAAAAAGACATTAAAAGTTATTTCCTATTATCAATATATCTTTTCTCAATGTTCAGCTCTCCATTTGACATAAATTAATCTCGTTTTAGTGAAAAAATGCCTGTGTTGGTTTAAGGCAGTTGGGAGGTCTGACTCAATATTTGACACACCTTTTTCTATATATACACACATTTTAAATTATTATTACATTGAATTATTATTGTACTTACTGTGCAAAAGTGGCTAAAATTTGATTTTGAAATTTTAGCAAATAAGATTTTCTTTGTGCATTGTGTGACATAAGCACATCTACATTAAATTATAACATATTATGAAAGGGATGTCCTTCTTATTTATTTATTTATTTTCCTACTCTATCCCTCCTTAATAGAGGACCAAGGTAAGATTTAATTTAGTGGTGCTGCTGTTAGCGTTTGACGGGAAAATAGCACGTTCATTTCCATGGTGAGAAAAATGCATCGCCAGTGCCCAGTTAAAAAAGATATTTCACTCCTTGCAAGGCGGAGTTAATGAATATCTATAGCATTTAGATGTACAAACAAGCAAACAAAGGACATTACTATATTTTCCCAATGTCTTTTATGTAAGCAGAGTAATGAGATTGAATTGACAAATTAACTTTAAAGGAATATTGTTCAGTGGTGTTTGGAATTAACTGCTGTCTATGGTAGGTTAAGAATGAACAATGTTGTAATTGAGGAAGTTAAAATGAAACTCCCACCAGCAAACAGTTGAGCACTTGAGTCCATTGCCATGAATCAGCAAGGTAACCAAACCTCTCTTAAAAATGTGAAGCAGAATTTCGGTTTTAAACTACTTTGCATTTCTCGAACAAAGAAGGCTTTATTTGAGATGAGCCTGCTTGCTTAAAATGTGAATCATTAAGCATCACATAATTTGGTTTGGGATTTTTTTTTTTGGGTTTGGTTTTTTTTTTTTTGATGATTTCTTTGTCTCCTGCAGTTCTTGTGCCCTTATTCTGAGAATTTGAAACAAAGCAATTTTTTCAACGTTGTTTTAAGATTATTTCAGGTTTTCATGGTCTTTGATTATCTCTGTGTTTAGAAAATAAGATGAGAGGTTTGACTCTTGAATTTCCAACTTGATAAGGAGAAAATTAGAAATACAGCCAACAGTGTCATCCACTACTTGAAAACCCCAAAATGAGATATGTGAAAATTGGACTGTAAAGCCTAAAAGTCAGCTGTGGGAGGGAGACTGGGAAGGGTACCTTGGTAAGTGAGAAAAATCATATTGTGAAAACGGCTGCTCTCAAGCCTCTGCAAATGCCGGCACAGAGGCATCCATCAGTCAGTAGTTTACACTTAGCAGGCAAAGCCATGGTCAGGCTCACCAGCACCTGCAGATCAAGAAACCTGCACAGGTGAACGTACATACTTGCTTACACTCATAAATACCACAACTTCTATGGTTTCCAAAATTGCTCAGTGAGCTGAGGTGCATCAAAGGGCAGTAAAGTACACTTCAGAACATGGCTGTGGAGACTGGTCTCATAAAGCTCCATATGAGAGGCACTGCAGACAAGTGATCTTTATCTTTTGTGCACCATTTCTGTAAGTAAACCCTCCACTACTTATGCTGCAGAAGCACCCATTTTACTAAGAGTGCCCTTGTCCTACTTGCTGCAGTGTGACTATTTCATTTTACTTATGTAGGAGGCTGAGTTATTTGTTCGAGCTGTGTCTCGTATAGCTGAAAGATTTCGATCAAGATCAAACAACAGTTTTTGGCACTTTCAGCCTGACATATTAATACAGTAAGCTCACATAACACAGAATGCATGGTGTCAGACCAGAGTCTTTTCTCTCTTCAGGAAATTTGAGTTTGAATCTAATTAGTTACGATAAAAAGTAATAGTTTTGAGCTAGCTTTTGTGCTCTTTTAAGTTTTCACTTGATGAAGAATAACATTAAGACAGAAGGTTGTACAGTACAGAGAAGAATATCCAAGGCTGAAAACAAGGGAGATGGGAAATACTACTTTCAAAGTTTGATAGAGGGAAAAATGCTTATATTGGTAGTGTTGGGAGGGGAAGAGAGGACGAGGCTGCATGTGACTGATGAACACATTTGTATCAATTGGGCTGATTTTAAATAGATATTTCACTGCAGTTTTCTAGACTTCATTAATAATACTTGTGGTAGTATTGTGATCTTTTGTGATACTCTTTTTCCACTCTTGTAAATAATTTGAATGTTATTCTAAGTTTCCTATTTAATGAAACAAGAGCCACTTACTGATGTAAACAAAGCCCCTTGGGAAACACATGATAACATAAAGACACTGTGAAATGCTTTACTTCCAGTAGGTAACATTATCTGGAGTTTGGGAGCAAGCAGCTCTAGACTGGCTTTTAATTCAAACCAGGCATAAGAGTGCATGTGTTGACCTGTGGGCTTTGCTAGAACCAAATAAGAACAGAGGAAGTGATGACTAGAAAGTGAGCTCAAACACCTGTACAGGTCACTGCTGGTCCATCATGCTTAACTAATTTTCCCCTGCCCTCTGACCTAGTTTTCCACAGTGCCATCGAGATTTATATCCTTCATCCTAAAAACCCTACAGCTGCCTGCAATTTACAAAACAAGCCTTAACTTTCTTATCTGATAAACTGGAGGAACAATTGTTTTATTATTGTATTGACAAATTATCCTATTAACGAGTGGCTACTGTGAAAATCAATTAAAATCTCAGCTGAAATACTTGAATATCACTGGAGAAGATACAAGGGGGAATTAAATACTGAGTCCATTAACTGTTATACTATACAGTTCATAAATTAGGTGTGACCAGCACAAAATCTGTGATTTGTTTTATAATTAGAACACAAAATTATTGGATGAAATATAGTGTGGCATGATATCGATTTAATTTTTTATTTTATAGGGGCTATGCCTATGTGAGTTACTTGTAATGTGTTTGAGATAAATTTCACTAGTTTCTCCTTCTTTCAGTTTCTTGCAGATATTTTCATGCATTTTGGATGGAAATGACAGCCTCTCATCCTTCAGACTCCGTGAGAAAGCAGGAGTGGTATCTTGCACAGCCAGGATGGTCTGCCTGAGTGTATGCTAAACTGGGATCAGCTTGTTACAGACTTCCTGCATGAACTGGGCTTAAACAAGCCTGCCTTTTTCAGAGATATAAATTTTATTTTAAAAGGAGAGTTGGAAGATTGGACCAATTTCTGAAATAAAGTCATGTGACTATGTGTTACTTAATTTACTCTTATTAAAGAGTAAAAAATCTGACCTGCAGGCTTGTTGGGTTGTTAACAAGAGAGCTTGCCATTATATTAGAAAGAGTTACTTAAAATGTTTTGCAGAGAGCAACACGAGCTTCTTTTGATGCAAGCAAGGACTTGCTGTTATACCCAGGGAAAAAGATCCAATGCCTTTTATTATAAGAAGAAGTAGTAAATTTTTTGAAGCTTTCTTAGTTGATAATCACTACTACAATGTCTTGGGATTTAGTTCTGCCCCCTTGACACCCCTCACAAAGCATAGTTTAAGAAAAAGTAAGTAAAATTTTATGTACTGTATAAAGTATACATTATATTTCAAATAATCTTAAACTACACCTTAAACTGTGCTTTGGGGAAACATAATCAGAAAAGGCAGCACCAGAGAATGAGACTTCTAAGGTAAATCTATACTTTCCTCAAGTATATTATACTTAATGGAGTTAAAGACTTCTAAAACCTTGAAGTGAAATCTCTGGAAAGAAAGGTTTTCCTTTTTCACTGAGCTACTTGCACTTGAGGTAGTTGCAAGAAGGCATATATTTGGGTTATTTGGGGGAAGGAGAGAATTGGAGAGAGGGAAGAAAATCTCCTCAGGCAAATTTGGATAGCTGAGTTGTTTTTAAAGCTTGTCTCTTTTGGAGGGTAGTGCGTGTGGCAGAAGCTGGGATTTGCTACTCTGTATGGAGTGAGAGAGTTAGATACACACATATATATATTTATATGCATGTATATATATACACACACATGTACACACATTTTTCTACACATATAAATACACACATAGTGGTCTAAAGAAACATATTGAATAAATTTTGTCCTGTTCTCCTATCTCAATTAAACAACAAAGACTGTTTGCTTAGGAAAAAAGGAACAAAGCAGTCCTGGCACTGGAATATCAGAAAATGAAAATGTTGAGAGACTGAAAACAGAAAGAGGAAATTAGAGCTATCGTGCACCAGTGAATCATTGTAAGTCTCTCAGCTGCTCTTTGGCAATGGTTGCTGCAGAGAACTCTACATGAACATGTCTCATCCACCACCAACAGCTTATGGGGGCTAACACTACAAAGTAAGCAAGGGAGATGGGTGGGTGGAAAAATCTGCTTACTGACAATGCTCACTCAACAAATGACAAACTCCTCCACCTAGAAATGACAGTAGTCCTTAATGTCATGGGGCCATGGAGTCTGGATAGTTGTAAAGTATTTTATACTCAGATCTCTGCTAAGATGCTATTCACAAGATATTGTAATATAAACTGTTTTTAGACCTTTTGTGTACTACAGCTGTTCTTATCATCACTTTAAAAATGTGATTACAACCGTTAGCTCTAATTAAAACCAAACGCCACTGTGCTAGGTGGTATCAAAATGAACATAAGTCCTTTTTTTGAAGGTCTTGGAAAATTCTGTAGAGCAGATAGCATTTCTTTGAGGTTAAGGTTAATATGCGTAATTCATAAAAAAGCCAAAGTCTTTCCCTTTTTTTATCAAATGCTTTTCCTAAGAAGACTGTTATTTGAAAACCCATATATAAAATCTGTGCTAGATTGTAGTGATCCTTTCAGGCAAATGTAATCTGCAATGGTGTGGAAAATTGGCACAATAATGTGTCCTGAAAATGAAGGAATGAAAGAAACTTCCAAAGCTAATACAGGGTAAGAAATATTTGAGCCTAGAGAAAAACATGGACAGAAAGTCAGCTGACACAAATCATGGTAGCTGGAGTCAGTTGCAATAATCTTCTGCATAAGGTACTCCAGTTTGATCTCGGGAGCTTAGTAAAATCTCCTGACCAAACTGGTGCAGAGCAGCTACGATTAAATATACATATTTCATTGTGGTGGTGAGCCATAAAGATCTACAAAGAGCTGGTGTTCTTTTATAAAGTAAAAAGAAATATTGTCATTTCAGAAGATGTTTTATGTTTGCAGAAATCTAGTGTGAACATATGAACATTGCTCCTGTAGTTGATCAAGTGCTTGCCTCCTAGCATAATTTGCTTTTTTTTTTAATGTACTTTTTAGGAATGTGTGAGAAAGTGGAAGTTCTTTTTCACAGAGTGAAGTGGAAGGTGTATACATCTTTTTCTGCAGGGATATTGTTGTCATTGACTGGTGGTAGTAATAATGAACAGTCGAAATTGTAGAGAGAAGTTTTGTTTACTATTGACATGTCTGAAGTCATTTGGAATATGCACAAGCCCCCCAGTAAAGAATTGATTGGATGGTTGCACTCAGAGTTGCAGTCAACAGCTCTATGTCCAAGTGCACACCAGTGATGAATGACATTCCTCAGGGGTCAGTATTGGGACCAAACCTGTTTAACATCTTCATCAGCAACGTGGACGTTGGGACTGAGTGCACCTTCAGCAAACTCGTCAATGATATCAAGCTGTGTGCTGCTGTTTGTCATGCTGGAGGGAAGAGGTGCCATGCAGATGTGGTGGCATCTTCAAACCTCCAGAAATTCAACAAGGCCAAGTGCAAAGTCCTGCACCTGGGTTGGGGCAATCCCAAAAAAATACAGGCTGGGTGTGAGATTGAGAGCAGTCCTGAGGAGAAACTTGGGAGTGGTGGCTGATAAGAATCTCGACAAGGCCTGGCAATGTGCAGTCCAGAAAGCCAACAGTGTCCTGGGCTGCATCCAAAATAGTGTGGCCAGCAGGGCAAGGGAGGTGATGTCCTCCATCTACTCTACTCTCATGAGACCCCACCTGGAGCACTGTGTCCAGCTCTGGTGCTTCCAACGTAAGAAGAATGTGAATCTGCTCCAGCAGGTCCAGAGGGGGATTGCTGAGATTATCAGAGGGCTGGAGCATCTCTACCATGAAGACAGGCAGAGACACACAGGGTTGTTCGTTTTGGAGAACAGAAGACTCTGGAGAGACCTTGCAGAAACATTTCAGTGCCTAAAGGGGGCCTACAGGAAAGCTGGAGAGGAGCTTTTTAAAATGGCCTGTAGTGATAGGACATGGGGTAATGGCTTTAAACTGAAACAGTATAGATTTGGATTAGTTATAAGGAAGAAATTCTTTACTGAAAGGATGGTGAAACACTAAAACAGGCTACCCAGAGAAGTTGTGGATGCTCCATCACTGAAAGTCTTCAAGCCAGGCTGGATGTGGTTTGGAGCAGCCTGATCCAGTAAAAGGGGTCCCTTCCCCTTGGAAGGGGGTTTGGAGCAAGATGATCTTTAAGGTCCCTTCCAACCCAAACAATACTAGGATTCTGTGATTCTATGCTTAGATCTCTGATTGGAATTGCCTGGCTAAGAACTTCTCATAACATCTTTGGAGGAAAATGAACATTTCATTGTACTGGTACCTATGCTTATTCTAAATGTGTTCCTCCATGACTCTCCTTGTGCAGTCAGGGTGTACTTTATCATATGGATGCTAGAGGAAATTTTATCCTTCATTATGAGTCATTCAGGTTTTCACTGTTGGAGCCTGATCCAAGCTTTCGCTTTTGAGCCCTAATGAAAAAAATCTTCTTTCATCTCTTTAACCTAACAGTAGTGTGGTGCTGTCATTGTTTAGTACAGAAGAAAAAACAGGGGACCTGTAACAGAGCAGAGCAGGCAATAATAATTAAAAATAACTTGCATACACACTTGCAAATGCATGAAATGATTCTGCTTTATCTACTGTTTCATACTAGACATTTCACATTAGTATCCAGGCAACAGAAAGTTAATTCAAGAAAAACTTAACAGATCTCGAGATTCTTCCACCACGCTCATAAGCAGATGGACTAGAAGTGTGTCATTCATTGTTTTGCACAAGCTACTTAATGCTTATCGTTCTCCTTTCTCTGTTTCCAAAAGGTATGTCCCCCAGTCAGAGATTGAAACAATATCTGGAAACCTGATGTGTTCCCACATAATTTAGTGAAGAGGATGACTTGAAAATCCATCCTAGATGTTAGTGGAGGATGCAGTCCGCCCTGTGATTGTAACTACAGAGGGGCTTTTGTACTAGCTTTACACTGAAAAATACTGGTACAGAGGTACATTTTTGGATGCAGCTAGGAAGTAATTAGTGTGAGTTTTGGCCTCACACCTTTTGAAAGCATGTGCAAATATATCAAGAGAAATTCAAATTAATCATTAAAAAAAAAAATCAAGACAAATACTAAAAGTACTGGAAAATTAATTTATACCTTTAATTAAACATTTTTGCAGGCTTCCTCAGTTTAGGCATATTATTTATTAGTTTCTTCTCTGTGCTCAGTGTATGCATGAAGAATCACCCTATGCCTGTATATTAGTCTCTAGATGTATTGCAAGTCAGATGACTTTGTCCAATACACAGATCCAACTACAGTTTGTGGTTCAGGTCACTGGGGAGAAAAGAGGCTTAAAAGTCTTACGATGTCATGTGCAGGTATAATTTCATTTTTGCCATAAAACAAGGAAGAGCATAAATGCTTGTCTCCTTCCCCTGTGTCGCTTTGCCATGTGGAAATGACTGTTGGCTAAGTCTATTTGAGCAGTGTTTTCTCCAGAAATATACATTCAGGCTACAGAACTTTTAGGCCTTGTGTTTGAATTTTTTTCCTGGGTATTTCTTCGGTTTTTTTTCCTACCGACTCTTTTAATCACTTTGACAGTACTTTTGTATCATGGATGTGTCTGTGTTTGCTGACCTTTTACTGCATCAATCATTTTATATACACAATTGTGAATTACATATGGCATTATACAATGCATATTTAATTTTCCTATAGGCACCATCACCACCATAAGTGAAATTTACATTTCACAGCTGAAATTGCCATTCCCTTCATACAACCAATATGATAAAATATCAGAAGAACAATTATATACTCTGTCCACAGAAAGAAATTCTGAGAATTTTCTAAAACTTTGGATAACGATGAGCTCAAGAATTCAGAAGCAGTAAAACTCACATATTTTTCATAATTTTTCCCTCTGTAATTCCAGAAAATTTAGTGTGATGACAAAAATGGGCAAACTTTTGGAATTCCTTTGAGTTGTGATGATGGTGTAACTAAACCTGCTGCCCCTTTGGTGGGAACTCTTTTTGTGGCTCAACTCAGCCCAGACATCTTTGACTTCTCTATCTGGAATTTTTCAGATAATATCATCTGGCATCCCTACCAGTTTGGCATGCCCTAATCACTCTAATCTTATTCAATCAGTCTGTCATACTTTGCATTTATACAACACCTTTGTCCAGCAAATGCACCTTGCTTTGCAAACTTTAATTAAGTTATGTATCTGCCATCCCAGGGAAGCAGGAGAATACATTCTCTTTTTTGTACAGAGGAGGAAACAGAGAGAAATTATGAGTGGGAGTCATTCATAATTGCCTAACTTTCCTGACTTTAGACAACTAAAAGATAAACACTTATGCTTTGGAAAATAAACCTAGGCTCTCTTTAAAGTTGTAGGAAATAATTCAACCAGCATCTTTCATACACTGATTTTAGGATGAGACTAGTTATCCTGTGAAGGCTTTTTTCGTGGCAAGGAATGAAGTCTATATGCCTTACTGTGTACTCCAAAATCTAAACTAGAGAAGATGACTCCAAAATGGCTTGTCCGAAGTCAGTGAAAAATACATGTACACTGTTCAAATCAAACCAAGTTCTGAGAATATAATGCTTGAGCTCTGATTTCGGCAAAGAAGGGAGACAGAAAGATTTAGAAGGATTATTTCTGTAGTTGAGGCCATGGCCTTTCTGTTATAACAAGAAAAATCTAAAAGGGCTCTGTTTTTAATCACGGAGAAAATTTTTATAACAATTGGTGAAATTCTTTTGAGAGAAAAAAAGAGTTCAAAAAGGTCATTATATTTTTACTTGACAATGTTAAATATTATATTTGATTTTCCTGCTTTTTTGACAACAAAACGATGTTCTATTCCCCCTCCCTCTTTTCTTATTTCTTATGTACTTTTCTCTTTCTTGATATCCTATCCCTACCTTTCTTTCATAGACACACAGTCCAAAAGTGAAAATATGAATAAAAACTAATAGAAAGATCCCAAAGGAAAAAAAAAAAGTCATGAAAGCAAGAAAAGTCTTTTTTAAAAGTGACTTTGTAATTAAAGTTCATATACTATTCTTCACTGTTTTGTTTTCTTCCCTTCCTTTAACTCTTATTCCTGCTTTGATTTCCTTGGAGATATTTACCCCAAGTAGATCTTGTCTTGAAAATTGCTTCCAAACTTTCCATTCATTGGATACTTGTTACAATGCCTCTGGAAGGAAGCCCACAGCCCTTTCGCCTCCCTTTTCTATACACTAACATGGGACTGAAAGAAAGGTTCATTCAACCTCCTCCTGTTTGTGTCAGTGTGATTGTCCTCCAAGTCCAGCTTCTTCTAGGGTCATCCAAGGAAGAAAATGCCCCTTTTCCTGTGAAAAGCTGTGAAAGCTTATAACTAATAGCCAATTTTCATGATGGCACAGGGCTCTTCCATTGTTTTTGCCTAAACATTTATCAGAACTACCAGACTAAGTAGGGCAGGACTGCTTTCAGAGCTCCCAAGAAATCTTTAGTATAAAGAAAGATATGAAAATTAAGATAGATACAAAATGAGAAACAGGAGAGGCTGATATACGACTTGGGGAAGGGAGGAAAACCTTTAAGAGTTTTTGATGAAGAACAGAAAGAATTTTTGTGCGTATCAGCTCTTACCTGAAGAAAGTGGCAGTGTTCAACTTAGGGAATATGTGTGTAGTAGCTTTTAATCATAACAGAATAAATGAATTTTATGTAATTCAAATAAATACAATATAAGTTTTTAAAAATAATGAGAAAAATTAGGGATACAAGATACCTCACTGTGTGTTTTAAATTTCTCAACTGCATTTCAGTGGGAAGGAAGGACACAGGCAGGTCACCTCCTGCCCCCAGCCCCTGGTTTGCATTAATTTATGTCACTGGCAGAAAGTCCAATACTAGGGATGGTCTGGACATGGCAGAACACTGCCTTTTTTCAGACATGCTTGCTCTTCAGCCTAACCAAACTGCTGCCGGTCATCTCCCTACAGATTCTAGGATGCAAATTGCATTGATACTGTGTATAAAACTCTTCAAGCCTTGAACAGCAAAGGCTCATTTGGGCAGCAAGGGCCCTCTCAATCACCGTGTTCCTTGAGTAGAAGGCTGTTTCCTGAAGTAACAGTTTCTGAGTGCTCTTGGAGTGCTTTTCCAAAGTACCTTGATACTAAACAAGTAAAATTATCCCAGGGAAAACCAGAATTTTTTCCAAATATTAACCCAAAGAACTCAACACAAACTCCTTTCCTTTTTCATGTTGAGAAAATTCAGTAATATTTAGCTTTTTGGTAAATTCTAGCCTTTTAAAAATGGAAAGCCTCTGTCTGTCTTTCTCAATAAAGAAAATGCAGGAGAAATAATGGCTGAATGTGCATTGTAACTGCATACAATATAGTATTATACACTTCAGTCATTACAATTAAAGGAAAATAGCTTTTATTATTATTTTAAATAGTTTTATTCATTAAATGTTTATAATATATGAAACAAATAATTATGACTAACACACTGTCTAATAAAGATGAAAAGGATGAAAATCCCTATGAATTTTTAATCTGAGAATAAAGAACACTAACAATCCTTAATTATACCATCAAATATTTAAAAATACCTTCCATAATAAATTCTATTTTTGTTTAATATATTTTTTTTTAGATATCTGTAACATTTTTATGAGTAGGTACGTAAAATATCATCAGCTGTTACAAGAGACATCTTGCCTTAATGTATCCAATAACATGATCAAAAATTCCATTTTTGTTTATTTTTAAGATAAATCAACTTTTGTGCATTATACAAAAAATTATATTTTTCTCAGTGTAGTCAGATACATAATTAATACTGTTACTACTACAAAAATTATATTGTATTTGTCAGGCCAAAACGTCATGTAGGTCCACTTTTTCAGATCCCTTTTATGCAAAACACTTGCATAGTTTCCATGTTTCTTAAGAATGGAATATGTTTCTGACTTTAATGTTAATTTTCCATGCAATGCTCCTCCTGTCATCTCCCGCTGCTGAGTCTTCTGCTGAAAGAGGTGAAAACCAGAACACCCCTATAGGCCTTCAAATTTATTCCACCAACTCATTCTAAGACAAAGAACCTGATTAGTTTCAGTTATTCCAAAATTAATTGTTCAATCTTTTATGAAAATCAGGTTCCCTTAAGGTCAAAAAAAAAAAAATTGTGGTGTATAATTGGTACAAATTTTGTAACTTAAAGGTGGTTTCACTACATTGGATTGGAGAGCCGAGTATCACACTGGATGAATTTCTTTAACCTCTGTGGCATGATTTCCTGGGAACATGAAAAATTACACCACTGCCTTTTTTCTTGTCTAGGTATAATACTGAGTCCTCTTCATGAACTTTCATGTCAAAATAAAGTCTAGCATTAGACAGGTGACAGTGACTTGACTTTCCAGACTACTGCATTTGTAAACATCTCACAATCTTCTACAGTGCCCTCTCTTATTTGTTGAAAGTGTCAGAAGAAACACCACACTAGACAGCCAAGGATGAAATCTCCTTTTACTATCACTGAATAATACAATGTTGTGGTCATATTGTTCTCATCTCCCAACAGGCAAATGTCACTATCTATTTAATGTTATTTTTTTCATTAAAATGAAAATGTAACTTTGCAAGTATGGTAAAGCAATTCTGGGGGCAGGGCCTTCTTTGCTCTATTTATATATTTCAAATGTATTTAATTTAAAACAACTTCATCTTTCTAACCATATTTAAGCTAAAAATAGAGAAGATGGGAATTTTCTGAAATTGGGCTGGAACCAGGGTTTAGTGTGATAACACCTTATCTCTGAGAATTGGGTCAGAACACAGCTTAAATTATACAACTTTGATTGTTTTTTAGGCAGCTGTTTTGTTGAACTTGCTCTGGTGTCACATAGAAGTCTCAGGCACAAATAGGGATCCTTAGGAAGAGGGACTGAACCGACAAAACCCCCACAGTTTCTGCCTCACACCAGCTGTTTTAAGTACACTGCAGGGTTGCATAATCTGTAGCAGTTTGGCTCTGCCGCATGTGTGCCCCAGCACAACTTCTAAATAGACTAATGGGGGCAGGCTCCTTCAGAACAGGTACCTTGTCTGACAGACTTGCATGAGAGATGGGAGCTCTGGCTAATCAACACTGTGTCTAGTTTTAGGCAATGCTATTACTCTCTGACTTTCATGAGCATCCCTGACAATTTATTAATTAAAAAATGGAAAACATAAAATTTGTGAAATTTAGAAATAAGAAGTATATTAAAACATTGCTCCAGGCATGTTTTGCTGCATGGAAATCTGATTTGCTGACATCCCATATAACATACTAAAATGTACTTCAGCCCAATACTTTGCTATCTTCCAGCATAATTAATTTCTAGTGATGTGTGTGCATCCAAACAAGAAGCAGAACACGATCAGAAGGAATGAACTTGTCTGAGTGTATTCAGAGATTCTACATGAAAAACCATAAGCAGTAACCTTATGCTTCCCTACTACGAAAAGTTCATCAAGATTAGTAACTTCAGCACAGCTTAATTAACAGCTAGGGAAAATGTAACCTGGGGTGAGGGGAAGGCAAACTGATTAACAGAAACTTTTTGTTTCTTAATTATGCGTTCTATTATTCTCTTTTAGATCCTTCTCACCTACTGATGGGCAAACGGCATGGAGTTTAGCATTCACATTGTGTTCAAATAAGTCTCAGGCATTCAGAAGCTTTTTCTAAAACTGCCTTAACATTCCTACTCAGGCAAGACTGCAAACTTTGTATAAGAAAATATCATTTCCTGTAATTTTTGTGTGGTTGGACAATTCAAGTACAGCTTTTTTAATGTCTTTTCATGAGTCTTCTTCTATCTGAGCTAGATTCTAAGAGCAAAGACGAAAAATGATAAAAACAGACAAAAAGCCATTTGAGATGTAAAAATGAGGGTGTTTCAACTAAAATTGTGGTAAATACTCGCTAAAGATTTAAGGTGAGTTAGCTTATTTAAATTCTTTGAGGCTGTTATTAAGAGCTGACCTTCTGGGTTCCTTCACCCCTGGTTGTGTGGCAGCACATGGTGAAACACAGCTACCTGCATGGAGATGGCAGGCGTTCAGCTTAGCACTTAGTAACCATGGCTGAAAGAAGAAGCCAGGCAGAGTGACTCGCCTGTGGTGAATAAATGGAGAGGGTGATAGTGCTCTTCCACAACAGGACCATGACCTGAACCAGCAGTGGGTCACTGCAGCTTTGTTTTGGGAACCATTAATTTGCTGGAGCGTCTCCAGGTAACACTGGACAATGCAGTGACAACACCATCAGCAAGAGTGGCACTTGCTGCTCCTCTTCCTGGCATCACAGGTCTAGTGAAATACTTGGAAAAGGATCTGTAAAGAAGGCATGCTCTCCCCCTTCTTCCTCAAGTTGTATCAGGAGAGGTTTAGATTGGATATTAGAAACAATTTCTTCATCGAAAGGGTCATCAAACACTGGAACAGGCTTCCCAGAGAAGTGGTGGAGTCACCATGCCTGGACCTATTTATAAGACCAGTAGCTGAGGTGCTTAGGGACGTGGCTTAGTGGTGGGTTAACAGTTGTACCTGAGGTCTTAGAAGTCTTTTCTAACCTAAATTGTTTTCTAAATCTATGATTCCATGATTCCATTCTGCTTAGTTGTGTATCTTCTAGCTTTGTTGGACAGTAACTTTGCAATCCATCCTGCTTATACATATGAACCCTTCAACAAAGAAGTATCTCCAATTATATGAGAAAAAAAGGGATACGTTTGAGATTTACCTTTGTCCTCCTTACCACGAATATCTCACAAAACAAAGTATCTGTCAAAAAACTAATCGATTCCTTTTCCGGTCCTTCCAAGTATGATGCACTCTGACCTGCTCCTGCAAAAAACAGACTTTTCTGTGGAGGAGTGTCATGACACATTTTATTACCTTTCCTAAAGTCAATCCCAGCTGCCTTCTCTATGTAGACCCAAATGACAATAGAGAACAAAAAGAGCTCAAGGCTGGAGCTGATTCACACTCTGCAGGTTTGAATAACTAATAACTACACGAAAAACAACAACAACAACAAATCTGTCATAATTCAAAAAAAAACAACCCAGCTTGTTCTTAGTCTGGTTTTAGGAAGGAGAAAACCTAAATTCACTGTGTAAATGTGGGGGGTTAGTATTTGCTCATTTCAACAGTGAAAAGAGGTGGGGTGGTGATTCTGTGACAGCAGTATCTCTGGTTACATCTGGTTAATGCAGGCAACCTGCATCTACTTTCCTCTTATACCCTCAAATCTGACAATAATTTCCTGATTAGAAAATACTCTGATACTATGTCTATGGGTTTCTTTTCATTAGATGACTATTTTTAAAGGGAAATAGCTCAAAGTATTCTAAAAAGTCTGTTTGTTTCCTTGTTTGTTGTTTTAAAATTAGGATTATATTTTTTAGAGGAAGAAAGGTGCCTTTAAATATACTCAAAACCTTATCTAACTAAGGTAACCTCATAGGTTTTCCATCCAAATAACCAAACTACTGTCTGGGAGCTGTAGCTTCCTAGGAGAGCAATGGAAGCTGTCTTTGCTGTATCAACTTAATTAAATGTCGGCAATGCTTTCACAAGAGCACGACCAGGATGGCAGCAGAGGCAGGCAGAGAATTCTGGATTAAAAGCAGTCTCCACAGTTAATTAATGGAATCTGCCAAAAGCACTGAGCACTTAGGCTCTTGTCGCAGTAGAGCTGCAGCTTCTGTGAATGAAAGACTAAGCAAAATAAGGGACTAACTAAGCCAATATTTAAAACATGTGGAAAGTGCATTAATTATATCTAAGAAAACCCTACCACAGTTCAGAACTCTGCCTCATGCCATTGTAGGTCTCTGAATAGAGTGATCAAGGTCTCAGTTACTAACTTACCTCTGCTGGCGTGCTTTTAACCCAGGAAGACATCTTTTTAGGATGACTTGTAAATTCCTTGGTGAGCCTGAAGGTGGGGATGGAAGGGAGAGACTTCCTATTAGAATTGCTAGAACTTTCCTTTTTATGCATATATCTCTCAGCCTAGAGGAAGAAGAAGCAGTTCAAACAAACTCTTCTCTGACTATTTTATTTCAGCACATTTGTGACCGAGATAAGATCATTATCTCACAGCTTGGAGTGAAGTTGAACCTATAGAGTTGTTTTTAATAAGAAAAAATAGTTATAATTTAATGTAATCTATGTTTGCGAAATAGCCGTGGTATATTTCTCAGACTCTGAGCCATAAGGCAGAATGGACACTTTCAAGAAAATTTTTCAACAGGTCAGATAAAATGGCTATTTTAAATTGCACTGCCTTGGGAGTGGCACTGTTAGAGAAGGAACTTCAGAGTACTGAGAAGTGCTTATTTTGAGAGGAGAGTAATTAAACAGCTTGCTAGTCATGCATTTTCTGTCAAGCAAAGTTTTTAAATCAACATTGAATACTTTTTCTTGAAGGCAGGTTCTAGGTCAAACTATAATGCACTTGGTGCCAAGAGTCTCTGGTAAGAATGGGGAAAAAATTATGTAGTCTCTTTGGTTTTCGCCTTAAAATTCCCAAATAGATCAGGAGACTATGACGACTAAAGCTGAAAACTCCAGGTAAGTGTCCCACAGGTGCATTTCAGACCCTTTTGTAGTCTAAAACCAGAAAATATCATCCTATCTGCATACTGAATGTAACCTTGCCTGTGTAGATCTCACCATTTTGTCAATACAGCAACGCTGTTTTTCACCTTGC
Organism: Oreocharis arfaki; assembly: GCA_013398015.1. Lineage (NCBI taxonomy): Eukaryota > Metazoa > Chordata > Aves > Passeriformes > Paramythiidae > Oreocharis > Oreocharis arfaki. The sequence continues at coordinate 1,980,493 of VZRR01011969.1, forward strand.
AAAACACTGCTCTTGTCAGGAAGTGGGGAGCAGCACAAAATGGATAAGCCAGCAGACCAGGCTAGATTCCAGAAAGCTCATGATAGGTGTAACTGTCTCCATGTCTGCATTAATTTTCTCACGGCTCTCCATATGATCTTGTGAGTCTCTCTGAATGAGAAGCTTTGTGGCAGCCTTGACTGTGCCTCACAAAAACTTGTCTGTGTGACCTAGCACATGATCTCTATGATGCAGAACAAAAAGAGAGAGAATGAGAGTTTGGGCAAAAATATTATCTTCCATGTTCATGTCCTCCAGGCTCTGGAACTTCTATATTCTGATTTCATGGTGTATTTGTGATTTACATGTGTCATAGAAGTGATGCAAGATTGCCCCAAACCCTAAACACACCAAACTCGGGATGATGATGATTTAAAGATGGTTGCTTTCCTTCTCTTTTATTCTTTTTCTGCTGGATTTTTTTTTTTTTTTGCCCCCCAGGAGAGGAAAACATGGCCCTTGAACATGAAAACTAATGTATTCTTTGTTTTAGTGGACATTCTTTGTTTTGAATTAATACCCTACTCCATATGTACCACAATTGCAAGCTCTCATGCTTGGATCTGGTACTAAAGCACTAAAGTTCCACATTTTTGAGTCTTTTATTTGGGATTTCCCTTCCAGGAGTGAAGGGTTGCAAGTACTTAGTGCCCCCTGCTGTCTTCTGGTCTCATACATTGATTTTCTTTACTTTGTGACCTTAGGGTCTGCTTTGACCTTTTGCCCTTTCATATGGGAACTTCTCTGCAGAAAGAGTTGTGATGGGAATGTGATTAGAAGGCAAGGCCAGTCACCCATTTTCTGGTTAAAGCTTCCCTTTTGGTGGCTTGCAGCTGTATCTTGACTCTCTTGGCTTGGATATAGAAATGTTGGAAATGATGGTGAATGTCCACAGACAGCCACCTGGGTTACTGCTGATTATTAATTGTTCCTCTGAAATGATTGGGAGTCAGAGGTACTGCTTTTGACTTTTACAGTCATGGAAAATAATGTTATCTGGCACCCCTCATTTCAGTTAGTAGTGATCTAAAATGCTGGTGGTGAGGTCCAGATGATGCCTGGTACAGGTTTTTTACTTGCTTGTACAGATTAAAGAGCAGCACTATGGAACATCTATTTAAAAGGGAAGCTTGCATGAATATATGAGCAAATGCTGCACTGTGCCAAGCCACACCCACCTCACAGACACTGTCAAATAGTTTGGAGGGGACTGTTGGTTTTGGGTTTTTTTGAGAAACAATGCATTTGTCTTTCCACATAAATCACCTGCAGAGAAATTAAGAAAAAGGAAGAAAAGAAAAAAGCACCTCTTAAACAAAGCAGAATAAGCCCTATATTAGGCATCAGACTGGCTAATTGCTGCTGAAGTATTTCCCTGCAATATATGTATTTTGAGCAACCACCAGAAATATGAGGACTTAATAAGTAACGAGAAGAGAATTTATACAAAAAACAGACATAACAAGGCAAAGTTAATTCATCACAACTTTCACATAAGCCTTTGTTGGGCAGTTGGCCAGGCCCATCACATTATCTGTTTGACTCAGTGAGTCACTCCAGCTAATAGAATTTTGCCCCGTGTTTGTTGTTGCCATGGCAATGCAATATTATCAGGCATGTCATGTTCACAGATCAGTAGCAGCGGCGCTGCTGCAGACACACAACAGCTTTCAGCCTTTGACCATAAACAGGAATTCACTCCACAGTCAGTCTGTCAAAAAGGAAGTCGGCTGTGGTGAAGAAGCACTAGTGCCAGTACTACTAGCCTTTTCCTTTTTCCTTTGTGAGCGCATTGCCATTATCATTAAAATAACCTTGAGTCGTCATGAATTCATTCATTCACAAACATTGTCAAAGAAGGTGCAATAGTTCAAGAGAATCCAGAGGGTCAAAGAGAGGACTAGTTTTAAATCTGTGCCTATTGAACCTGGAAATGACATAGTCTGTTAGATATAATCTTATTCTTACCATAGCAAATCAAGCTGTGTTGACTGGCACCAATGTCCAAGTCAATTCAGCACCATGAAAGGTTACTAGGAGTAAAGAGGTCATATCCTTTGTGGTATTGCTTTGAGAAATAAACTTAGGCATGTGTGGGAATATTTTACAAAGAATAGCTTTTTCAGCAAAAGTGAAAAACAAATCCTGTCAGGAATCTATAGAGACTGCAGGTATTTTCTGCCATAGCCATATTTAGTGTTTAAACCAAAGATATAATTGCTAAGCTTTTTCAATATTTTAAATGTTTAATTGAGTCATAAATATTCCACCAGATATTTTAATTGCTTTCCAAAAAAAAAAGGTTAAATATCTTTTTGAAACTGCATTTTGAAGCTGAGAATGTACTCTGTCCTGGGGTTTATATGGATTTTCATTTTCTTTCGAACAGATATATCAAGTAATAATTCAGAATACATGGGAAAGTATACATGGATGCTCTGAATTTGACTTGTTTGAAAGATTTTGTGAGATTTACCTCCCAATGTAACTTCCTTGATATCAGCTGAGTTGTTCTGATTTACCCTGCTTTGAAAGGAGAATTAAGATTCTTGGATTTAAAGTACAGAAGAGAATTTTTGAAAGGACATACTGTTTTTTAATGCCTCTGTTGAATGGAAAGACCTGTTTCAACATTTGTTGTCACATATGTCCCAAAATGTTGTTGACAAGCTATACTGGCATTGAGAGACCCTACACAAAGTTTAGGAATGCATTTGAAAATTATTATGAGCAATAAGGGGATGATTATGCTTTTCCTTCTGTGGCTTTAGACTGGTATAACTCTACACGTGATTTTAAAGCAGTTGCTCCTGAAATGATAGTGGAAGTTGCTCCATTTTGGTAAGTGCTGTTCCACTTCACTGCAGCACTGATTCTTACGTTACGCAGCTGAGACCACCAAAGTGTTCACATTCACACTGGTGTAAACAAAAAAAATATTTGGTGCCTGGTACTTAAAGTCGAACTTTGGGACCAGTCTTAGGCTATGGTTGACAAATGCAGAGCAGAAGTCCTGAGATGTAAAGCTTTTGCCCACGAGCCCTTTTCTGCTGAACAGAATGTTTCCTCTCAACGGAATAGATTTTTACTTGCTATGCATTGGCATGAATCTCACCCTGCTCGCACCATGGCACAGATCCTTCAGCCTGGATTTTCTTACAGTCATAAAATAGGCTGTCTCTCCCATGTTGTCCAGAGAAACACCAAAATCTATTTACTATATGGTGTATGACAAAGAGAAGTACCAGTACTGGAGTCCATTAATGGCCACGCGATTAAATTAACCCTCCTCTTGATCTTGAGACTTGAAACTGTTTCTGATAACCAGGAAGGAGTTATGGTAGAGTTAAACATTTGCTCTCAACTCCTGACATGAAGGGGCAGGCACAGCTTGATGAAGTCCCAAAGATTTGAAATAAAGTAAGCTTTTAACTGAATTCCATTTGCTTTAATAGTATTACTCTTGTTTTACTCCAGAGAAGTAAAGATCAGAATGAAGTGCAATGAGGAAACAATCTCTCCCAGTTTTGGAGAGTAACGAACAGGAAGACTTTTGAAATCATGAAATGGGATGTGACCAGTGAACAGATATCTGTGCATCTGCATAGGTGTTTTTCAGTCAGCCTGAAGCATATCCATACAACACAGAAGGAAAGCAAGGGAGGAGCAAGATACGTCTATATCTGTATTTTGTATAGTCATAAAAGTGATAACGTTAGACTTATTTTGGCTAAAAGCTATCTCAGTGAAATTCATGCAGTTCCTCTGAGCGACCATCCTTTAATCAAGTCCAGAACAACAATTGTCAGTCTGGCTTGAAAGGGCTCTGAACGCCTCATGCAGACTCTGCACTAAGTAGAATAGAGTGTTAAACAGTGAAATGTCATCCAATTCAATAGCATAATTAAACAGGTGCAGTTTTAGTGTGTTGAGAATGAACAAAATACACAGAGTCTGCTCTAGTAGAGATCATGGAATAAACTAGTTATGGTTTGGATCATTACATCTTAAAGTAATGGCTGTTCTGTTTAACCCAAGGGTCAACAGATTTCTGCCATTCAGTGGCAATCTGCAAATGCATTATAGCTAACCATGTCAAACTGGCAAAGGAAAATAAGTCATTGACATTTTGAAAATGTGTTTTTAACACATAACTTTTTTAAAGACTGTGTGATCTACATGTGAATAAAAAATTCCACTCTGCTAGTTTTCTTCTATTGCAATGAAATACACATTTTCCTGGAACTTGGCAGTAACATCTTCAATTTTATTTCTTACATCTGCATTTCACTTTGTATTATTAGTCCCATATTTCCAAAGAAAAATAATTTTTTCCTTTTTTTTTCCCCTTTGAATCCAACAGAAAAGGGTCTTTCTGAAAAAGTAAGTCTAGAAGTTCCACGAAGGAGGTGCATCCATCTCATGAAGGAAATCCATGTTACACTTTGTGGTAAGGACTTAGTGAAAAATATATGTGATATTCTATGGGTGTTAGAATTTGCAATTGTATCATCCAGGTAGTATGACATATATTAAACATAGCTATGTACTTTTATTGCTTGGCAGATCTGGTAGAGATTTTAGGTACATGCAGCACTGAAAAACGAAATTTCAAAGTCATCTGCAATGGTTCATAAGTATGTCACAATTATGACAAAAGATGTTGACTCCAAGGAAAGGAAAATATTCAGCAAGCACTGAGAAATTTTTCATGTAGATCTACTTACACATCATGATTCCTATCCAGCATGTCTCCTTCCCTTTAGTCTTATCTTGAAAGAGAAGTTTCATGGAATTCCCTCAAAAATAAAAATGGTAAAACATTTAATTTTGGCTCCAACAAATGAACTTTTCCAAATAACTTGTGGTAACAAAAGATAAATGAGCTGAAAAAGTGGCTTTACAGAAAATTATGATTTGGGGTTTTTAGCTAATCTCAATATTATTATTTTGTGCAATTTTTTGGAAATATATGAACATGAAGAGGCTTCTTGAACTGAAAAGGAAACAAAATATTGTCTATTTAAAGGTTTTTCCATGACTTGACACTTTATGCATTTGAATTCCAACAGTATGATCATCTCTTAACAAGAAACTTAAATTTATGTAGATAAAGAAAACTTCTCAAGGCACTTTCAAGAAATGCAGAAAAATTCAAATCCCATTATCTGAAAAGACAAAACAATGTGTATTGAGTACCTGGCTAAGTACAAAAAGTCATCTCTCTGTCTTACTTCAGTAAAATAATGATACAGTTATCTGATTAACTGTTACTTGGAAACATTTTGCTGTATGTCTTTTGTCAAAGGTCATTAAAAAAGCATCCTGAAAGGTATAAATGGTGGAATCTTAGGTTAAGGTCCTACTCAATAAGTCTGATTATACCGAGATATTTGGATGTTTAGCATGTGGTATGACAGAAAATGGCATATTTGTGATCTAGACTTCAAGGATCTTGACTGAAGTCAAAATGGTTATCATACCGAGGGAAATCAGTCTTATCGAAAACTGTGGCAAAGTTCCCATTGACTCTCGTGATCCCACAGTTTTCAACCATGCATTTTAACCTTTGGAACTATGGTAATTCCATGCCTACCTCTAATGATGCATGTGGAGTTCCTTGTTTTTCTAGACTTGATGTTATGTTGAGAATAAATGCCGCAAACCACCAAGAAATGACAGTGGCAAATAGTAGGGGAAAGAAAGCATGGAAAATGGGAAGGAAAGGATTTGAGAGAGAACAAATGATCCAAAATCATCTCCAAAAAGATGTATGAGAAGACAATAAAGGAATTTAAAAGGAGAGGTATCGTGAGAACAGTAGAGAGAAGATTGAACCCTGGAAGAAGGAAGAGACTCCAAACAACCCTTGACAGCAGGCAGGGATGGATGGATAGGAGGTAGTTGAGTATTCAGCTCTCATGCTGTGTGTAGGTTGAGCATTTAAAAATTCTACCGCTTTAGCAGGTAAAGATATTGCACAACTATAGCAAAGTTTATGTTCAACTGTTCTGGGTGTTTTTTGGCATTCACAGAGGCACATCTAAACAAATCATGGCACTTTTAATGAAAATCACTGTGATGTCAATCTGTGATTTATTTCAAATGTTCTTCTTAGTTCCTCCATCAATATACAAGACAACATTTTCAAGTGCATTAAAATTATGCTGTTTACCACTGTTACGATAATGATGACTCTGTAATGCCTAACAGATATTTATCCAGTTTATCTAAGTTGGTCATTACAGTGACATTTCTAAAAATATTTCTAACAATTTTATTACTAGGGCCTAATATTGTGTGTCATCTCCTTCAGACTTTCCTTTAAGCCTAAACTGAGGCCCAACTATTTCTCAAATTGAACTGAGGTATGCTTTTTTTATGAGTACTAGCGTGCATTGCTATTGAACAGTTTAGCCTCCTTTTATATCAGAATTTCACAAGAAGATGCAGTTGATTCCATAGAAATAATTAACTGTAAGATTCACGGGACATGTAGTACTCAATTTTGACAGCAGCACAGAAGAGTTCATATTAATCAACCACGTAATTTGTCCATTCACTTTATTGGCACTGAATTGAAAATAAGAGAGACATTTGGTATCAGCCGTGAAGAACTAGCAGTGGAAGGAAATAGACATATGGACAACCTCTTCATAAATCATAGCATCTTCATCTCCACAAAGAACTGTTGTCTTAACCCACGTATTTTGTGCTTAATTTATATGCGCTTGAGGAATATGTTGGGGAAATTGGTGAGGTCTGAGGTCTACCAGAATGATCCCTTTTAAACAGAATTTCTTTTTTTCCTCAATTGCTCTGTTTTGTAGTGTCCTTCTTTCCAAAGTCTGTAGAAAGCAGTCTATTAGAAAAAGAAATAAAACTGTATTTACAATGTCATCAAGTATTATATCAGTTAAGTCAACACAATTATGGTTATAACATGGTGAACTGCCAGAGAAAAGCAGTCTACTTATTTACTACTAAATTTGTTGATTCAGTGAATGCTGAAGCTGTTCATTAATTGTTCAGCATAATATTTGTTGTTTACTGAGGAATATGTCTGAGAGAGGAGAAAGACAGGAAAGAAATAAAGCTGAATATAACTGCTTCTCGAAAACATTTTAATCCTAAATAGTATTTTCACTGGAAACGAGGTACCTGTGAAAGCTGTGTTCTTTACATGATTTTCCTACACAGAAATGATTCTTCATAATTTTATATGTGGTCAAATGTTCTTCTATATATTTTATTATTCCTTCTATACCTTACCTTTCAAAATCTCTATGGTTGACCTATCAATAATAATTCCAAATTTCCCAACCCCTCTTCCATAATCGTCTTACTGGAAAAGATCCACCAATCATTTCCAAAGTTCTTTTCATTCTCCAAAACAAAGAGATTAAGGTTTGGATTAAGGAGAGTCATAGGCAGTAGACATTCTGTCTGTCCTTGATTGTGATTTCATGTGGGTTGTTCCATGACCATGACCTGTCCCGAGCTGAGTCAGCACTCCCCCATCACATGCACTTTACAACTGCAGCTCTAGACGATTTTTCAGACTCTCATTTTAGCCCAAGAGTGAAAGCAGGGTTGCAGTCTGAGGAGGGAGCACATACTGCTGCACTGTTTCACCAATACCTTTTGGTATTCAGAGGTGGCAGTTTATTATGCTCTGTCTGGCCTGAGTCACTGTCTTTAGGCAAAAGCTGTACCCTCAAGTAGAGCCTGAATCCCCAGCTTAGTCTAGGCTGGTACTCTGGCCAAGAAATCAGAGACCATGCATTCCTTTCCCTAATCCTACAAGCTGGCTGGTCCCCTTACCAAAGAGGCCTTTAGAACAATACTTACACACCAAGGTGATTTTATCTTCTTTGAAACCTTCGTAAGTTCTCTGACCTTTCTCTATTTTGTAAAATATCCCTGTGTGTAGTTTACTGTACATTGATTTTAATAAGCATTCTCTACAGACCAATATGTATAATGTTGGAAATGGCATAATACAATTTTCCTCCACTGAAATGCTACAGAAAATTGCGCATTTTATACTGACATGTGCCACATCAATAATACAGTTTTTATATCTTATTTGTAGCTATTGATCTCAAAAACATAATGAAAAATTGATTGCAATGAAGTGCACTACTTCTTAAGTGTAAATTTCAATGTCAAATTATTTTTATCTATGCTTCCCAATTATAGACGAAGCTTATACATTTATATATGTTTGCTTTTACAAAACTCTGGATCAGTAAATTAGATATGACAAGAATCTACTGGGTCAATAGAAACCTTGTTGCTCTCACTAAAATATGATTCCAAAATTAAATACACTAGTTCCCTTTCTTCATTATAAAAAGAATTAAAGTTTCTGTATGTGGTATCACCTTCCCGGGCAATTTAACAATTTGAAATAAGGTCCTAAATCTTAAGGGAATATGGGCACACACAGTATTTTATTGTGTGGGAAAACACTGAAATTCACATACTCGCTCTGGAACCTACATGGCAAAGTAAAAAAGGAACAGCATATTCTTTTGTTATCTCTTGAGACCTTATTATTTTTGAAGAAAATGTTTGTGTTTGGGAGAACCTTATGTTACTAGAACTGACAAAAAATGTGAATGGCTTCCATACTGGGCAAAGGGAAGGCATTGGTTTCTATTTTCTGCACCATAAAGACAGCGTAGCTCTATTTCTGCACGTTCTTCTTCCCCTTTTGGGAAGATCAGATTGGGAAATTCAGACTATTCTTCTACTAGGTTACAAGCAGAAGTTACCTCCAGAGAGAGATCCCTTACTTGTTCTGCATTCTGGGTATTGGGGCACTCACTGCAAAATTGCTTTTGCTTATAGAACTGCTTAGAAAAATAGCAAAACCACTGCTGATTTAATTAAAAACACTGCATATTTCATAATCAACAGAAGAGTTATTTGCCCATCTAAGCCAGTCTGCCTGGTTTCTTCCACTCGGTGAATAGGCATCGTAACTTCTGAGATAATAAAACTCATCTCTTCCTAAGGTGATGAGATTGAATCACCTTTCAAAGTGTCAGTCTCTTTGCACTGATGATACAGGCAGCAGAGAGGATCAGTGCAGACTTCAGGCCCCTTTAGGGCCTATGATTGGAGAGGATGGATATCATGGTAGGGGCCATACAGTGGTAAGCAAATGTTGGCTTGCAATGATGCCCTAGCATTTTTCAACCACTATAACATACTTAATAATACAGTTATATTACTGTCATGAAGGTAGATTTTGGAAATGCTTGTAGGAATTCAGGTGCAAAAAGGACATGAGCGGTTTTGGGTGTTTTTTTGGATACCAGTTCTTCAGTTTCTCAGTACAGAAAGAAAAGTGTCTTCCCAAGATGGCTGCAGATGTAATGCTGAGTGTGGAATGAAGAGGACAGATAATTTATATTAATCTGCCATTTTTAGCACTGCCTATAAAAGGAACTTGCCCAATACCTGGAGATCATCTCAGCAGTCTAGTGTTCAGGTTCTCTTTTTTTGTGTCCCTAGAAAACAACATCCTCTCTCTTCTTCTGTATCTGTTTCTCTTAGAGGGGGTTTGCCTTTCTCAGGATAGCTGATTACCTTTGTTGTGACCAGTTGCTGAAAAGGGAGGAGTAAAAAGCCATTTCACATGCCATGGTACAAAGAAAACCCATTTTCTCATGTATTTGTGCTTCGTTCTTCTCCAAACTAAATATTTGACAGTTAGGACACCAACGGTACTGCTCTCCTATGAAGAATATTTCGTTTTCATAAAGGTTGAATTCATGCTGAAGTCTGTTTTATAGTGGTAGTATTTATAAGGTCTCCTCCTCTTCAGCTGCCTATGCTCATGACATTTGCTGACATTTGATCCTATCCGTCTTTCAAATTTGGTTTATATCTGTCATGGGTTCAAAATTGATTGGAAATCAAGTGGAAAATATGACTTGAGCATGGTGGCTATTGTTTGCAGGAAGGGCCTACATAAATATCTGGTCTGAGATGATGAGAGCTATTTTCCCCCTTCACTGCACAAGCCAAATTTTGTTACAAGCTGACACTGATGAAGTGACCATGTTCTCCCATGCTAGACAAGTATTCACTTTGACCCCGTCCTCAGGCAGGCAGTTGGTCCACAACCATAGGATATGCTGACAAACAAAATGTCAAGCACTATTTAAATAAAGGCTGGCTTTTGTTGTTTCCCTGCATTTGTTTGAGAATGGAGTTTTACAACTTCGCGAATTCACTTCAAGACATACTGAAGAAAATATCCTGAGAATCTGCATATTTCATGACTGATTTTTAAACACAGCCCACATAGGAACTTAAAAACTATGCACATCTTTAAAGAGAAGATGATACTCTTACAAGTTAGATAATTATTGTTATTATAGTTACGGACTAGCAATCAATAAAGGCTTCAGTGTGAGGTGGGCTACGTGAAGGATGCAGCAGCACACCCATGTAGAAAGAGAACTTTTTCATGCTACTTAGAGTCCAGTTCTTCTTCATCTAATTCCAGGACATGAATAGGCTCTGTGCACCCAAACACCTTCCCAAGAAGTTGGTCTGAGCTGTATAACCACCCACAAATACATCAGCCAACAGGGAAAACTCAAAATAAATCCCAATAATAATATAGTGAAAGCTAAGATAATTTTCACATGACTCTTTGAAACCTAATTGTGTCATACTGAGGCCAGGCTGAACAGTATTTTCATCACCCTAATTAACTTTCTGATGTTTCAAAGCACAGAGCATGTCAACACAGCTGTATGAGGGATGAGCACGCATGAGTAGTTGAAAGAACTATAAATATTAAAACCAAATAAACTGAGGTGGAAACTGGAAAGCTCCAGAAAGAGGCCAAGGAAAAGCTACTAGACTTAACTGGGGAGGTGTCTTTTGCAATACTGCTCTAATGACAGGAAGCCTAGAAATTATTTAAAGCAAAATAAAAGCAAACCATCAAATAGTGAAACAACTGTTGAGATAACAGCTGTGATAAAATCATGTTTGTAAGAAGGTAATTATTTAAATGGATGTTCCCTGATACAGGAAGTTTTAAAAGAGCCATTTTAGTTAATTATTTATTATTTATTATTTAATGGAATTTACTTGCAGACTGAATCTTTCAAGAGAGCTGGCATTGGTGTCCTGTATTTCTTGACCAACTGAGATTGACCAAAGCCCAGCCACAACTGAGCCAACAAATGCAGCATCCAGGTCCTCTGAGAAGACTGTTGCCTATGTGAGGTAAAAAGAAATAAAGAAAGAAACATCCAAACCCTGTTAAACTCATGGTAAACACTGTCAAAGAGAAAAGACCTGCTAATTTATGCTTCTGTGAGAAGGTCTTATTTTAACTCCCTTAGCGTTTTTCTAAGACAAAAATATTGAGAGTATGACACGTCTCCTCACACTTTCTATTGTATGCCAAAAGCTAGTGACATAAAATGACCCACTAGAAAAGGTGTAAAAGGTGTTGCCTTGCACATCATCAGATTACTTAGAGTTTGAGTCCATTTCTCAATGAAGATAGAAAAAATATACAGACAATTACTCTATTTCATCCACAGAAAAATATATTTGGCATACCCTGTCAGACACTGAAGAATTCAAATGCCTGTTCCCAGAACCTTAATGAAAAAGAAGAGATAACCTAATTCCTACCAGAAAAAATCAAAGCTTTGTTGGTGTTTTTATTCCATGGATAACTGGGAATAGTACTGAGAAGCCTACAAATATTTTTTTAGCCTTCAGGAAATATCTGGGACAAGCTCTCCAGAGATGTTTTGGAGTCTCCTTCGCTGGAGATATTCAAAAGCTGTCTGGATACAACCCTAAGCAGCATGCCCATGGGGACCCTGCTTGAGCAGAGAAGTTGGACTAGATGATCTCCATTGGTCCCTTCCAACCTTACCCGTGCTGTGATTCTGTGTGATTCTGTGTAATCAGAGTACTCTCAGTGTCTGATGGAGCAAGAAAGAGAAGGTGTAACTGCTTTGTTAATTGTGATTTGATACCAAGTTTTGAGTAGGACATTTCAATTTGTTGGTTTTTCATTCTTTCCATGAATCCTTTTCAGTTCCTAAGGAGCATATTTACAACAATAAATTAAAAAATCAGTTAGAGGGAGTGCACCAGCTAGCAGTGGCTAGTGACAGCTAGACCAGCATTTTGCACATTTAGGCAGACTGTAGATTGCTCATATATTGGTTCATTGCACCATTTTACTCAGATAACCACAGGGCCATTCTGAAATGTTTTGAATGTAGCCATGCTTCCTTCTGCTTTCATAATAGAAGCAATTAATCTATCCATGAAGTGATATCGTTCAAGCAGAGGCTGTGGCATAGGAAGACAGAAAATTATGTTGTGCTGACTGAAGAAACTGAATGATTCTTTACCCAATTAGGGTAACCAGTAGTTACAGCAGTGTTGGTCTAAACCAAATGTCTATAGCAACCTGTATGGCCAAGGGATGGAAAGCTTTAAAAATTATCCTATTGGTCACAAAGGGCTTCTCGTTAGGTATTTGAGACTAGACACCTCATGCCTATGCTTTAAGAAGCTGCACTCAGGCTTTAATAAAGGTTGTTTATAGCCTTGATTTGAGATATGAATGACATGTCTACGTTGCAAAATGGAAGTAAAATGTTATTTTTCACTGGCTTTACCTTTACTATTCACCAATGTGATCTATACACCATGAGTAGAGTTCTACCATGTCCTCTGCTGTTCCGATGGTATCAAGGAAAACTTTTGGCATCAGTTTCCCACTGAATTATTAAACCATTCAGCAATTCTTTTGTCTTTCCACATCAACATAAACAGCAGGATAAGGGAAATGCAGCAAGTTTCCAGTTTTAGGTTGTACATGTAAGACTTGGTGAAAATTATTTCTGTTCTCTCTTGCTTCAATACATTCTTCAGAAGAGGGATGACTGTGTTGCTTTGTGGGACTGTGTGCAACTGTAGAAGGAAGCATTCAATGATTCTGTAGTTGTATGTCTGACCTAATTTGACTTAATTCAACTTGAAGAAATAGGAAGTCATATAATGAACTTCTATCCTAAATTGTTAAACAGGATTAAAAAGAGTCTTCTTGCTTCACAGAATGCTACAAATACTAATTCGTATTTTACAGAACTTGTAGCTGAGCTTCATACTTTTACTTCTAGAATTTCAGATCTCTCTTCACTTGTTCATTAACAGTCTTGCTGCCATACATTTTGATGTAGCAAATGCCTTGAAAGTAAAAGAAACTGGGCATTTTATAAAGGTGGCCAGGAAATCTGACCAAGTATGTATTGGGACAACACCTGGGAGTGTCTGAAGCCTCATGCAACTCAAAAGCACTTTTTCCTCCCCTTGGGAATTCTCTTTAGCACCATTTTGTTTAGTCTATAGAAGGTCAAGTTTCATCAAAGTAGTATTTATTTGTATAAAACTGTATACCAGATGTCTGCAGCCATGAAGCCTATAAAGTATTTTGTTGCCAATGTGACCCTGATGGTTTCAACAATTATAAACTGAAGCAGGTCTGTTTACACAAGGCTTTAGTGTTAAACTATATGCAAACATAACTATGTGGACTCAGAGTGTCTAAGACAGACACATCCATTTTCACAAATATTCCAGCAAATGAAATCTTGGAACTTGTAATCTACTAAGTATAGCACAAAGAACATGAAAATCACGATGCAGTAGTACTTAGCACTTATATATAGCACTTTACATCTTCAAAGTACTGTGCTAACAATATCTAATTAATCCTCCTCAACTAATTAATCCTTTCCAGATCAGGAAGCTGAGACACATTAATTACAATTATTATTTATGTACTTATATAGCACCATAGGTGTGCATGCCACTTCGCAGACTTATAGACCAGTCCATCACCATTATAAGCAGCTAAAATTTGTTTTTAATACTAATAGGAGAAACTTTGCAGCATGCAATATTTGGAGGGAAGACTTTCCCTGGAAAAATTTACATCTGTGTACCAGTTTCTGCCATCTGATTTTTGTATAAGAAAACATGGTAAAAGACAGCTGGATATAAGGAGTTATGTTGCCATTTTAGTTTTGGTGCTTTTTAAAAATTGTTTTTAATGAAAAAAAATACTGCTGTGTAGGAATTAATTTTCAAGGAGTTCAGAACATCTCCAAGCCTCTCAACTCATCAACCATTATCAACAGCATCAACCATTACCAATGGTATGTATGATGTTGGTAGATTCTTATGTGGTGTGTCTTAGCCATTACGAGGGATAGAGAAGATCCTGAAATAATGAATGGCTCCATTTTGTGGACAAAATATCTAAACACTTATATTTGCAATTCCTTTTTGGAAGATAGTCTCAATTGTCTCAGATTTTGAGTTATTGTACTGAAGGCCTAGTTTTATGCATAGTGGATAATTTCCTGGTGCAGTACAAAACAGAATTTATAAGAGAGATTATTAATCATTATATTAAAACTTACTTAATCTTTAGCATTAGTTCTTTAACAGAAGTAAGTCTAAAATTAATGATACCATGGTTCCCAGGCCTTAGATGAAAGAATATTATGGGGAAAATTGAGAATATTTTAATAATGATCAGAGTATGACCTATATCCCAGTCCAGCTTCTATGTTATCCAGACAGTCCTCGTTAACAGCAGGACACCACGCCAAGAAATTCAAAGCCTTTATCAGGAATAAGCTCTAGTAACCAAAGCTTATTCAGGAAAAAAAATAATTGTTATCAACTTGCAAGTTGGTTCAAATCTGAGCAGATTGCTTCTTGTAGAGCAATAGGTTGCTCCATTAAACGTAGACGATCATAGGATAACCTCCCTTCAATCTATTATGGATGGTCCAGAAATATTTTCAGAAACAGACAGAAAAACACATGTAATGTAAAGTGTTTTTCAGTCTGAATATGTGTGCTTTTTTCATATCCTATGATGTTTGCTGCATTTTCATATCAGGCTTTAAGTCGGTATTCGATGTTGTTCTATGAAATTCTTCTTATCAAGTGGATGGAATAAATCTTCTTTAGAATTTCCTAGACTGAGGCCCTTAGAAAGTATATTGCTCAGTCCTCAGAGAATAAGTTGTAGCAAAAAACCAAAATTGGAAAAACCTTGGATTTTTTATGTTTGTGTATTGAATATTCACTATTCTAAAATATTCACTGCAGTTCTTCTGACAACGATTCAGAAACCACACATTTTGAATATAGATAAATGAGGTTCAACTTTTGAGCCAGTTTGCTTAGCTGTGACTAGATATACTGCTTCTATGTTATAGCTCTTGACCAAAAGCGAAGAACGTATTTTGTCACGTTTTTTCCCCACAGTCGAAACTCTAAGGGTTATTTAGGTAAGGAGTGTGTAATTTCCTGAATTGGCATTTGTCCAATACGTGTGGTTTGACCTCTTTCTAATGAAGATTTGTTTATTTGAAGTAGCAGGCCACAATCAAAGATCAAGCGTATTTTCAGAGAAGGAGGTGAGGAAGTGAAAACAGGGAGCAACAGTAAAGAATTCTAATCAGAAATAAAACACCTAAAAGTGTATTGAAAGAGTGTTCTGCAGTGCTTCAATTAATCCCGGGCTGTTTTACCTCATGCAACTGGTACTTACAAGACAAATAATATGAGCTGACGCCAACCAGTCTCATGTTTTCATTAGGATAAGCCATTATTATAGAGTGCTTCAGACATATTGAGTGACGGCGAACTTTCTGCTCTGAGGGTGTTGTGGTGCAGTACTTAGTCTTCCCATGGGCTCAGGCACCCAGGATTAAGCCTTGCTTTAGGTTTGTGCAGAATCTCCACGAGTCAAGTGATGTAGAAATGAGTAGAAGCTTACTGAGGCTGGGAGTGAGTGTTGCTGCTTATCTCTTTTTCTGTCTTCTTTTCTGTGTCACTGGCTAGTTAAGTCAGAATGCTTTAAGTTTTAGAGTGTAATTGGCAACTTAGAGCTGGACTGGAGTTGACCTCTTCTGTAGGCTTCTAAAGGACCCAGTTTGGGGAGAAAAAACTCATTGCCTGTGTTTTTACAACTACTACTTTAAACCCTAATGTTTCAACAGCCTCAGGTGAACCCTTCCTTCCTCTGGCTTTTCATGGACCCAATTCAAAGCTCAGTGAGGCTTTTACTTTCATGAACTTTCTGAATGACTGAAAAAGCCAATGCTAAGGAATGCAAAAAATACTCCATCCCCACTCCTCTGCCCCCAGGAGCTGAACATACAAATAAGTTTCGTCATCATCTGGAATGAAAGTACTTATTATTTCCTTGAGTAAACAGTGTAGATGTATTACTACTATAGCACACCATTACAGTGTGATAGTATTTGAATGTAGAATTCTCACCAGTCCTCATCATTGATCAGATTAATCTAGCTGTGAACTAATTATTGCTTTGTTATTTAAGTCTTCTGAAAGCAACCACCTACAGCAGGATGAATTTCTCTGCAAAAATCTGAACAAACAGAAAGACAGACACGAAAGAAAATGTTGAGTATAGATCAGTGCAGGAACTGAGAGACAGCTTCACCATAGTCATTGACTATTCAGGTACCTATCATGAATTTGGAGCAGTGTATCTAATGAAATGTGAAAATGAAAAAATTATATGGAGCATGACTGGAATTTTTAGAGATCTGGAGGCCAAAGGAGTGTGCAAAACCAGATGTTGCACCGAGATTAAGGCCAGTGGCTGAGGGACGGATGCAGAAGACTGGGAGATGGAAAGTACAAGTGACCAACTTAGAATTGCGAGGAAGAGAAAAGTCACTACTGATTTGTGTTGTTAAAGGGGACATGGGGAACCATGAGAGAAGGAAGAAGTCCCTAGCCATATGTTTTATGTTTAGGGTTATGTAAGATTGATGGAATGAAAAGAAAAAGGCACATAAAGACAGGTAAGCTATAACTCGTTCTTTAGACTGGCATAGTGTTGTTACAAGGCAAAATACCTGAAAGTGGACCTCTCTTGCCACAAGTCAAACGTCTGAATGGAGGCAATGCATTCATCTTGGAGGAGGATTTTATATCAATGAAAAAGGAGAAATGATGAAAGAAAAGGAATTTCTGAGGATTGGATATATTTTCTGAGAATCTGCTTGTTTTTTCCAGCTGTCAGTCATGAGCTATATATGAGAGTTTTAAGAATATATGTGCAAGATGACCCTCTGAAGATGTCAAGTGGAATCTGGGGTTTAAGTGGTCGCTTTCTGCTTCCTTTCCTCCCCTCTCTCTTCATCTCCATTCTTCCCTTTCTCCCCCTTCCTCCCTCTTTCCTTCTTGTCTTTCTTGTTTCCTTTCTCTTCCTCTCACTTTAGGTTCACACTGTGAAGTTTTTGAACAGCATGGCAACATATCATCAAAAGCAGCAAGCTCAGAGACAGTGCTCAGGTCATTCTCCCAACCTGCTCCATGAAACCAGCTAGTTCCTGCACACTGCTAGCTGACAGTAGCTGATTCTTTGTTGATAATGAAGGGTCAACATATACAATCAGATTTGTGCTATTCCTTCCCATGATCAAAAGGAGGAGGTTCTGTCTTCCCTCATCTGAAATCTTTGCTGAAGTACACAGTCAGCAAACCTCCCTACGAAGTGCCTCTACAATTTTTATGGGTTTGCAGATTGTTTTCTTTCCTCACTCACCTGTGCCACCCTTGATAAAAACAGAAACTGTGGGTTTCTATCAAAGCTCGAGAAGGAACGCAGCTGAAAGGAAGAATCTTTCCCTACGTAATTCCAATAGTGATGAATTAAGGCCTAAAATGCCTTTTTGTATTTCAAAAAACCCTCAGAGTCCATGCTTAAAATTGAGATTAGCTCCATCAAGAAGCAGTAAATTCAGCAACAAGATTTAATCTCTGTGACACTCAAAAGAAAAGATTCCATTATATTCTGTAATCTTAATTGAATTACAAAACCCTCCTCGAAAGTAATGACATTATTTTATATTTTCCCCAAGCCCAGTTTACTTGGATTGAAAAGAATTAAATAAGCCATGGTTTGAGAAAAATATGTTTGTTTTTGCTGCCTAATAATTCACAGCTTTGAGGAGAAGCTAATATCCTTTAAGTAAAAGACTAATATCTATCTCTGGAAGTGCTTTTTTTGACCCATCTGGTTTGTCAGAAAAGTCTCCTACCTCTGATATTTATACAATATCATGCAAATGTCAAAATCTGAATGTCATCTTCAAAGACCCTTTTATGTCAGGCAACCCCTTTATAGGGAAAAAATAAACAATTTTATGTATGCATGCTTGATGCCAGTCCAATTAATAAAAGCCTTTTTTGCTATGCTTGGCTACAAGCAAGTTTCTCTTTTGAAAATGAACAGAGGGAGAATGAGATAAAAGGTCTGTATTGTTTCCTTGCAAATTTTACAGTTTCATTTTTAATTTGTGTTTGGATGTGAGGATCTTGGTGCAGATGGTGTGATAGTCCACAGTATGTTCTGAGAACCTGAAATGATAACAAAGATATGCAAATTGAGAGGGTGCTTTGGATGAAAGCCAGGATATCCAATTTCACAATAGCTGAAAACAAATTGATGTGCCCAGCAAACTACACAGAGTAGCACTAGGAAATGTAACAGTGCCAAAACAAATTATATTAATGACCTGAGCAGTTTGTTGAACTCTATTGGCTAGCTTAATGTTGGTTACATTTGTCTGCGTTGGCACTTCATTTACTGCACAAAACAACTTTTGTAAATGAAAAAATAAAAAAACCCAACAACAAAAAAGCACTTAATGAAAAATCAATCTTGGTAATTGCAAAATAAAGTTATACAGGAATTATTTTTGCATCTGAGAAATGTCCACCATATTTCATGTTAAACAAATTGAAAAAAGTAGATACTCTTGAAATTCAGAAATAAGATTTGAAATTACTTCTATGAGGAAACACAAATCTCATCCTATTTAATGTTTCAATCTAGATCAACATTACATTTAATATTAACAAAATGAATTATAACATTTATATTGTTCGATAGAGAAACATAAAGGAGTTGCTTTCAAAGAGAGTATATCGGTGTAAAGCCACTGTCTGAAGTGATTCTGAAACAGTAACATTATTCACATTTTTGCCAATGTTAAAATGAGAACCTGAGCCCTTGGCTGTCATTTCTGTCTTCCCCTCCTCCTTCCTTTAAATGAAAGATTTCTGTCTCCAAGTGAATCACATTAAACAGACTTTAAAAAATTGTTCTTCCCCTAAACTATGCTTAAATAGATGAGAAAAAAATTCTACCATGAATAGTTGTAGATCGACTGTCCCTTAACTGTTCATATGTTTTTACATGAATATCTTTCTTCCATTTAGAATAGGAAGCCATAGACACTTTCAGTTTTCATAAAATCATACATTCACAATGCAGTGAATTGAATGCACCTTTCATATATTTCAGTACTCCACATTGAATAACATATTTGAACTTCTCAGATCCATAATTTGAATCTTTTTAAAGCCTAATTTTGAATTTGGTTCATTTGGTTCTAAAGAAAAGAAAAAATTTTATTTACAAATACTATAACTAAGTTGGGCCTAGTAGTGGACAAAATAAACTGAGTTTTGATGTGCTGCCCCTGCAGCCAACAGGCTGCCTCCCCAGCTGGCATAAGAATACTAGAGTTTCAATACAGAGATACCAGTCTAAGACACTCAGACACCAGTGAACTGCCTATTTTGTTTTAACTTCCAGAAACACTAATAATCCTTTGTCCATCTAAAAAACTAAGAACATTTTATAACACATTACATAAAAATAAAAAGAAAAGTAAAAATTAAAAAAAAAATAGTGGTAGATGCACATCCCATCTCCTCCACTTTGTGTACAACTGTAACTTAGAGTTGCTGTAAATTAGTGTCATATATTAAAATGACTTATCACTTGTAACTTTATTGTAATCTCTTACAAGAATGAAAACAAATACTGCCAGGGAATTCACTGAATGTTCAGTATGAAGACAATGTGCCTCAACTTTTAAATGTCACCTGTCGTAGATACACTTAGATTTGTCCTACTGCCACAAAACTGTTCTTGTGAAAAGCACTTGGAGCTGCATTTTGCACTTTTGTTGAGTTTAGCTTTTCCTGTAATGAAAAAGTAGGTAGTTCAAGACAATGTCAATACCCTAATTTCAGTTATTGCAATTTCATAGATAAGCATAAAACAGATCTGCACAAAACCAAACTTATAAACAAAAACCCCCAATCTTCCACCCCTCAAAGAAAAAAAAAAAAAAAGTCCCAATACCCCCAGACCCTTTGCTGCAAATTTTTTTCTCTCATATTTTGTTTCTTCTTCAAAGATCTTGAACTTGAATCCAGGAGGATCCTTCTCCACAGATGAATTTGCCCTGGCTATCAGAGAGCAATGTTTCACTAAGTCCTGCAGCATCACTCCTGCACTGGTCCTGAGCCTAGAGGTGCTTCCCATGAGTGATTTGTCGTGGGAGAAAATTGATATGGATTTGTAGTAATTTGGAGGGGATTGAGGTGGACTGGGTAAAGAGAACAGAGGAAAAGGGAGAAGGACAAGTAGTCTTCTCTGTCTTGATCCTGAGGGACTTAGAAATCGTAGCCCAGACATACAGCTCCCAGATCAACACTTTCGGAGAGTCTGTGGTTGAAGCTGGTAGTTGCAGGATGGATGCCTCTTTTTACATGAATAAACAACATGTTTAAAAGGCTCCATGACCTCCCCCTCAGAAAACAAACCCCATCTCTGTGATGAGGATAGCAATCACATAAGTCTTCAAAAGAATATGTGGGAACGACCCACACCATTCCTTAAGGCTTCTCCTCTGCTTGTGATAACAGGAGGAGGTGATCTGGCTCCATGGTTTTTACCTCATCCAGCATTCAGAATGATTCATTGAGTGAACACGGAAGATTTAAAAGGTAGGATAAAGGTTTCTTTACTTGGTGGTATGCACTACACGAAAATGTAAAAGTTTCCTCAGCTGGTTGGATGGAGGGAGATAACACAAGTCAGCCTGGGAAGCCCCTATAGGCTCACATGTCTGATCTGGAGAGATGGAAGATAAATCAAAATCTTGGGTGTTTTCAAAAACCACCTCAAGAAAAATGCCCATACTCTATTTATATATTTTTTGCTTTTTTAAGGCCCATGTCTCCATTTATTTTGCTTTTCCCCTTATCACACCTGAGTGTGATAGCCTGGTGAGATCTTGGATTCTCCTGAATGTATCTGTGCAAAGGAAGAAGTGGAATAAAGGGAATAGACAGGTAAGAGACTTGTGGAGTTTATAAGCTTTGATGTTGTTCACCACTTTTTATATGAATTGTGGATTTTAATTAAGCCCCAAAGTGTAAATTTATTCCTTGCTTGCAAAAGTAGTGGGGTTACCTGGCAGTGGCACCAGTGCAGTGAGTTCCATGTGTTGCTCCAGGATTGGCTTGGCAAGAGGGGCTGCAGTGGAGCTGTAGGCACTGCCTGCAGGGCAGGTCTGCAAGACCTCCCTGTGCAGCAGGTTACATCTAAGTGCTGCTGGGACCTGCCCTTGTTGCAGAAGCTGCACATCAAAGGGCAGGTCCCACCACAGCTAGTGGAGAAATGTCTGCTCCCCACCACAGGCATGAAATGAGGTCAGAGAGTGACAGCCCCAGCTGAGACAGCGCTTGCCCTTCAGCGGGGAGTTGCAAAACCAAGACATTCACTGGAAAACTGGGAGCAGCTCCTTCTTGCATGAAATGTGTAATGTCTCTTTTTAGCCGTGTGCTCTCAAGCTTGAGGTGCTTGTTCCAAACACTCTCATCTCCCACTGACTTCATTCCTCTGTGTTACTCCCACACTCCCCTCAGTAGGTGTGCAGGGCTGTGCCATTTATATGTTGCATACAATGTGTCTGAGAGAAGTTTAGCTTTTCTAATTAGGCATCGTGCTATTTTAAAAACCTTTTTTCATAGCAAGTTGAAGGTGTAAGTGCAAATTTGACACACATTTGTCAAAGGAAATAATAATAATAATAAAATCCTCACAAAGCAATTAATAGCTTTTATTAACTGATGCATCTATGTAAAAGCAAAGTATAGGTTTTAGATGAGCCTGAAAAATGACCCTTGGTAAAGAGCTTGCTAAAAGGAATACCTTGGAGCTGTCCATCAGTTGCACAGACGCACACAAATCCTGAGCAGCGAGGCAATGTACTCTCTGTCTTCATGCATAATACATACAAAATAGGTGAAGTGGTATGTAAAGTGAATTTTAATTGGTTATAATTGTCATTTCATTTAGTAAAGTATTGTCTGGAGACCAGGATATCAATTAGCACTCTATGGACTCTGTTACTTATGAAAATATGCATATATAGAGATGATGTGCTCTAGCAGCAGATATACTTTAATTAAGAAAGTGGTACAGTAAATTAAAGACCTTTAAAGTATTAATTAATTGGTGTATAGATCAGTTCTGAGTTTCAACTTGGTAAAGTTAGATCGCTGTATCTGATTTAAATGAGATAAGAAATAAATGTACATTCTGTGTTGTTATTAGCTTTTTAAAGGTGTTCATTGCCACAACTGTGTTAGCTTAAAGATGAAATAAATGTACCACTTCCCTATACAGCACTTAAGTTTTATCATAAACTGGAGATGCTTCAAGTTATCATTTTTTCATACTAAAATATCAACCAGAAGTGTTTTGTCAGGAGTCCTTATCCTGTTCTTTGTGTATATGTCCTTCATATCCCTTGGTATTAATAAACAACCCAGCATTAATAAGCTAAAGAGAAGTGACTGATGTATTCCACACTATTATTAAATTGTTGGTAACCAACACAGGTATGTTGGTTAGGTTTTTTTACCTTCTTCTTTTCTGTGGGGGATGAAGAGGGACCTGTCCCTTTTTAACCACTTGCTCTGAATGACTTTTATACCCGATATAAGTGAGAAAAGAGGATGAATGTCACCTCTCTTCTCTTTCTCCTCCTGTCGATGCATACTCCTTCTTTTGATTGACAGCTACTAATAACCTTCCTGCCCTAAGTGCCATGGAGACACTTTATTAGGACAAACAGCCAAGGAAATCTAGGAATGAAGCCAAGCCTGCAGTGAGTTATTATCGGGCTTGTATTTATCTCAGCTTTGTAATTTTTTTCAGTGATATGCAAATCCTGAAATAGATCTTCTTCTGTTGAAGGACAGGTCCCTCTGTTAATTGATCCACTGAGATTCAGCCTAACCTCTTTTAGCTATCAGCCAGGGAAACAGGCTACATAAAAGAGTCTCAGTGCTGTATACAGTTCACATAAATTCACTGTGCATTCTACAAGGAAAACTTCCGCACAGAAAATGCATTTTTAGTTCCTGAACATATTTTACATATCAGTGTTATCTGCATAACAGATCAAACTGATTTGTTTATTTGTTTATTAGATATGTATGAGGGTACATACTCATAATCAAATACGATTTTAGATGGAGCTTACTTTCTTTCTGAAACGATACACCACAAACATGTATTGTAAAAGCACATTAAATGAAATTCAGACATAATGAAAATGCATTTGTTCAAATTCACCATTAAAAAAAAAAGCTACATTACAGAAACACTTTATTACCGAGCAATTTGACTGTTTGCAAATTAAAAACACAGGTGCATCTCCCACATGCCTTAGGATCCTGCAAATATCTTTTTTTTTTTTGTGTGGAGATTTGCAGCAAACAGGTAACATTGATTCAAATAGGTTTTTAACAGCATATTAATAACAGCAACAGGATGGATTTGCTTCTGTTTTGTCCTTCTATAGGAATAGGTGCATTTAGTAAGCACTCTATTTGAGTAAGAATCTATTTGACAGAGAACAGAATTGGCAACAAAGGAAAATATTCATGGAAACACCAATAATAATAATCATTACAATCATAGTAATATTGAAGAGTCCAGGATGAAAAGGGATCAGCACTAAAAGTGGCATTATTTTTAGATTTACATAGCATCTCTTGTCCGTAAGAATCCTGAAGATCTTCATCAACCCCTTGCATAGTGGCATCAGTATGAATACGGCTACTGCTGAGACAGGAAAGACAGCCCAAGAAGGGGCAAACTGGGAGCTGAGTTCAAACTCTGCTGAAGAGTGAACAGGCATCAATAATGCTCACACAGTGTGGACCAGCTTTCATTCTGACACCTCATCTAAACCACGAAAACATGAAGTATGCAGGAAATCTATTACCAAAACCTTCCTGGTTTCTCAACCTGAGAGACAACGATGTGCAGTAATGAGGCGTGAGGCATGAAAGCCTGTGCTCTAATCCCAGTTCTGCCCGCCAAATTATGTCATGGCCTTGAGCAAGTTATTTCACCTCTACTACTTTAAAATGAGGATGATAAGCCTTACAAGGCTCAGTCTATGATTCTAACTCAGTACGTGTTTGCAAAATGCTTTCAATATGTGAAATACTTATGCAGGTATGAATAATTTTTTGAGTACAACAATAGGATCTGGAGTGAGGAGCTCCTGAAGAGGCAGCATTATTAGTGTTGGCAAGGATGCAAGAGGATCTGAACTTCAACTTAGATTAGAACACAGACCTCTCCTGGCACTGAACATTATCATTTCCTCAGAAAAATTTCATGCCTTGTCCCTGTGTCTCCAGTAAGGTAATGGGAGAACCTGGGCAGGAGTACTTTGACATGTTTGGGAGCTGAGATGTAGAGCTGATGTACAACTACAGCACTTTCGGACATGTTGATCCCTGCTAATTTCAGTCACATTATGACCCATGCTTATAGCCTATGTATTTAGGGCTGACAGTCATGGAGAACACCCAAAATCAAAATTGAACTTCTAAACTACTGGGTTGTTTTGTGGGTTTCAGATGCAAAGTATCTTTCAACTTTAATATGTTGTTGAAAGTCTAGCTTTTCTGAATGAGGTGATTTAGAGACAGATTTTACAAGTTGAGCTAACTCGTGCTCAAGTCCTTTATTCTTTCCATCTGTCCTCAAAGAATTTTCCATCAATTATTGTTTAGAAGTCAATTCACCAGGCAAACCTTTGGTTTGCAAAGCTCAGTTGCATGTAGCTCATATACCTGGTGGTGTCTTGGCAGTTCTAGATAAAACGTCCGTGTTACATTAAACATGGCACAATAGCTTGAAAGATTTTAATAATAATAGATTGTGCAGATGACTGCTAAACTGACATTTCAGGAGTGTACTCCTTTGTATTTTTCTGGCTGAGGTCATTCCTGAGGAATGAAGATGTGAAATAAAATTATTGCTCAGCCCTCTTCAGATTTCTTCCTCTTTTTCTTCTCTGCAATTTCACTCTTCCATTTCCTCTCCGGTCATTTGCACACTGGTGTGTTAATAGTTTGAAAGAAATGTCTTGCAAATGACATCACTTCAGGGGCTAGGGCTCTGCAGAGGAGTAAATGCGTCAACAGGAGATTTTATATGATTTTTAGAAAAGGGTAGAGGGGGGGTATTTCCGTAAGAATGTTCATGTGGCATTAATCACTAGGTATGAGGATTTAAGAGATTTTCTCTTCAAGAAAAAACAGGAGTCTTGAAAGCAGATTTTCAATCTACTGGTTCTAACAGAAAAATTAACTCTAGAGAAGAGAGAACACAGCCTTTCTGTGGAGAAGTGTGTTTTGAAAACAAACTTTTCTTTCCATGACTTCTGTTTTGTTTGAGTGAAATTTTACTAGCTGAAATTAGCTATGCTTTTGTGCCTAAACCCAGAAATTTCACAGAATTTTTTGGAAGCAATTCTTTTTCAAGCATCAGATGACAGTAAAGACAAGCATCTCACATTCCAAAGAATTTATAATGTAACTGGAAGGTTTTGTAGAGATACATGAGGACAAGTGAATAAGAAAAAGGCAGCTTAGTATACAGAGACATTATAGTCTATGTACTAAAACAGCACTAAAAGGGTAATGTAGGAACGTATACTTTGTTATGTTAGATGCTAGAAAAACAAGGAATTAATTAATAGACTTTATTAACCTGATTCTCTGGGAAAGGTGATTTTTGTACGGAATCCTTGTGAGAGTGAGTAGGGCTTATTCCTGTATTTGTCATTTTGGTGTTCGATTTATTGTAAACTAAGTCACATAACCTGTGATAGTTTCAAAGGATGGATAGTAATTTTCTCCTCCTTCCTTCCCTCCCTCTCAGCTTTGTATATAAAAAGACCTTCTCTATGTACACACATACACATATATATGCATTTATTTGTATATAAACATATATTTGTGCAGACTATATTTACTAGCTTATTGCCAATATCAAATGAGAAACATATTCAGTCTTTAATAATACAGTGAGGTTTTCTTGAAAACAATTGTCAAGGCTCTCCTTACATCTCTGGGATCACAATTAAGGCAGTGGTAAGTGCTTTGGGAACAGCTTCTTAAGTAGTGAATAAATGAAACAATATTACGACAAAACAGTGCTGTCTTTAGAAACCTACTACTAAATAAGACATCCTAATTTTGATTAATCAGGTCAGTTAGAAGCTATAAGTGTAACAACTTTTAGGAGAGATTAACATCTGAAAAATCCCTTTTTCTGGAAATGATAAGCCTCACTAATTTTACATTTATTTTAGCTGACACTCAGACAGCCGGGCAGGGATGCATCATAACACCATCTGAACTGGCCTTTGAGGATAGTTTTATTGGTATTGGTTTCAAACCTAAGGCAATGCTAAAAGGTAGCACAATTTAATCCAACCAAAGCAAAACATAATGGGTATTTTTTATCAACACTGCCTTTTATTTTTTTTATCTACTCACAAAAATCTGAGAACAAAGAAACTGACAAAAAAAAAGGGCTCTTTTAAAACCTAGGACATCAGAATAAGGCTAGTCAGCTTTCCTTAGTGGACAAAGTGAAAGAGAAATGTTCTATTCCTTAAAGTTTGAGGAGGTAAAGGTTTCTCAAAGTCAGGGCAATACAGCAGGTGACAGAGAGCACATAGCCTACAGGCACGTCTACAGGCCATTCACGTTTTCCTCACACATGCTGTTAAAAGGATGTTTTATCCTGAGGCAAAGTTACACTGAAGAGTTAAAAACCACTTTAGAACATCATGTGTCATGTCACAGTGCTTCAGAAAAACTGCTGAAGTGTTGCAATGCATATAATGCTTTTTCTTCATTTCATTTATTTTACCTAAGAAATTTTTCTTAAGCCTGATCCAATGCTTGATCAATTCTCAGCACTTTTCCTTGTTGTATTTTATTTTTTAGTATTATTTTCTTTTAGCACTTATGTCAACAAACTGTAGACTAAGCCAAGTAAATTTAGTATCCCAAACCGAAAAACATTGAAAATATTAAAATTGCCTCCCAGATTAGGAATGACTTTGGCCCGTTATCTAGCATCTGAAGATTGGCATAGGTCCATGAAACCAATAGTACTACACTGATTTACTTCATTGGAGATGCTGTCAAAAGATATTTGGGGGATAAAGAAAGAAAAAAACTAGACCTAAAAAATAAGCACATAAGGCAAAATGAAAATGACCAGCATTTTCACAAAATTTAGACTATATAAGAAGACAGATTCTCTTGATTTGAAACAGCAGGGAAATTACAAACATTAATGTTCAAACTGCTATAACTGGTGACAGTGCTAAAAAAAGAAAGTGAACAAAAAATCTTGTTTATATCAGGATAGTATGACCCAAGACCTTTCTCTGCCCTTTGAGAATATCTCTGTATGAGCAGCTAGTCAGGAATCTAACTGAAAGACTTGTGAGAAAACAGGCTACTGTTATAGACCATCTCTCACAAATAGGCAGGAACAAGTTTCAGATCTAAAATACAATAGAATCTGTCAGAGGGGAAACAAAAAAAACCCATTTAGTCTCTGTTTGCACATGCATTTTACAATCTCATGCAAGTTGGCAAAGAAAAAAGCAGTGTTCTAACTGTGTGAGTCTGGGAGCAGGCAAAGAGGGAGTTGCTCTTGTAAGAAAAACGCAGCTCCTGAGAACAGAGGAAATCAGGTTGCTAGATCAAGAGGACAGGCTGGGTAGGAAAGGCTACCTGAAGCCACTGTTGTTGTTTAGACCTGACCCCTGAACAAATTAGGATTCTTTCCAGGCTGAATGAGTGACTCTTGACCCTAAAGATTTTTATTGAGATAGTCCAGAACTTGTAGATATGTAGAGAATGCCCTATCACACCTACGTAGCCAA
The DNA here is from genome assembly GCA_013398015.1 of Oreocharis arfaki. Taxonomy (NCBI): domain Eukaryota; kingdom Metazoa; phylum Chordata; class Aves; order Passeriformes; family Paramythiidae; genus Oreocharis; species Oreocharis arfaki. Next base: position 2,008,740 of record VZRR01011969.1, read on the forward strand.
ATCACAGAGGTCAAGCTGAGCCCTTCTGGGAAAAAAGCCTGCCTGTTTGTTACCTTATGGCTTTTGCCATACAGAGCTTTCAGCCTGGAGAGGAGAAAGGAGGAACATCCACCCATATCTGTGTGGCCTTTGGAGTCACAGAATCGTTCAGGGTAGAAAAGGCTTACAAGACCTTTGAGCCGAACTGCAGACCTAACAATGTATGGGAGTTGCATTCACCAGAGGTTAGTCAATATTTCCTCTTTAGACTTTGTGCACAGGTCCTCTAGTTGCCTATATACAGACAGAAAATGAGCATAAGGGTCTTTGAAAATATTTGAAGGTGGTCTTACTTAGATAAATAACGGTGTCTTTGCTGACACCACCAACATAGTCAATGTCAACTCTAAAAGCCCTATTTAATGTGAGCATCTGGCAACATTATGCAGATGTTAACTGGAGTGAAACCATCATGCATGTTCTGTATAAACAGCCTACTGTATCACCTAGTAGCAGCATTTGACTCTTAATAATGTGTGTGCTTTCTAGCTGACCCTTACCTCAGAACTTTTTCCCAAATATCAACAATCCCTTTGGCTCGTACAGCTCCCAAGAGTATCTCTTTTGTATGGTATATAGCTTGTTTAGTTTAAGTTTTCTCACTCTACGCAGCAACCTTAAGTTGCTTTCTCATCTGCTGCTGAACCCATCTTGTTCATCTCAGTAGCCAGAAACAACATAAAATGAAATACAAGTGTGTTTCTACAGAAAAGTAAGAATCCCTCTGGCTAATCTGACATGTTCCATGTTGGATCATCCTAGCTATCATATACTGAAACTGTCAGAAATTACAGTTACAGCCCAAATATATACAGCTTCTCCTATGCTGGACCCCCCATCAAGCCATGATTACTGTCATGACTTGGATGAGTAACAGAAAAAAAGAAGGGCTGTGGGGTTTTGTTACAAATAACATACCTGTCACTGAAGTGAAAGGCATGCCACATCCAAAAATGTAATGTATGACATGCTTTGCACTTCACCAGGAGGGATAGAGGAACAAATAAACTACATGTTTCAAATGTCTCATCTTCCACTCACAATTTGTCTATGCAATTTCCTTGCTATTGTTTTCCACAAGGTGCTCCAATCAACAAAGAAATTGTATTTTAGTCTATTTACAAAATGCAATGTGTTGTCTGATATGCGGCTCCCACCTTTGAAAAATACAAGTGATTAAAAGCCGATACGAAGAAATGCCTCTCTTCTTGTTAATGGAGTCTACAATGACGTCCAACCCTAAAGCTGAGCACTGAAAATCTGCATGAGGAACCTGGAGTTTTTGGAAGATTGAAGCATGGTTGGACACTACAGACACTGCAGGCAACGGAAAAATGTCTGAGTCCTCTGGTAAGAAAGCTGTGTAGTCTCAAGAGCTGCTATATATATGGACAGTTTCTTCACAACTCACCATCTCTCCTTATTTTCCAACTTCCTTAGCACAGTTTGCATTGTTTTTTTTTAACTGCTGCTATAATTCTGTGACAAGCAATTTGGTTATCTTCAGTTCTTTAGGTGTTTACTAACTTCCACAAAATATTCTGTACAATTTTGTCCATAATTGAATAATCTAAGTTTCACTTGAGGTGACCAGAAACAGACGGTTTGTTTTTAAATCCTCCCTGAAATACAAATGCTACTGTGGATAGAGAGCTATGATTCAGAAGCTGCAGAAACCCAGTTCTGATCCCTGGTTTGTCTGCTCTCTTTGGTAACTGTCTTGCTGTTTGCTGCAGCATATTAATTCTGAAAGTGATATAGTGCTTTCGAATCAAAGGAAGTTAGAAAATGATCCGGAAATGTAGCAGCTCAATAATACCTCTATAATAAATGTTTCATACTGGATTCCATTATAAGTGTCATATTCAGTCTTATGGCTTTGCACAGGAACAAATTTTGTGATTACTGCCAGGGTATGAGGAGAAAATTTTCTGGCAAACGTGCAGGCCATTTATCACAGCATTCTCAAGGTGCGGAGGACTAAAAAACTATGACACAACACTGGGTTGCTAATTTTTAGAAAAGGTTTAAAAGCAAGCAAAGAAAAAAACTGATTTTCAAAAATACATTTTTTTTTCAGAAGTATTATCCTTATAGGTAGCTTTTTCTAGATAATTACTTTGATAATCCGTCAACCCAGGCATGCTTTTTAAAATCGTTTTAGGCAGCTAAAAAGAGAAAGGAGCACATATGAGGCATAAAGAATCTGTTTCTTTGGGAGCAATCAGTACTAGAAAGTTTGAAGTCACCAGATCTGTGACTTTCATTCCCTTTCTCACACTCACAGGCTAGGAAATAACTAGAAGTGTTGGCAACGCTACTGAAAACTGCTGGCTGACTAGTGATGATTTCAGTGTTTTAAGCATCAGTTTCTGCTTAATGAGTGTCCAGTGACTCTAGTTACACCTGGTAACTGTGTAACAATGCCTGTATTCTGCCAGAGTGAATTAAATCTGCCTGCTTTAGACAAATACATCTTAGGTATTTCAGGTAGGATTCATATGCCCATCTGTAGCCATCTAGAGTGTACACAGACTCGATGTGTAGCAACTCTATCCTCCCTCATCTATAAGTGGAGGGAGAGAGATAAAGAGGTTTTTAGTGCTTGATTTGTTATCCTAGAAAACCACCTTGATATTCAATAAATTGCCTTCGTGTCATTGACAGTAAAAGGGACTTAGATACTTTACCTGCTGCCTGCAGCTGGCCACAAATCAGAGGCCAGTGTCAGAGAGGATGAGTCCCACCTCAGAAACGCCGATGACTTCTCAAAACTCTTAGGAAGACAAAAGATTCCCATAGAAAATTATATTGCCCCCTTGAGCTGTTTTCTCATTTAAAATGAAGCACCATGTGCTGAAAAAAAAAATTCTTTTACCCTACTGTGTAGGGTATAGACCTGACCATTTTCGTTCAAATATAACCCTGATCAAAGTTATTATTAACCTGTGTAACACATGTAAGTAGTGGTCAAAAAAGTTAGCTTAACCTTAGCTTAACCTAATCACCTCAAGTCTCAGAAGGATTTATTAGTCATGGCATTTTTTCACAATTCTCAGTTTTTATGCTTTCCTCATTTGTACTATTTTTACATTTTATTTTGTCATTGTCTTGTTTGCATTTTCTCTCTTCCATGTAACAGAGAAGTTTCTCATTTACAAGCTGACACCTGTGGGTTTGAATAGCACCTTTTAATATAAGTTATATGAATAAGATGTGCTGGATGATTTTTCAGTGTACCTTACTCGATAATTGACCTCACATAGATTATCAGTTATTCATGGCCCCTTGCCTTAAAAAGGGTCCTAAACAGCCAGTCACAATTTAAAAGCATATTATTCTGCCTTAAACACATCTATTCACAGTTCCTTTCACAAGTTATTGGCCATTTTCTTTCTCAGAATTAAGGATTATAGAAGCTTGTGCAATGAGAATTTTGTTCTTCATAACTCATCCTCTTGCTTATGCAATGAAGCATTATAATGTACAGGTAGTTGTTTCAAAGGACTTATGACTTCACTAGCTGTACAAAAGGAAGGACAAAGACAAGTCAAGAGGAAGGAAAACATTTACGACACAATGAGAAGGTAAATCAACTCACATTTGCTGCAAATAGGTTGATAGAAAATACCACTCATGTTCCCTTCTAGCCGTGAAGATAAAGTGCTTCTACTGATCCTTTTAAAATCGTAATACAGTACTTTATGTGGTCTTTTTATCTAGGTTGAAGAGCCCAGACTTTGCATACCTCTTTCCTTATCTTTGGACAAATGTTAGGAGTTGAAAAAAAAAACCCCAGGGTAGGGAATGAATTTCATGTGAATTCCTCCTAGAGCTGTGGAGGGCTCCCCCACTAGAAACTTCTCTTGGAGGTTGAAAACTGTGCAGACCATCTGCTAACGTACCTGGAGTTATGCATATCACTGTTTTGTGACCTGTTTTCCTAATGGAAAAGAGAACATTCTATGGGCATATCCAGGATGGCAAAGGAGGTGTGAAGCAATAGATAATATTCTGGAAATCATCCTTGTCCGGTCAAAAAGAGTGTTGGTTTTGCCATCAGAACATTTCTGGCATCACCCAGCTAAAAAAAGCATGACAAATTATAGTGCACATTGGTACGTTCTGGAGTTAACACTCAGAGTGCTTATTAATTTCATCCCACTTACTCCCTTGTGTTTATGGGCTTTTTCATCCTGGGCATTAGTAGAGCTCTTTGAGATCTGCAAAAGGAAAGAAGCAAGAACTGCTAATTATTATTGTTACTGATGGAAGATTGAAATAAGCTTTAGCAGTTTTTGGATCAAGGCTTGAATTACTGAGTATACTTTAAAGTTTTTTTTTTTTTCACTCTCTCTCAGTTTAGAAGTATATGCATGCATACATAAACAACTCCACAAAGACAAAGGTATGAACTGAAGCCTGAGCAAAACTAGTAACTTGTCTTGGTGTGTGTGTCTCCTATCCTTGGCTTTTTTTGTTTAAATGACCCTCATGTGGTAGGATAAGAAAGAATAATATATGATTAATTTCTATTCTGAAGCCTTATTTGAAAGGTGCTCTATTTGCATTAGCATTCATAATTACTTAATGACAAATCAGATATGGTTCATTGCTAGTAAGTGTAGAAACATGTTGTCTGAAGGATGTAGTTTAATTAGTATACTCCTAAAAACATGTCCCTCATGACCATTGGATGTAATCATTATTTTATGTATTTAACTGTGAAATTTATGTTTACTCAGCAGGCTAGAAACCATCCTTTTTTCCCCCCAAAGCCATTTAATGCAATACATTTAGACTTTAAAGAAACCCACAAAATTTCCCCAACAGCAGGTACCAAATAAACAAAAAAAAATTAAAACAACTATTATTGCAATGAAGCTGATATATTTTTTTAAAAAAAATATAACCCACATAATATTGCATCCATAAAACATAGCAGGAGGAATAAATATGCAGGGAAGCTCATTTTAATTCCTCAGTTAATAACTTAGATGGAGGAGATGCACACTCTCCTAGATCAATGAGACAATTTGGGCATTCTTTTATTGTTGATTAGTGAATGTGAAAATGACCTCATTTCAAGGGCATCGAGTGATTTCTTTTTCTCTGCACTGGTATAACAGAAATGAATACTGTGAAGACTTTTTCTACCCAGGCTGCTGTAGATGCACCTTTCCTCTGTGACACACAAACCGTGACATCAATCAAAACTCATCAGGACTTTGTGAAGAGGTCTCTAAAAGTTACATAAACTCTTTAACAATAATCTCATTTTTCTTTAAGACTCACTCTGGAAAAGGGAGACCTTGTTCATTGAACATTTCCAGTGGACTGCTGGAAAGCAGTTAGGGAGTCAGGTGTTACTCAAGCTGGAATCAGTCTCACTTCCACCTGCAAAAAGAGTACACTTAAACGAGAGAATAATTTTCCTCCACTCTCCTGCAATGCATATTTCTAGAATATTCATATTTTTAGTATAATTACTACAATTTAAGGATTTTAGCATACAACTATTCATATTTTAAAATACTTACTACCTAATACGCTTTCTGCCATATTATTTCTACTCCTGATTATTCACTGACTTGAGGCTAGGACTGGTGACTTAGAGATAGGTGCTTTTTGCCCCTGTAAGTACCAGACTGTTAGGTTTTAAAGTCCTTTGCATTTATTAGGGTTTGCCTGTATGACTAGGCCCAGCCATCATAACAGGGTTAGGGGTGTCTCTGTGCTTCTACTGCCCTGGCTTCCCAACTACAGCGCCCACAGTATCTGGCTGTGAGTGCAGTGCCTGCAGCAATCTTCACATTGTTATTTTTGCTTGCCTAGGGAAAACACGGGTGCTAGGCAGGGGTGAGAAGCAAGTGCTTTCTGCCTGAACATCCCCCACAGCTGGAACAACAACAAATATGATAAATGAAATATAAATGAAAATTAATGTAAGGAGTCCTTCAAAATCACTCCAACTGAAAAACGTAAAGCACAGCCATAATCCAAAATAAAAGGTGGTTGATTATTTTCTTTTCCTTTGTAATGTTCAGGAAATGTGTCCTTCTGCTTTGCTTTTTACAATATGTACCTGAAGTATCGTGTAGCAAAATAGGGCATCTTAAACAAAATCTCCACAAAAAAAGTTCTGTTGGGAATGACACCAGGGCATTTTCTGAAGGACACTTCTTTTTATGATGAAAACAGAATTTAAAATGCAAGAAAGAGCATTTCCCTAACTGAAAAACAGATTGAATAGCTGAAGCAGGGGTGTGTGGATGAAGACTGTAGCTAGGAATGTACAGAGAGCCTGTTGAAGGGGTGGAGGGCAGGTGGTGCAGATTGGCAAGATTGTTGGATGTGGGCTGGTAGAAATGTGTATTGGGACTAGTCATGAGAGAGACAAGAAGTGTTGCTCACACCAGAAAAACTTTTTGAGGTACAGGATGAATATCATGAAGATTCAGAGAAATATTTTGCCATAAAACTTCCTGCTTTTATCTCAGTACTCAGGACATTTTCATATTCATCCATTCCTTTTTTCTTTTTCTTTTAGCTTACTAAAATAAAACCAAAAAAGTAAACTTTAACAAGTCCTGGTTTTTTTCTTCAGCAGAAAAATTAGGAGAAAAAATAGAAGTGTGCTGAAAGGCACTTAACCTTGTGTCTTTCTTAGTGTTCCTACATGTTTTGGTTTTTTTTAGTTCTGAAGTAGAGGAGTAGGGTTCATCCCACACAGCAGGAAATGTACATTGAAACTTAAATGAGTCTGTATGTCATACGAGTTCAACAAGTCCAAATCCTTAATGACAAAGGATCAGCTGCCTTGCCATGGAAAATTCCCTGTTGTCGGAACTGCAGGTTGCTTTTTGTTATTTAAAGAAAAAAACATTTTGTTTTCAAACTTCTCATATGTCACTAACAATAAGGGAAATATTTTAAAGACAAAAATCAAAATCAAATTAACACAATAACACAGCTTTATGTCACTCATGCATTCATAGCAAAGAACAGTGAAAGACATATTTTTAACAAATAAAAAATCAGAACTCAGTATTAATACCGTATTATCTGTTCAGAATGATATGATTGTATTGAAGAAAACAAACTAGCTTAGATCAAGAACTGTATTTAATACTACATTGAAAATGAAATGGAAAATTTTTAAGACAAGCTGCCAGACAATGAAGGCATTAAATAAATTGCAAAGTTTTTATCAATATTGATGGATACTGAATACCCTGTCAAATTAACCCAAAGCTGTCATATGACTGATAACATTTGTAAAAGAAATTAATGTAATTATAGTCAGCCTTTCTTTTATTTAATGAAAACCTCAAATCCTCCATAATCTATCAGTAGGATATTCTGTTTAGCTTATTCAGAGGTGCCTGTTCTAAAGATGATCTCCCTGAAATCAGAAATCATCCACAAATTTCACAGATTTTATCCTCTGTCAGCACTGAAAGATAGCAAGGCCATCTGTTGTACAAAGAAGATGTGGCTCTTAGTTGCCAGCCATGGTCCTGCCAGTGGCATGTAATGACATGAGCTCCAGGAACATAAAGGAACTGTATTTTTTCTACTACTGCTGAAGACAATCAGAATACACCAATGCAAAAACCACACAAAAGAAGAAATTTAGGGTTGTAGGTTACATGAAAATTCTGTGTAGTCTTGCCTTGGCTGGTGGCCAATAGCAGATCCAACAGGAAAATTTCTCAAATGATACTTCTGCTCCTAAATCTCCATACATGCAGCAACTTGTGTTTTGGGCGTCTCCTGACTGAGAGATTGCATTTTCAACCTGTATTTAAAGGCTCCTCACAGCCTTTTCCCACCATTAAATTCTATTTGTATCCCTATGAAGTTAGTACCTGTAACACAAGCAGCACGACATAACTGTGTGTTCGTTGTTGTGACCACCTCTGGCAACGTGTCCACTTAATCGTGTTGTTTCCTGTCCCTCATTAAATCCAACAAGGTTGGATTGATATCTATATCAAGGTTGGAGTAATATCTATATCTATACTAATATATTAATATATTAGTACCCAGATGGGATCCAGTGCCTTTTAGGATTGTTGTTCTTTCAGAGCAGGGATTTAGGTGGAAAATATGAAGGGAAGGCCTTTTATAGTTGTACAGCTCCTGGTGCAATGATAGTGTAGCATGAACAGCCTCTGGCTGTGATTACACTCTCCTCTGGTTTGCAAGAGCTCGTATCACTTACCAGCTTGTTCTACCTAGTTCCACTGCAGATGCTATTTTTATTAACATAATTGCCTTATCTTCCTTGAAACTTTCCAAGCAGCCCTCAATTATTATTCAATAATAACATACAGTGGTCAGTTCAACAGGCTAATTATAAGATGCAATGCCATAAAAAGTATTTCATTTTATCATTTCTACATTTGTTGCCTTTTCCTTTCACTCAATGCCCTCTGTGTCTTACTGCAGAACAGAGTAGTGAGGACTACCCACTGCTTTTCTCTGTACCACTCATTATTATATATGTCATCTCCTATTCTTTTTGCTTCACACTAAATAATCTTTTCAATTTCTTTTCATATGAATACTCCCTATCCAACTAATATGTATTTTCTGCCCTTTTTCAGACCTTTCTTCTTCTACTGTATCATTCTGAAATGTGACTGAGACCCGGTAGAGTATTCAACATGAGTATGAAACCTCCATTTATAGAATGACATTATAATAATTCCTGTATTAGTCTCCATCCCCTTCTCAATATAGCCTAACATCTGAGAACCTTATCAAAAAGTGAAATGTGAAGCAATTAAACCTACAATATGTAAATCTGAACCTGACAGGCCTATAAGAAAGATATCCTTTATGTATAAAAAATAAAACTCACTCTGAATTAAGGGAACAAACAAAAGATGATGCACGGGGAGTGTTAAAGAGGATTAATAACAAGAAATGGCTGTAAGACCTTCATCACAAAATCCATGAGCTAAATTCTGCTCCCCATTACAACCTCAATGGATACTATGAACATTAGTAACCTGCAATTATGTTGTATAAAGGCTGCTGAGTCGCATTGTAATTAACATCCTTTAGGGTGACCACAGTAATTTTAAATGTTATCGTTGAATATACAAATGAAAGTGGAAGGTGTTGAATATTCTATAGCAAAGTTGAAGTGGATGTCAGTTTTATATATATTTCTTTTTCATATCACGTTGTGATAAGCAGGCCCCCACAGAAGGATTTCTCCTTTGTAGAAGTACAGTGAACCACAACTTGAAAATTGTCCAAATTTTTTTTTCAGTCTTGACCAGATTTATTAAATAATACCAGCTATAGATTTTGAAATTAAGATGGCAGTGAAAAGTACTGTCATAATTACAGAAGTAACCCCTGTTTACACTAGTGAAGTGGGACACTTCCTCCCTTAGGAAAGCCTCAAGTTTGATGTAAAACTACATCTTCTAGTGCTGCCTGCTGGCAGGGGTGACCAGAAGACTCATTTCAGTGGGTTTAGAGAAGAGAGATTGTAGTCCACCTACACTACCTTTCCTCTCTACAGGGATTCATGATTCTGGACAAAATTCCTGCTGATGATTTGGGGACAAGAGTTTCCCTTTGCAGTCATCAAATATTTAAAGCAAAACCCGTGAAAGCACATTGTGAGAGTAAGAAGTGCATCACTGGTGAGTCACATGGCTGCGGTTTCAAGTTCTAGCTAATGGTTTCACTGGCTTATAACAAAAAGAGCAACTAAAAATTGCAGAAAATGAGGAATTTTAATATAGGTATGAGGTTTAGCTCAAATGTACTTCAGCCAGTAACATCTATAGTCTTCAGAAGGGCCCAGATATCCATGAATATCTAACTTTTGGTGCTGGCATTAAGACTATTTAGAGAGTCAGAGAAGATTGTTTGGACTTCTATATAAGGCTTTTCCAGTCTTATGAGCTCTGTAGTGTTCTTACAAGCACACTAGAAATATAAATAAAAATCCCATCAAAGAAAAAGGTATACATGTCTAGTAAACTAATGCTGCCTAAAACAAAAAATCTTCACAATTTTCCTTACAGTAATCTGAGGAGCTGCAAGATTAATTTTCACTCTTTTCTCTCTTTTTTTTTTTTTTTTTTAAATTGTTAGCTGGTCTTTTTGTCTCTCTTCTGCTTATACGTACTTTTCTCTTCTTTTTTCTCTTGTGAGAACTTTAGGCTGTGGATCTGTGTTTGGTCTTTTTTGGAGGCTATTGCTGTGCTGCAGTGAATAACCTGCTCCTCAGCTCCCTGCTCTGCAGTAGTGAGGGTTTCTGCTGCTCCGTGAATGCTTGAACCTCAGCTCTTATACCTCAGTGAAGTCTGTAAAGCTAATTTGAGTTCTCCTGTAAACATTCCTTGACTTCTTGTTAGCTATTGATTTCATCATTTTACATATACATGGAAAAGAAAAAATTCCTTCAGTATATAAATATAGAAGCTGTTTCACTGCTTGACAGAGCAAAGCAGTGCTACTCAACAAATGAAAAGGCGAATATTTTATCTAATGGAAACATGAGAGTGAATTCTTCCAGTAGACAAAGTATAGTTTGTAAGAGATTCTTTTTAGGCATTGGACTTTGGCATTGGTGCTGTCTAAAATTTCCAAACTTGTAAGAAGTTCCATAGGACTTACAAACTCTTCAGGCTGTCAAAATGGCCTCTTTCCTTCAATTTTTCCAAATATGAAAGCTACTTGAGCAGACTAAAAATTAAATTTATTTCCCAGATGGAGATGAAATAAACCTTCTATCTGAAAAAGTCCTTAAATATGTGCTCAGCTTAAACATGTGAGTAGGTAATTTGAAGCAGGATATGTCATATGTAACTGTAGTGAAAGACTGAGCTCTAGACTGTAGATAACTCTGCTTCTGCCTTTATCAGGTAAAAGAAATAAATTCTAAATCCATGCCATATGATTTGGTACCATTAAAGAAAAAAAAAAAGGAGAGAACTCCTAAGTAAAAATAAAGGAAGGTGCCTAACACATAGCCTTTGAGTAAAACTGCTGACATTTTGGATTGATAACTCTTTAAATTAATGATACATTTAAATAAATACCTAAATTGCAATGGAATTTCATGTTATATCTACATTAATAATACCAAATGAATTAGTCATGATTAATTTTATAAAGAATATCAAATGAATTAATAATGATTGGCCCCTTATTGCAAAATGGGCAACACTTTATAATAAGTGGCAAATCATTCTTACTTCCTTTGGTATTTCTTGCAGTAATTTTAATCATGATGAATTCTTTTGGTATTCAGGCATATATAATGCAAGATTCTATAGGAAGTCCATTGTAATTTAACATAATCTTACTAAAAGTATTAATTTTTAAGCCTGCCACTGTATTTGGGGCCAGATCCAGGGTGAATTTAGACACTTTGAGGTTTTTCCATCTGGCACAGTATAGCTGTCGTGGGATGTGCCTCAGAGTCGCGGATTCTGGTGCAGAAGCAGGTAGATGAGTAAGTCTCATGAGTGACTGAGCCAGCCTGTTCATGACAAATGTCTTCTACCAAATCAAGCTTCTGATTAAAAATCACATTGTTACAGTACCTTTAAAGGTATTCATTTTTTAAAATATATTTATAAATTAATAATTAACACTAATAATTTATCCCAGTCTTAAGATCACATCTAATAAGTGTTGGCAGTCTTGTAATGTCAATTCTCATGTTAGGGGATTCTGTTTCCTGGGATCCCTCATCTTCCCATAGATAATCTCACTGCTGTGAGTTGATTTTTACAAATATTTGATCTGTGGTCTTGATCCTGTGGTGAGTGGGCACATCACAAGGCCAGCAAAACAATGCTTGAGAGGACTTAAAGGAGAGGAAGACTTGGTAAACCTAAAGAATGCTTTATTTTTGGTAATAGAAGGGAAAAGAAGAAGGTGTGAGCAAAACTAGAGGTGACCATGTGCTAGACATGCCCTAAGTCTGCATATATGCACAAATGCACCCACAAGCATCACACTCTCTAGAGAAAAATTTTTTAGTATAGATGTTTGTGGTGCTTTTGGAAAATACAAATGAAGCAAGGAAACTATCAGATCAACATGTACATTGGGCTGTCATGTAGGAAAAGTCAAGAATGCTTTCTTGGTGGATAGCTTGGTTTGTTTTGAGGCTGTGGGAAGCCAATACAGGCAATGTCTAGAGCTGGGAGCTTTCCCCTGGCCCACAAGCACTAGTGTGGTAACAGGCTCCATCCTAACAAAGAGCAGAGCACAGATTTCCCTTCGCGTACCATGAAACCTATAAGTTAAATACCTTTTATTTGTTTGTTTGCACTGCACTTCTCTCATTATTTTATTTGTTTATTAAAAAGTGTCATTTAGGTGCTTTCAAATGCACATGATTTCTGAGTTAGTAAGAAAAAGTGTTGTTGTCAGATAGTCAACGATCTGAGTACAGCTGAATGTTGCCTCCCTGGTGATACCTCCCAAACGGTATATCAGAGAAAATACCTCTTCCATCGTGAGAAACATTTTCTTTACTGCTGTATCTACTGAGTTTGGACTTATTTGGTTAATTAAGCTTGCTCCCATATGCGGTCGGTTGACCTTGGCTGGATGCCAGGTACCCACCAAGCCGCTCTATCACTCTTCTTTGCAGCTGAACAGGGAAGAGAAAATAAGATTGAAAGGACTTGTAGGCTGAGATAAGGCAGTTTACTAAAGGAAAAGTGAAAGTTTGCATGTGCACGAGCAAAGGGAAAAAAACCCAGGTTTATTGTTTACTTCCCACTGGCAAGCAATGTTCAGCCACTTCCTGGGAAGCAGAATTTCAGCAGGTGCAGCGGTTGCTCTGGAAAGCAAACATCGACAAAAATGCCCCCCTCCTCCTTCTCTTTTCCTTAGGTTTTACATCTGAGCTGACGTCATACGGTACGGAATATCCCTTTGTTTAATTTGGGTCGGCTGGCCAAGTTGTGCCCCCTCCCAGGATCTTGCCCACCCCCAGCCGCTTGATGGGGGGACTATCAGAGAGACACTGCTGATGCCGTGACAGCGCTGCTCAGAAGTAACCAAAACACTGATGTGTTATGCACACCTTTCCAGCTACCAATGCAAAGCACAGCACTGTGAGGGCTGCTATGGGGAAAATGAACTCCAGCTCAGGCAAACCCAAGACACCTTCACAGTTTCTTTTTTTCAGAATGGCATCTTAAAATGCATTTCTCAAGCAGCTTTACAGCTTCTTGCTGCTGGCCTGCTTTTCTTCCATTTTGGCTCCGCACAGACTGAAAATTGCATTAAGATCAGCATTCCTAGTGGACCGATTTCAGATATCCTATATGTCTCAGAAGGCCATATTGTTGGCTTCATTTCCTTGCATTTCCTTTGGTCAATTGGATGAAACCACAAATAACTTTGATCCTTATTTTACTACTCAAGTGCCCCATCCAAACATCTGGGGTTCTTTTCTGGATGTAAGAATGGAATGCATTAGAGACAAAAGCTGAAGCTAAAGTGAATCCCTCAAATTTAACAGCAGATGAGATGGAGTCTTTTGAGATTTTCTTAACCAGCAAACCTATAATTTCCTTAGAGGAATTTTGATTTCTGCTTTTCCCAAGGGACAAATTGCCTACAAACTCTGTCATAACATCTTTGAGTTGAAGGCTTAATAGGTTTTGCAGGTAAGTCAATAGTTTTTTCTTAAAATACTTAAGAAACAAAAGGAAGGGGGGGGAGGAAGGGGGAGGGAAGAGGATGCAAGGAAAGGCAAAGCAATGCAAGGAAATAAAGGAGAGGGACCACTATTTTTTTTTTGGCACTGATACTGTAATCAGGTTGGCATTCGTTGTGGGAATTTCTATGACTGTGATTCAAGAACTGACCCTTCAGAAAATTCAGTTTTCCTCCCAAAAATTTGTGTTAAACTCTGAAAGATATGCATGACATTACAATGCTACCAAACTCATTCATTATATATTGATTTCCTGGCAAGTATATACAAAAGTAGGTATAAATGCTCCCAAAATCTGTGTTACCTATGCGAAGGAAATATAATTCTCCTTTATCATTTAAGCTTTTGGTTTTTCATCCACAAGGCTAAAAATCAGAAGTACATATCAACAGCCAAGTGTATGACTTTCTATCCATGTTTTATGCATACAAAAATAATCACTTAACATGAATAAAATAGATTAGTTCTTACACAAATCACATTTCCTAAAGACAGACTATTTTTAAACAGATACCTAAATAAAAATGTGTACACCTGCAAGCTTAAAAGGCCATTGTAAGCTATCAGCATGTAAAGCATCACCTACAAACAGACTCTGTTTAAAACAGGACTGCATTTAACACCTGTGATATATTTAATTTTGTATTTTAGCGGTTTTATTTGTTTTCTCTCAGTAGCATGTAGCTTTTTCTCTTTAATTAACTATTTCCATATTATATATATAGACCATCACTAAATACTCATACATGTTTGCTTAGGTTGATACAGTCTAGCAGGAAAAGTCAGTCAAACCAATTATTCGAAATCTGAAGTAAACAATTTCTATTAAAAAAAAAAAATACAGGAGATTATGTGATACAGGCAAATACACAACTATGGCTGGCATTTCCAAATCAGGTTAAACTCTTTCATTCTTATAACCAAGGCATTTCTACCCTTCCTCAACACTGATGACATTTGACCTTCTGACATAATGGTATCTGCTTGTCCAGTTCTTATTGGAATAAGATAGAGATATTTGTATAAAATGCATTTAACCCATTTCAGACTTTTACTTTAAGATTAAAGAAATTACTCAGATTACTGGATAATAATTTTAAGGAACACTTCTTTGCTTTCTTTAACAAAATAGCAAGATAAAACATAAAACCCACTAATTGTATGTTCATGTTCTGTCTTAATAGATATCAGGGGTCTTTTCAAGAATTTTGAGAGGTTAATTTTTTAAACTCTTTAGATGAAAACTCAATATTTCTCAAACCAAGAGGACTAGTTTGTTGATAATATTTAAACTAGGATTGTATCTGTTTCTTTAAATTATAGGCCAAGAAATTTTAAACTTTCTTCAATTTACCACAATCTTTCAATAAGTTTTAAAATGCAGATTTTTTTCTGCTATTGTGTAGCACTTATTTGGATATATTTTTTCTGCCTAGATTGTTACATTTAATATGAAAAGGGATTTGTTTGCTCTCGTTTTTTTTTTAAGTTGAACATTACAGAAAATTTCTTTCTTCCACCATAATTTTTCAGAATCCAACTGAAGGCTAAAAACTGAGGATTTGCTCCTCTGCATAATTTAAGCAAAATGTGTCCTGCTTCAATAGGACATAGGTGATCTGACAGGGCAGCAGAATAATTTAGCATGCAAATTTTAGAAAGGAAATTCTTGAAGGGAATATACCCAGAAACTCTGAAAATGTTAATAAAAGGTTCTTCACTCTAAACCCCTGGTGACATTTGCGGGCAAAACCTTTTGAGTTTTGATGTGCCAAGGTCAGGAAATATAGACTCACTTCCACATATTTCTCCCATATCTGGAAGGAGAGTCAGAGAAATTAAAATGTTCTTGTAGATATACCCTTTTCTATTCATTCTTATTGAAATTCTTAAGACAAAAACAATCTTTACTAATAATTAATTGTATCTGGGTCTCTGAAACCAACTAGTAATATCTTGCTATTGTTGTGTAGTCTGAAAAACCTTTCCATCTGTATGCATTTATATTTATTGTCCAATGGTGATTGGAACCATTCATTAAGAGAAGTATCTCTATTACTTTGACAAAAAGGTGATAACCTTGCCTTATTCTAGCCCAGGTATTTATTAATGACTCCCAGATACCATTTTCCAGTTCTATGCATGGCAGTATTTTAGTATGATGGTAAGAATAGAATAATACAAATGTCCTCGAACCATTCTTACAACTCCCAGTGATAGTGATGACAATGCCCACAATTCTCTTTTAGATTGTTCTTGATGGCTGTTCTAGCCAGACTGCTTCATCTGGAGGCACTTTTGCAGGCCTCTCAGGGCCTCTGGACTCCTTCAGTCAAGCTGTGTTTCTTGCTGGAGGAGATGCATTGCCACATAGCCCCCTAAACCTTTCCAATACCCGTCCTGCACAGGATTTTTCTGTAGGAGATTCATCCCTGACTTCATAGATCCTTAGGTGAGTGACCCAGGTTGGCAGAGCCTGGTGGCATCCCAGAATATCTGTTCCAAACTTTGGCAATATCATCTGCAGCAGCCCGAGTTCAGGGAAGGATAGATGAGAAATTAGGAGCTTCAGATACTTCAGTTAAAGGCATAGAAAGCTGTCACCAAGTGNCTATCTACTCCCTTTATTGTTTTGAATTTCTTGCTTCTCTTGATTAAGTTTCTCACGGGTAGCCGAGTTCAGGGAAGGATAGATGAGAAATTAGGGACTCAGACAGGCTTTCTTATCTGCTGTCAATCTCCACACCAAGTGCTCAGTGGTTCTTTCCACAGTACTGGTTATCTAGCCTACCTAAAGGTCTGTGAGCTTAAGATGGGAATTCATGCATATAATTCTTGGTTATGTCTTAAAATTACACTTCACTGCACTCTTCTCCAATCTGAAAGAACAAATTTCCTGAATGCTTGTTCTGATGGGAATCTTGAATCTCTTAAAAATGTTGATGCTGCTTTTCTCCCTGAGATTTTTTCATTTAAAATATTTGATGCTAGCTTAAGAATACAGATGTGAAGAGTTAGCTTTCCTTAGCTGGCAGGAAGCTCTATCTGTGCTTAGTTAGTATTTTCTTTTCAATCGTACTTTATATACATTTATTTGAAGACAGACTGGGACTTTGGTCATAGAACTGTATCACTGAAGTCAGCCTCTTTGCCTTGGAAAGCACCATCATTATATTAAAATTTGACAAGAGGGGGTATAAATATTAAAAGCAAAAAGCAAAATGAAAGAAAAATGAAGAGAGTTAGATTGAAGATGCAAACCGTACTAATGCTGTTTCTTTCTCTGTGTCTATGTGATGGTGTCTTGGGGTAGGAACCAGTTGTATGTGCTACTGACATATCCTTACTGATATTGTATGAAATTACGGAGGTATTTTTGAAAATTAAAAGAATTTATAGATTCCCTCAATAAGATTGTATTTTTCAATTCTTTTTTTGTTGTGATAGTGTCAGGGAAAAACCCACAATATATGATTTCTTTTCAATATCAGCCAATCCTGTTTTTCCTTCTTTTTTTTATTTTCATTGATTGAATCAAAGAAAGATTTAAAAATGCTAGAGAATATGTGGATGAGAATGTTACTGCCCTCAATGCATTAAGAAGTTAATGGTTTCTTACAAATAATGGACCACAGTAGGCCAATTGGGCTTGATAATAAGACTGAAACCTTTTGTAAAGCATCCTTACATACTGTACCTATACCCCTGTTCAAGATGTTACTCAGATTCACATAAAGATGTTTAATCTAGAAAGCTTGCAAGAAGTTTGAAATTTCTTGCTTCTCATTGCAATTATTAAAAATGAAAGCAGTGAATTTATGTTCTTGTGGGATGGTATCAATCAACATGAGATAGTTCTTGGAATACATCATTACAGAGTGTCCTACAATAGTACAAGATAAAATACAATGAAATAACTGTTATTTTAGTGATACATGATCTAAAGTTTTTTTGTACTGGGTTTCCACTCCAGTTTCAGACACTGAAATGTATTGTCTAAATGTATTTTTCACGTTGGTCCTACATATCTAAGCTACAATTACAGTCACTGGAAATGTGTACTTTGACTTGGCAATCCACACATATACATTCAGTAACATCATGTTTTCCTTGCACAGCCTGTCTATGAGTAGAAATAGACTTTTTCCAGATTGACAAATAATTCTAAAATGATGTTTAACTGGCATCTCTTTGACGTCAGGTCCATTTTAAGGTTATGTACTGTTTTTCACTTGGATATTTTTCAAGTTTTGTTTCTATATTAACAGAAGAGCCTCAGTGTGAGGAAAAGATATTTCTTTGCTGACTATTTTGTCTATCTTAAGGTAAATGTAAAATTTTAAATTGCATTTCTTATTCATCTGATATGCTCATAGTGCAAGAGTGGAAAAAAGCACATGTAAAAGCACAAATAGAGTTTGTTATTGGAAGAGGTAGTCAGTGAATCCCTCTTGGCAAAATTTTGAGACTCAAAACACTTACATAATTTTAAACACCTGTGAACTAGGCAGAAGCAATGATGTCACATCTCTGCCTATTCTATGACAAAAATACTGTCTTTTGACAGCCTGTTGGCATCAACGGAGATGAACAGAATCATATGAGCTCTAGTGTAAAAAACAACCTCAAGACATTTATTTTCTGTCCCAACGGTATACTTTCATATGAACTCTGTCTCCCTTATATTTATTCATCTCTTTGGGCCACTGAAATTGAATATTGAATACCCAAGTCAGGTCTCTTTGTGCACCAGGAAGGTCAGACAACTTGATTACACCAGCTATAATCAAAGAGTATTCATTTTTTTCATATCAGCTCACCATTTCTGCGAGAACTGAACTTTGCCAGAAACAGCAGGATGGATGAACAAATCTTTGGAAAAGAGTAGTGCAGTATTGTGTACTTGCAGCACTTGAGGAAAAAAAAATATTCTCTATTACTTAAAAAAAAACCAAACTCAAAGATTAAAGTGCATGTGGATATGTTTATTAACTATAAAATAAATGAATTTTTACCCTGTGCAGAAAAAAAGTGAGAAAGCTAGTGCAGAGACAGGTCATCATGTGTGAAAAAAAGTTAAAGCTCATACCAAGCAAAGCTGAGCTTTCTTGTCGGTTTTCATTCAGCTGCACTCATCTATAAAAGAGCTATTAAAAACATCCATTAGCTGTTAATTTAGAATACTTCAGACAGTGATCCCTAAACCTTCATTGATATCTTTCCAACAACCTCCTAATCTCTGAAAATTGTTGGCAAGAGCTTCACTGAATCAGCCAATCATCAATCCTGGCTTTCATTATTTGAGTTAACACAGATGCACGACCTGCAAACACTTAGAAGAAATACAGATCTTCCATTTTCTTGAAAGGCTTACTTACAAGCAGAATTTGATTTCATGAATGGAGCTGCTTCTCTTATCTACGTCATCTCAAATTAATGTCAGAAAACCAGCACATAACCGCATGTGCAGTTTAGAAAAATAAAGTCAGGAATTATTTCTAAAACACTGCCAAAATCGTTAATTTGCCTCTACTCTGGATATTGCTACTTACAAAAAGCAGGAAAAAACCAAACAAAAACCAAAATCAAATTTTAAAAAACCTCTCTGGCAAACTAAGTAAAATTTTGATGTATTGTGGCATTAATTACCATTTTTTCCAGTTCAGAAAAGTGCTGTATCCTACATGCACCGAGGTCAGTACAAAATTTAAAATGGACTCTCTTTCTTTTTCTTTTCCTATGGGTTTTGCAGGAAAAAGCCATGCTGCACAATGATTAAATAAACAGAAAAAGGAATGATATGATAGGATATTTTACCTCCTCTAAGGTAATAGATGAAAAATACGCTGCAATGTCAAATCAAAATCTACTGAGTTGCTAATGATGTAAACAAGGCTGGGATGGAGCTGGATATTTAACTTTCTTTTTGAATTTAGAAATCTTGTAAATGGATCATTCAAGTAATTGAAAGATACAAAAATCAACTACTAGCATCCTTTGTGATTTTTTTCTGCTACCGTCTCGTTTTCATATAATTTTTGTAGCATACATTTGTAATATGTATTGCAATATTCATTGGTCACTATCGGTAAAAGAGTGGATTGGAAAATATTTTATCACCAGTTAGAGGGACATTAGTAAGAGAAAGGTTTTAAGGAGTATTAACATTAAGGGAGTGTCATTTAATTACCTTCAGCTATCAAATATAAAATTGCCCCCATTTTTAAAGGATAAGTCCATCCTTATACACCCTGAAAACTGGAATTTGTTTCAACTTTTGCTTCTGGGAGATAGACTCAGTAGTACTACTTATAAATTGCTCTTTGTACAAACTACAGAGTGCTCTAAAGGATGTCATTTGTCCTACCATCCAGTCTACTGTCGTGCCTGTTTCTCTCAGGCTATTTTTCTATTTACCAGGTTACTAATCTGCAAATGGATTATCTTCCTCTGCTTGATCCTCTTTTAGGACAATGTAGAGGTAATTTTCTAATTTGGACTAACTCAGGAGGATATTTTCACTGCCATTTCCTAGACAGACCATCATCTTTCCATGGATTCAACCGGGAGTACCAATACTGGCTTTAAAATGTGTTATCTATCAACAGGTGCATAATGTTTCAAATATTTTTGGGGGCCTACTTAAATCAGGTACAAACACTGACATTGTTGAATCTGGGCCATATCTTTTATGTTAATAACTGGTAATACACTAGCACTGCAATTCATGCATCAATCTGAGCATTTATTAGTTTAAAATATTTCCTTAGACCCCAGTAGCTATTTTTTATTTAAAAGTGCATGTTTTCCTTCATAAATTCAAGCTATCTGCAAAGACAATTTTGGCACAAAATCCCATCTAGTGGAGGATAATTTGCTAGTTGCCTCGAGAGCCCACCTTCCCTCATACGAGATAATTGTTTTGATACAACATTCCTATGGATATTGCAGGTACTCAAGTGTATGTCTTTGTGACCAGCACTGCTGCCTTTTGCTTCGGCAAACAGCCCCCAATACACTGTCAATTTGACTAGTTCGGAGAGATCTTAGGACTTCCGAATACAGAAAAGTATGGAAAAATTAGAAAAAGTAGACTTCTCTTACTAATTCAAGATATTAACCTTGGAGGAAAGAAAAATATTTAGAACAGCATTTAAAAAGATGAGGGAAACTATGAATTCAGAGACAGAATTCTAATGATTAGGTGAGAAACCTTTCTAAGAGGTTCAGCCATGACTTAGATTTTAAGATGAAAGTTTAAAGAGGCTTTTTTTGCTTCGAAAAAGTGACGTACGTATAAGCGGAATTTCATCTTTCACATTATAATGTAGGAACACTGGATCTTGAAGCTGAGAGGACTTTAAAAAAAAAACCCCTACAACTTGGAATGGTTTTTTAAGCTCACTTAAAAAGCCACTTTGGAAAGACAGAAGCACAAATACATATTTATATTCGAAAATAATTTGCGACTTCAATCAGCACGGACTTTTTTCATTGCATCACAAAATTAAGCACAGTTGTTGTGTCCTCCAAGCAAAATTTACAGAGCCAAATATGAGAAATTCATGCAGAGCTATAAATATTAATCTGAATTACACACCAAGGATGCCCACTAACACAGATTCAACAAACTAATGTGAATTTATTGCTTGTTTTTGTAGTCAACTGTACTAATGTAATTACTTATGTTCTAAGTAAGAAGATATGCAATAACTTTAAATAATCCACATATTATCTCCCTACTTTTCACTACCAAGTGGGTATTAAAAAATGCTACATCTTGGTAAGATAAAATGGAATTTCTTTGCTCTCTCACAATCTACCTTTTTGTTTGTTTTGTTTCTTTTTCTTTTAGAATAGCAGTTTCAAACATAACAGACACATACCATTAAGGTTCGAACACATGTAAATATGTTGGAGCTGTGTTCACGGCATTCTTTTTATGACATTCACCATATTCCCCAGCCTTAAAATTAAAATATGTCCCAGAGGTAGCTGCAGATTAATTTCCTAAGCAGCCATTAAAGTGTAACATGATTCCCCATTTCTATTTACACTCTTGCTCTGGCTTCCAGCCTACCAAAGGTAGAGGATCTTATTTTTCTTAAATCCTATGGATATAGGGTACCCAGTTAGTTGATTTTCCCTGGAAATCTGCATGTGGAAGATGAACAAACTCATTCTTAGACACAGGTCTAGACGGGAAGCCATTCCAGGAGCGGCTGGGGGCACTTGGTCTGTTCAGCCTGGAGGAGACTGAGGGGAGACCTCATGGCAGTCTACAGGTTCCTCATGAGGGGCAGTGCAGGGACAGGCACTGATCTTTTCTCTGTAGGGCCAGTGACAGGACCCAAGGGAACAGCACAAAACTGTGTCAGGGGAGCCTTAGGTTAAGCATTAGGAAAAGTTCTTCACCCAGAGGGTGTTTGGGCCCTAGAACAGGCCCCCCAAGGAAGTGGTCACAACACCAAGCCTGACAGAGTTCAAGAAGTGTTTGGACGACGTTCTCAGGCACATGGTGTGACTCTTGGGATTGCCCTGTGCAGGACCAGGAGCTATACTCTATGATCCTGATGGGTCCCTTTCATCTCAGGACATTCCACCGTTCTGTGCTTCTCATTACATGCTTTTAGGATAAATCACAGGCCTTAAATCCATGAAGTCAAATAAAAAAGAAAGTAGAAATAGTACAACGAAACAAAAACCTCACTACTGAACATTGCAATGGCACTGAATAATGGCTATTAGGCAGCACCCGAGTATTGTTTAAGATGAAAGGAGGAATTCTAAAAAAAAGAAAGAAAAAGTCTTTGGAATACCACTGGTGCAAACCAAGAGAGTTTGGTATTTCTTGTATGCACATAATTATGTATTAGTTTGGATTGTCTTCTTACCCTTTCTTCATAACCTACCTTGCATTTTATATATACAAATGTGAGTGCATAAGGCAAATAAAAATGACACTTGGATATCTTCAAAACGTCGTGAAATCTATGGCCTTTAATATCATATTAAAAATAATATGGAAATTACAGGATAGTTAGGTGCAAGATGTAATTGTTTGAAATCCAGATTTATTACTAACATATATTTTATGCTCAGTTGTGTGCCTGATTTGTGAGTGTAGTTATTGTGACACTGGTGATAACACCTTTTTCATGAAATCATATTTTGTTTCTATTACTTAGTCAGACTTGGAAACAGCTCATGATCTCCCATTAGATATGAAATCATGGCAAATTTATATAAATTTGACAGTGTCACACTTTAAAAAAAAAAATTCTAATGTGTGTCTAATTGAAAAATCAGATCCAATGTGCATTTTTTTATATCTCACATGTATAAAAATGCATAGATGCATCCATTTGTATTAATCAAGACTTTTATTTAAAGTTGACTCAATAATAGAGAAATGCAATAATAGATAATGTCTTATTATTTACTTCCTTAACTGGAATGAAGAAAGTTCTAACTTAGGAAAGCAGGCAGTTTGTTTTCTTGTCTCTCATTTCTCCTTCACAGTATGTTATACCAGGTGAAAACCATCTTCTACATAAATCTGTTTCTCCAGGATATATGGTACTCAGAGGATATAAAACCTCTTGAGTGTCAGCTTCAGATGGCACAATTCTGGTGAAATCAAAAGAACTATAGCAAATTATGTCTGTAAAGGATCTGGCTCAATTGTACCTGAAGATAAAAAGGAAGAAGTGTTTTAAAATATGACACAGTCATTCACAGGTACATACAGGGATTGCTAAGCAGTTGCTCCAGGTCTTATTAAAATGGCATTAAACTCTTAATGCTGCAGACATCCTTCTGACAGATCACCTTTCCAGGCCTTGACAGCCCCCATGTGCCCAGCGAAACTCCTTGACGAAATATGGGCTGTAGAGACTCTGTAGTTCACATGCTGCAGTTATCAGTGTGACATAACAGCAGGGACTGACAGATGCTATGGAATTTAACTTCTAATGATTCTTTTATCAGTATCAGCATTTACTAAACTTTTATATTTGATTTCTAAGCCATACTATATTACCTCCTTCTACCTTTTTCTGCTTCTTTGTTTCTTCCATTTTCTCATCCAAATTGCCAGTTACTCCATAACTGCCACAACCTATTAATTGACATTAACCTCGGGTGATCCCTGATGTTTGTCATACTAAAAATGTTCAGATCATAATTGCCCTAAGTTTAATAAGGGATACCAAGGTGGAGAGAGGCAAGTAGAGGCTACATTAATTTTCTTGGAGTGATAGAGGTAAAAACCACTTTATCTTCAATTGAAGATATGACCTGAATCTCTACAGAACATTACATTATTTTATGACCTGTTCTTAAAACCAATACCAGGTGAGTTCAGCATTCACCTGTATTGCCCTCTAACATGTGATTAAGTGATAGAAAAAATTAGTAATAAAAATCAGTGTGAACAGTACTTAAGATGAACACAAACAATAAAGAAGATTGAGAGAGACAGATAGATGTACAGGAGAAAATAAACTTATTTATTAGAGAAAAAAAAGAAGAATTATGTTTTTTTTCTCATCTGAGGGAAGCACTTAAGCATATACAAAAATTCATCTATATTAGCAAACACACTTGAACTTGTGACTTCAACAGAGCCTAAGCTTGGGTTTCACTCCAGCACCATCCTGAACATAAAGAAGCCTTATATTGTCAGGTTCTCCACAAAGCACAGCTGTCCATAAGCCAAATGCCATCTGGGCTGACCTCTGCCTCCAGAACAAAGTTGCTCTGGTCTCTGTATATGTGTGTTTCACTGCAGCAGGCAGCGAGTGAGACCTGGGGCACACTTCAGTACTGGAGTCAAGAGGTCTCGGACGATGAAGGAAAGAGTAAAGCATCTGTATTACCAGAGTTTATGTGAAACTAGAGAGAAAGAATATCGTTGCATTAGGAACCTGCTGACTGCATGAAGGGAACTGTTGTGCCCTTTTGCACAGCAGTATAGGGCTGTAAATTGCTAAAGGTTGTCACCATTGAAAGTGAAACACTTCAGAAAAGAATTTCATGGAATTACACGCCTATCTTAAGAAAGGCAAGGTTCAGCCAGTGTGGTTCAGCTTGTCTGACAAATGAATATGTAATCAACTGCTGAAGATATAGGTGATGTGGTGAAGGAGAAAAAATGAAAGATAGAGCACCCTGAAAAAGAAGAAAAAATCAGAGGCAGAAAGGATGGCAGTATTCAGCTCATATGAGTTATGTTCGAGAAAAAGACAAGACCAACTATTAGAAAAATCATCAGCATTATCCTATTCATTGTTTACAAGGCTGATCTTGCAAAGAAGGCTTGGACCTCCAAACTTGAAAAGATGCTAGGAGCTGGTTTGCATTGCCAGGAGCCTGAATTGTGTTAGGTTGTGGGAGAAGTAGGTGCTGTTCTTATCCTTCAGAGCTGGATGGGAACCTGGTGGGAAGAAACGGACAGTGAAGAAAAATAACACTTAGGAAACCCACAAGTGTAAAGTCAGCTGGGATTTGCTCTTTCTGATGCATATCACAAAGGAAACCAGCAGTTTTCTCCAAAGATGCTGTGAGTATGTCCAGAATTACATGGCTTCTTGCTCCCAAAATGGAACTCGAGGGATACCCACACCGCTGGCACTGGCCATGGCTAGGAATCTGAGAGCTTAGGACTACCCAAGCGGGCAGATGCTGAGGGTCAGGAAGGTAGTGCTTTCATGCAAAAATGTCACCTTGGAAAAAATTGAAGCACCAACTTAATAAACTGTGGCAATGTCTGGGTGGCAAAAAGGGACCAATCCCTGCAAACAGTTGAAATGTTGAGGGAAAAAGATATCAGCAAGAGATGAAAACAAGTTGCAGGGATCAATGGACCCCAAAGCTTGCAAATGCACAGAAATAAGGTTTACATAACAAAGTGGAATTCCAAATGTATTCTATTGTACAATTTATTTGTTAGTAAATAGATCCTGGGAAGAGAATCCCAGTTCAACTCAGTTCACAAGAATTTCTCCTCTGTATCTCTGACACAGTAAAAGCTATGGTTGTGTTAGGAATCTAAAGCTCCTCGAAAGCTTTTATTATCACTAGTATACTAAGCTTTAAATGTCTCTAAAAATGTTGAAGGAAGACAACAAAACAAAGACAAAAATCGGGTTTTCATTTTGCTTGTTCTGCATCTGCTTTTAATTTATGATTAGAGTATAAAAGATACGTAATTTTTCAAACTTCTATTCTTAAGCTTATTTAATATAAGAATTTCAGTGAATAGATCACTTGCATCCTCTTGTTGTTCCTCCAAGGACCATTCACTTTATTCCATCAAAAGAAGTTGCACAGATTGCCTTCCAGATTGTTAAAGCAGGATTTTTTTGGTCTGTAATAGTTACATGATTTCTCTTATATTCTTCCCAATAAAGAGATGTATTATTTTAGAAATACCTACTGCAGCTTTCAAAATTATTTTCAGGAACTCTGTGAAAGTACTGAAGTTAATTTAATCAGTCAGTTTCCATTTATTAATCAGGTCTGAAAAAACAGTGTTGGTACAAACCAGGCAGCAGCAGCTAACTATCCTAGCAGTCTCTGCTGCCTGTTGTTGCATAGAATGAAAATGCAATTAGTAATGAGCCTGGCTCCAGGAGAATAGATATCCACCTAAGCTGGGAGGATAGAATCACAGCTTCAGTGAATTAAATATATGTACTGTAATGTCATAAGGACACTGAGTAGGAAGATTGCTTCTGTTGGGATCACAGCTGTTTTTCTTGGAACAGTATTTTTAAATTGTGGCCCACCTGAAAAGACATCCTACAGACATTCTCAGCCTCTACCCCAAGCCATACAAGAAAAGGATGCATAGGATGCATTATCTATTGGTACCTCAGATATTCTGAAAGGAAACATTTTCTTTGCTGACATGTGGGAAACATTGCACCTCATCCCCCTTTACTCACAGGCTCTTCCTCTAGCCTCTGGCTGGTTTTTCCCAAGATTTCCATCCTGAGTACATCCTTCTTGGTAAAATGGAACTGCTATTCTGAAACTTGAAAAGTGGACCTTGAAGGGGAATAAAACTACTCCCTCCACAAGTTGGTGGTCACCTGGCCGATGATATTTGGGTCATTTAAAAGTTCATTAAAAGTGAAAGATTACCAGCTAAATAAATTTCCTTTCCTCCTTATCTAGCAGAATATGGCTTTACACAGATTTTAGAACATTTGAAAAAACTTCATTTAGGACTTGCACTGGAAATAGTCACAGATCTGGAAAAGGGTAAGGAAATGGATGTGCAAAGAGGGAAAAAGTAGCTGCACAACCTGCTTCTGTGGCACTTGGTCTGTCAGAATGACTTCTTGGGGCAACAGGGCACTGGGAGGGCTGGAGCCCCTGATTCTGTACTGGTGATGCTGCGTCACACGGGGCATGTGAGGGCTGCACACAACTGATGTGGCAGCCCAGAGATGTGATGCACACCCAGGGCTGTTCACTCACTGAGAGGCTGGCTGGTGTAATATCCAACACTCTTTTGAATAGCTCAAGCAGACAGCTTTTTCCTGATATGTTTTTGTCTACCACAACTACCAAAGTGCAGAGCTGATAGCTCTCTGACCCTGTACAACACGACATTCGACTCTAAATCACAAAGGCAGACTCAAAACTAGTTCTTCCACATGCTGGCAAATGAGCAAAATATAGAGCAAATTGCAACTACAGGAAGTAAGGATATTTTTGTATCATTCTGGAACAATTCTTTGACAAATATAAAGGGAGACATATATGGCTCTTGTAACCATGTGTTAATGATGAAATTCAACATCAAGAATTTTAATTTTACTGAAATTACAGTTGTCAAAATAATTGCATTAGTTAATTTAAAATTCTTCATTGGAGAATGGCCCAGGCTATATCTCTGTTCCTCAAAATGTTTTATTGTGTAATCACTGCGCTTTTTTGATGAGCCATTTCTTTAATGTTATGCTATATATATGTATGGCAAAACTGTGAGTGATCTTTGTTTTTATACTGTACTGTGTTTTGCATATAAAATACATTATGCATATTCTCTCTCCCTGTCTCCAACTCCTACCTTCAGAAAGAAGAGAATGGAGATCCAGTGTTCCCTAGTGTCTGTGATTGCTTTTTCTTTTGTTCAAGCCTTCGAACTTCTTTGTTTCCCAAACTATCCACCGGTAAAATAGCTGTAACAATCTCAACCACGCAGCTTCTTCAGATGCCTGGACTGAGGACTGACACAGTGCATTGGGTACAACAGCCCCCACCTCCTCCCTTTGCTTCTGCTCTTTTCCTCTGTTACACTGGCAGCTTGGAGAATTAAGCAGGAATTATTTCTTGCAGGGGAATAATCTGTCCTGGACTGCTTAAATTAACTTTATGTAGAAAATGGCCATGCTACATCACAGCCAGGCCCATAATGTCTTGACAGAAAAGGATGATAAGTAGTCCCTTTTCTCTGATGGCATCTTTCCCTTTCTCTGGATGCTGATCTGCTGTGTCTGACTGCCTGCTTAATTCACACCAAATGGTACATTCACTTTCGCTGAGCTCCCTCAGAAAAGACACCAACTTACTCTCTTCAAAATAGACAATTTATTGGTTTGTGCGTTTAAGTATGATCTGGATGATATTGGCAATGGTTTTGCGTTTCAGTAAGCTTAAGGATGGTGAAAGCAGATACAGCAGAGGTAATGGCTAATCAAGTAACGTGGTTTTGCTGTTCCTCTGCAGAGGAACAAATCTGCGATCGGCTTGTTCGATACCAGATGTCATTTGAGGACGAGCACATGGAGCTGACATAGCATAGTTCAGAAGAAATTCCATGGTTTAGAATATTTTTTCTGGTGTAGTTTCTTCATCTAATTAATACAACAGACCATTGGTACTCTGTCTGGCTGTGTGTTGCGGATCAGGCGGAGCAGAGAGTATAACCTACAATGGGAGGTATAGGGAATGACAGAGAAAGGTACAGACACAGAGAAGGATAAAGTCCTGTCTGGGAAATCACACATAACCTGAAATTATGTGTTAAGTAGTGGACCTGATGGTGTTGTGATGAAAACTGTGATGCCATGTGGATTTGCACTGACTCTGAAGATTTAATCCCCAGACTATCAAACTGTTCACGCTGGAATGCCAGTATTAAACTAACCTTGGAGAGCTACAAAACATGCATTAACAAAACAGCCCACAGAAACCTGGAAGGCAAAGTAGTACAGCAATTCTCAATAGCACACTATGATGTACACAGTCTGAGTGTGATGGAAACAGCTAATTGATAAATAAAGCTACTAAATATTGTCTGTGCATTTAGACAGTGCATTGAAAGGTTTCTCATTGTGCAGGGGAAACAGGTACACTTCCAACTGCCCTGATTCACCCTTGGACATTTCATGACTATGTCTTATCGCTCAGTTGAGCATAAATTCATAGATTTTACGGTTAAAGGAGCTTGAGATGGGCTGCTATATTTTCAGCACTTAGCTCTTCCACTTCTTATTGGACCATCTGCTGTCACCTTAAAGAGACAAGTGTATATTATCAAGGTAAACATACAAATCATTCCAGTATTTGATATTAAAAAAAAGAGAAACCTTTATAAGTATTGATCCAAATGTGTCAATAATGTTACAGAGATAAGTCCTTAAAAAAGAAAATAATATAAATATGCTCTGTGCAGATTCAAACAGGATATTTTCATCACAAAAATGTTTGCTGTTTACAGAGCTTTAAAATTTATTTATTTCAATGAAAATGTAAGATTATTTCTATTTCCTGTAGAATAATTTTAAAAGGAAGGAAAAGAGAGAAAACGATAAGTATATCACAATTATTTTAGAATCGAATGGTACTATCTAACAGTATGATTAAAACTCAATCTTTCAGGGTCTGAGTGCATCTGAAAACAGATGAAGACACTGTAACATTCATCTGTGTGCACA
Organism: Oreocharis arfaki; assembly: GCA_013398015.1. NCBI lineage: Eukaryota > Metazoa > Chordata > Aves > Passeriformes > Paramythiidae > Oreocharis > Oreocharis arfaki. Next base: position 2,038,452 of record VZRR01011969.1, read on the forward strand.
CAAAAGAGATTTATATCCACAAATATATGTGCACACTTGTAGGCAGGCTTAATACATGCCATAGTTTCAAATTCTAGAAAGAGAGATGCACATGACATTCATTGTTAGGGGAAGGATCATTGATCTTTGAAGCAAAACTAAATCTTGTCACTGTTTATATACATACTGCTACATAAGACTCTGATAATACCATGAAACAATAATTATTGTCTGTAAGACCTATGGCATGAATAAATCTGCTGACACACTCCCTTCTCTATTTTCCATCATTAATACCTTGATCTTTTACACATACACACACACATATATTTACAAACATGTATGTTTATCTGCAGTAGTCGTTGTGTTGTGCTTTTTTTCCCATAAGAGAATACACTAAACTGTAAGATGGATAAACTGAGTTTGCTTCTTTCATAGATGCCCAATTTAATGGACACCTAATATAAGATATGTGATTGGCAGATGACAGAACTGGTGGAAAAAAATTGTAAATAATAGAAATAAAACAAAGGTAAAATAAATAAAAGTAAAAAGTGTATATTTATACATAGAATGCTATACTTTAGCAAACATATTTGAAATTAATTTCCTTTTATTGTCTAGATCAATACCATTGTGATTAGTACTGATTAAAATGGAAACACTTATAAACAAAATACACCAAAGTTTCTCAAATTAATTTCCCCACCTTTTAAATACATAAAAAATAATCCACAAAAGAATTTGAGCATCTTGTTTCTTTTGAGGCAGTGTAATCATACATATTTTTATTCATATCTGAAACTACAAAAGCTACAGAAAGATTCTATTGTTAGTATGTACCATATTATTGGTATTAACACACTCTAAATATGTGAAAATCTCATTCCAGCGGGGTTTTCTGTTTAATTTGTTCCCCTGTGATAATTACAGTTTTTGTCTGAGATGAGAGTCTTTTTTGTTAAGCTCCAGTGCTTCTGTGCAGTCCAACTGTTATGCTGAGAAGTAAATGAAAAAGCCTGTGCTCAAAAGCAACGGAAATAGGCCTCAGTACATTCATTTTCAGGTCTCAGCTCTGTGCAGAACAAAAAGACACAGTGTGATTTTGAAAGATGATGTCCTATCATTGTGTCAGAAACTATGGGAATTTTCCATTGAAGTATAGGAGTCCCTCCAAAGAGTTCTTTTTATTTTATTAGTTTATTTGGCTCCCTTATTTATTATTTGCTTGTATTAGGAACAGTTTAAGCAACAAATACATACATATATACATACACATGCATGCACACTTAGGTATTTTTATATATTAGAATGTAGTAAATATGTATATATTGCTCTTTACCCTAGTTTCATTTTACCGAGGTAACATGAAGTAGGGTGGTAGGTTTTAAGATTACCAACACTAATCAATAATCGATACACTGGTTTCCTCAGGTATGATCCATTTCAGTGAGTGAAAAAAAATGGTGCAGAGCAACACTGTCGCTTAGATGACATCTGTCATCTCATTCTGCTTCTAACACATAAACCAACATCAGATACACAGAAGTTACGCTCCTCCCATTTCCTTCTTTCATACAGGTATGTGGATACCAACACACACAAAGAGTGATGGAATGGAGAAATATCCTTACTGACTATGCAAATGGCAGGAAGGTAGGAAGACCCACAGCACACCGAAAAAGGGGTGAGAATTCAAAATGACCTTGACATATTTACAAAACGGTCTGGAAAAGAATACAGGGAGGGGGTATGAAATCCAGGAAGGACAAGTGCAAGGCACCACACAGGATAGAGTGTAGCTGATCGGACAGAAATTTTTCTTAGAAATTGGTAGCTATATGGGTCATCCCTACTGCAGGCTTGACGTGCTACGAGCATCAAATTTCTGAAGAAAAAATAAAATTTATTCTGTGGTGGAAATGCAAGAGAAAATATATATAATATTTAAAACAAAATAATTATTTCTGTTTGCTTCATGTTTTGAAGGCATTAATAAAACTGACAGAATATCACACTTCAGAACTGATAAGTATCTTTTTTGACAAGAATGATCAGAGGCCTGTGAAGACCTTCAAAAAAGAACTGGATGCATTTAGTTCATCTAAAGATGATAAGGAATACAGTATATTTTTCCAAGAACAAGGGAAAAGCCTGTTACTCATATTCTTGCTCAGTCTGAAAAGAAGGTCTGGACTCAAAATCCAACAAGAAAGATTCTGCTTAAGGATCAGAATTTTTTGTAGGCAAGTTATTTTTTGGTTCATGGAGTGACAGTTTTGTGGCTACAGGGACTCATGGAAGGACATGGTCAACAAGGCTTGAACATCCTCCAGTCCCACTTTCCTGATATTTGCATAGAACAGAGTCTGCTCCAATGTCCAATTTCACTGCATTTACTTCAAATGTCCACTACATGTTACTCCCCCTATTGCTTTTTTTAAAAAAAGGGTGGGGGGGTTCCCTTTGCTTTTCCATGGTGCTGATTATATTTTTCTCTCTTACTTTTCTTCTCTGTACGTTTATTTGCCCCACTCTAAGACATATTTTTCTGTGTCTCTTCAGTCACAGTGCATCTGTTTCCCTTCTCTCTCAGCCCCTTTCTGCCTCCTCTCCCTTTAACGTTCTCCTTTCTTGTCCCCTCCTGTCTTTCAAAATGGAGGAAAAGCCTGGAGCTGGAGACTCCCACAGGCAGATATTCCTCTTCTGGGATTTCAGAGGTGGAATGTAAGGGGTCAGACCTACTGGTCTTACCAGTTCTTGAGTTGCAAGGTGGGCAAGTGGAAGCAGCCACAGAGCAGCAGGATCTGCTGCTGAGGGAAACTCAAGGAGGAGCCCATGAAGCCCCAGCTGTTGCTGTGGACAGCTCTTTCTGCCCCAGCATGGAGGAGGGGGGAGGCAGCTTAAGCATGGATGATTTATTGATGGAGAATCTAGACCATGCTTATTTTCACTCCTGCTGGATTTCATCCCCTTTACTACCCCAGGGCAAAGAACTTGGTTTCAACCTTCAGCCTCTCAGGAGTACTGCAAGAGTATTTGCCTTTCAAGGCATTTTTGGGGAAAACCTTTTCTTTTGGAGGGTTGAGGGGGAAGATTTTTCTTCTCCTCTCTAGTTTATCAATTCCCCCTAGTCTTGATTTAGTCTAGAGTGTGTTTTTGCAAGCTCCTGTGGTGGTATCTTCCCGTGGGACAAAGCATGGGTCCTGCTGATCAGACTACAGGGAAGCCCTATCTTAGCATATTTGATACTTCTTTCCCTGTTTCATGGCTGATATTGGTTTTACAGTAGTTTATACACAAACTCACAGATATCACAAACACTCACACTTCACACCTGCGTTTGGGCACGTACTTGACTCCAAACAGCCAGCATTTCCTCAGTAAGCACATGGGATTGGATGTTGTAGCCCTTCCTCCCATCTCTCCACTGAGACTCTGTGAGAATGCCCTGACTGCGTTGCTACTCCCCTATCCCTTCTCACAAGGGTTTTTGCTCACCAGCTGGTGCCGGGAACTGCTTTAACTGGTCCTGAAAGATTTTTCCATTCTGGGAATGTGTTAACAACATGGTGTTCTCCTTACTGCAGCGTGTCAGCTCTGCAGTCACTTGGATGTTGCAAGCTGAGAATCCTGACACCAAGAAAATCAAAGACCATGCATGTACGCAGTCTCTTTGCTGCTCGGAGTAAGTGTGGTATGATGCCCACTCACCAATCAGCAAGGAGCATTCGGGGGTAATGCTGCCCTGCCAAACAGCAGTGAAGGTTCAGTAGGTCCCTTACTAGCTGCTGCAGAAAATGTCATCTCCTTTATGGGAGCATCCCTCTCTGTGTTTGCACTGCCACGTTGGTGCCAGGACCTTAGTCCCAAAAACCTGCCAAAGAAACTGGCAAAACATTTCCCATGGCTGGCCCTGTCCTCAGGCCCTGTGCTGCGGACAGGCTGGGGCAGCCCTGCAGGGTGGCAAGGCTAGCCCCTCAGACTTGCCAGCTGCCAGCACAGCCTGACAGGCAAACAAACAATCAGAAGCCCCAAAGAAAATAAGAGCGATTGAACCCACCCACACTAATAAAAGAGTCCTGAGGGTTTTAGGGAATATATTTGTCACTCAAAAAAAGAAAGAGAAAAGCAGACAGCAACCAAAACTAGGCGTAGAAGATTCACCACATTACAGCACCAGCCCATTTTAAACAGACTGTGGCTACCCTGGTTGTGTAGTGGGTACCCTTTGTGAAAACCAAATAAACAAACAACACACACACTCCAGTAATGCAGGAGCTGCTCTCAGACTGCATGTTGGCTCTGAGCCACATCTCCCGCAGTACAGGGAGTGTGGAAATGCACAGCCTTGGCAGCAGCTTCCAGTGCCTCAGGCTCTCACAGTTTATTTTATTTATTTATAGGATTTTCTATGGCAGTCGACACCCTCATATCTAAGCATCTTAGAGGTATTAGCAGACTTACCCTCACAACCCCTCTTTGAGATACAAAAGTTATTATCCCCATTTTATAGATATAGAACCAATAGGTCACTAACTTGCTCAGATTCAGAAGGAGAACCTGGCAGAATTAGGGACTGGACAAGCCCCTGAGTTCCATTCCTGAACAGTAACCACAGAAATTTCCCTCCAGGGGCATTAATGAGATTGATGAAACACAGAAAGCAGACCATCATGGATATATTTGACTACCTTTTTTGGTTTTTTTAACAGTGTTGGGTCTAGCAGCTGCTAAGTAAGTAGAAAAAAAGATAAAATTCTATTTACACTTTTCTTCATTGCTGAGGTCTAAATGGGGGTATCAATATAGCACACCTTTTTCATTAGTGTTTCTAATAAAAGCAACTGATATACTTTAGACTTGCATGCAGCCAAAGTCTAACATGTTTTTGGCATGACAGTAATCCTAAATTAGTTGCTCTATGTTTATTTTTATTTTTTGCTTCTGTTTGTGGTTATTTTTTCTAATTTGAGGACAATCTGGTGCTGCTTTGAAGTAAGATTCTTTTTTCATTCCATTTTTTCACCAACTCCTCTCAGTTGATGACTTCAAGGATTAAACTGCCTGTCATGCAGCTATTTCGGTGTTCAAACAGGCCACTGCTATAAAGAGTTGTGCCTCTTGCTCTCCATCACTGTACAGAAAAGCAGTAGACACTTCTGTGTGTCAAGAAACCAGGAGGATCCCATGTCACTGCAAATGAACCATGAATTTCCAGGGTTCAAAGGACAACAAGAAAGACAGGATGAGTCATGTGACTTTAGTGTTGCACCCTGATAAATGGCAGGTCAAGGAGGGTTGTGTTTAATAGTATATTCCTCAATGAAATGTCACTTTTTCCTCAATGTGTCCTCTGTGTGAGCTAATTAAAATCATGTTTTACTGCAATGTCAGCACATGAAGTTGCTGACTTTCTTGTTGTCTTCTACATAGTACAAAATGAATGTTGTCATTTGATAAATTCAGGATCTTAAAGGTTCTGTCTGATGGGGTCTAATGTATGCTGCTCTATATATGTTTAATGCTTTCAAACTGCCTCTCTTCCTTTGTTCAAATCACAGCATTCATGACCTGTACATAATGTTATCTCCTGCCATCCTTAAGCCTCATCCTCCTCAAAATTAACAAAATTTTTAAAAGATCTCAAGCAAATATTGGCATTGCTTCCCTTTCAGACCGTTTTCAATCAGTTTTTAAACAATGTGTCCAAAAGCCACACTCATATGCATCCAATGTGAATTTGCTGTACAGGTGCAATTTTCTTACAGGTTACCTTTATATTCATATCAGGGTGTGTTTGTTATGTTTATTTGGAAGTACACTGTACCACCTTACACCACATCTATAATAAGCAGTAGTTAAAGAATATGGTTATAGAAAGCATGGTATAAATTTCTCTAACCAATAGCAATTTCAGGATCGGGAGGATTTTTCCTTGCAAAGCTCTTAGAAACTGCTGTTCAAGAATATGATTGAGAAAAATAAACAACCTGCTATTGCATTAACTTTCACTTTTACGATTTCTTTGTATCCTGTAAAATTCCTTTTAATAAAAAGCAGAGTCAGTATCTCTGCATGTGTTACAGTAAATGACAAAGGGCAAAGTTTCCAGCTTTGGCCTGAAGCTATATCACCTTGTGCTGTGATCTACACACACCTTGTATGTTAGTTTGGGACTGAGTCAGTTCTTCAGTAAGAATTGTCCACCTATTAATTTACTGATAGGTACTACAGCAGGGAGTAGTGGAAATTCAAGCCACTGGTCAGTACAAGGTGTACTTTTGCCCTCTTCCCCACCCCCATCCTCATCCAGATCGCTTCCCTAGCAGAAGCTGTGCTATGCTGACTTCTGGCTGAGATACAAAACACAGATCTCAAAGAAATTCTCTCACCTCCTAAAGACCTTATCCGAAGCCCATTAAAGCTGATGAGAGCCTTCCCATTGACTTCAGAAGGCCTCAGATCCAGTCCCCCAGGGAAAAGATGTTAACACTCATGCATCCTTAAACCAGCCAGGAGAACTTCTTGAAATCAATATCTCTCTATCAATATTGGTACCTAAAACCCCTAAAATACAACAAAGACACTTCTTGTGAGTCCTTCCAGCTGCAGGGAAAAAAAACCACAAAATAGAAAACAAGCCCTTGGGAGACACTATCACCTAAAATAAGCAGCTGAGTCTGAGCAGTGACCACAACAGCTAGAAAACTGTATCCTAACCTTTCTGTGTTCGTACTCAGCTTTGCTTTACTGTACTCCCAGCTCTGCACTGAATGCACTAAATGACTCACATCACACACACTGCAACAAAGGCAGTTATACCCCAATCTTCATTAAGGTCTTAATGCAGCAAGGTACTTAAGCACATGCCTAACTTTAAGTACAAGGGAAGTCTAATTAACTTCAATGGGACTGCTTGCTTGCTTTTAGCCAGGCATGTGCTTAAGTACCTTGCTGAAACTGAGACGAAGACTCCAGGTGCTACCATTTATACAAGTGTCATTAAACACAGAGTTAGTGTACTTAGATACACAAACTTCCTAACCCCTAAAACCACATCATTAAATTATAGTACTTACTAGAAAACAGCAGAGGTGAGCATGTTGATGAAGCATCACATACATCAATACACATACATAAGCATTAAAGTGATCAAAAATACAATATGCCATGCACATTTTCAGCACTCCACCTGTGGTTTGTACATGAGTACCTGTTCCTTCAGATTTCAGGTTTCTATAGACAGAGACTGCAGACTTCTGAAAGGCCTGTGAAAAATACCCTGATCTGAAAATAATACCATCTGTGACTTAGGTATAAAAGAACAAAGAACTGAAACTGGAAATGGTTACTACCTCAGGGGCAAAGCAAAAACTGTTTAGGTTCCTTAACAGTCCTTTTTTGTACTTTCAAGCATTTATGTTATTTTTCAGCTGTCTGAATTTCTTGTATTTTTAGTGTCCATTTAATTATCATCAGATAGAAGTTAAGCCACTCACTTGCTGTGTAACTGCAGGCAAGTTGCTTGACCTTCTTTTTAGTCCTCTTATCTGGCTTTATAATCCAGCACAAATGGGAGCTCGCTAAAATCTAGAAGCTGCATGTGCACTGAGCAGAAGAAGTTGGCTAGTCTACTGGTTAGTTTATCAAGTTTTGTCAGGGTCAGAAAAAATTTACTGGAAAAGGACAACCTGTCTCAGACCAAGCAGGTTTTAATTCTCCCCATTCCCCATGACATTTTTTTGAGCCGTTTTTCTTCATTAGCAGTTAGACCCCATGAGCTTAAAGGTGTTTTCAAACCTAAATGAGTCTATAATTTGTTAATTCTATAATTAAGAGTTACAGCAGAAACCCATGAAATGCATATTTGGAGCTGCACAGGGCTTCCTGCTTAGAAACTTAGGAACTCAAAAAAATTAAGTCTCCTTTCTCCATTCTCAGTGCAGCTCACAGATTGACTAAGGGACTGGCATCATTTCCCTGTGAGTATGTGGTTAAGAACCCAAAACTGCACAGATTGTGGATTATTCTTGGATATCTCTATTTGGTAAATACAATTGTTAAATAAAGGTTGCCTCATGCCCAGGACAATATGGAGTGACTCCCTCAGACTGAACACGAAGGATTTAGCCCACAGGGAATAGTGCACCTGAAGGAGATCAGGGAAATTTGGTCTTTAGGATGAGGGGAGAGAGATAATAGACAAAGATAATTGGTGTGGCTCTCATTTTATATATGACAGTTAAATACTATGGTGATGAGTATAGAACTGGTTTTTTTCTCCTTTCAATTGATTATCTGATTATTTTGCTGAGGTCAGTAGCAAGTGTCTCTGACCTCATTGTTTGCTGAAGCAACTGTATTGTCACCAGCACTGGAGTGGAACATTGCTAACTGAATGGATTAAGAAAAGTGCTCATAAAAATGCTGAAATGCACTCAGTCTTTGGTAACCAAGACCATTACTATATAAAAGGAGATACTGAAAAGAGCATTACACTGGACAATTGCTTCAGATAATCATTTGTTAAATATCAATTTACCCACCTGATATTCTACCTACTGCTCAGCGTTGAACTGTTAGATGCTTTAAAAAAAATCATCAAACACTTGAAATTAAGATTTATTTGAGGAAAAACGACATGGAAAGCATTTCTAGAGGGTCTTTCACTGCGAAGAAAGCTATGTATTTACAAAGTTATGCAATTACTCAAACAGTATTTGATTATACTTTGAAAATTGTTAAAAAAGAAGAGAAAAAGCTGCTGTCTTAGAACTTTTCAAACAGAAAAGTGCTTTGCTTGATTTTATAAGCAACATGCTGTTCTGTTGTCAGCCTTTCTGCATCTGTTATATCATGGGTCTTGACAACATCATAGGCCAATGTCCCTCGTGATTGAAGTAAAGTATTAAATTTTAGTATCCAGAACAAGGTGATATTTCAAAGGCCAGGCTGTTATTGAGCTTGCAGGTGATAAGCTTCAAATTCTGAAATTCTGCATTTTATAGAGAAGCACAACTGCTGACTTCAAAAATAAGTTTATAAGAAATTGCCAAGCACAAATGAACAAAGTTTCCAATGCTCTGGACCTGATTAGAGACAGAGGGTTCCAGGGCAGAGTGCAAATTACTTTTCTTGAGCTTCTCTGTGGCTTCTTCACTTTACAGAATATGAAACACCTGCCAGTAGTCGTGTTAGAGAAGATTACACTAAAATCAGGCCTCAACCTTCCTTGAAATTCACAGAAGAAAATTCCCGTAACTGAAATCTGTTTTGCACCAGTAATAAAGCCTCAGCCACACAGCAGAAATAATTGTATAATGCCATTGTAGTACAGGGCAGAGAAGTAATACGAGAAACTCCACCTGGAGTCCATCTCTGGGGCACCCAACATAAGGAGCTGCTGGGCTGAGACCAAAGGAGGACCACTAAGATGATCAGAGGGCTGAAGTACCTCTCCTGTTCAGCCCGAAGAAGAGCAGGCTCCAGGGAAAGCTTACAGCTCCTTCCAGTAGCTAAAGGGGACTAGAAGAGAGCTGGCGAGGCACTTTTTGAAGGTCACATAGCGAGAGGACAAAAACTAATGGCTGTAAACTAAAAGAGAGGAGGTTCAGGTACAAGAAGGAAACTTTTTACAGTGAGGGTGGTGAGACACTGGAACAGGTTGCCCAGAGAAACTGTGTTCAAGGCCAGATCGCATGGAGCTCTGAGCAATCTGGTCCAGCGGGAGGTGTCCCTGCCCATGGCACGGGGGTTGGGACTAGGCAATCTTTAAGGTCCCTTCCAGCCCAAACCATTTTATGAATCTGTGATTCTATGAAGTGTGATGATTTCCTGAGGAATACTCTGCTTGAGTAGTAAACAATGTGAGTGCAAACACCTCTCAGTGTCATTAGTTCAGAACTGTCCAGTTTTCAGGCTGTAAACAGTGAATGCAAACACATTAACCTTGGGAATAATCAGGTTGCAGCTGCTGATCTTTCCTGCAGGGAATCACCAGACGAAGAAGTGTCACACCTATCCCTTAGAATGGATGTACGTTTTGTCTGAATGGTGAAGTCTGCATGTTTTTCCCCAAAAGCATGGAACTGGCTAGTGTTGTCAGGAGGAATAACGTGAATTGCAAAAGGTAAATATGAAAGAGATATGTTTGGGTAAACAGCTAACACAAAAAAACTGTGGTGTTCACTTCAGCTATGGAATAAACCAAAATCCTCTGTTCTACAATAAGGAGTTATGAAAAGAAAGAGAGCATCTAACATAAACTTACACACTTGGTCCCCAGAAAGGGTGGTAGAGCCCTTGACTGACACCACAGTAAGATTACAGGTAAACACCATTTCCTTTCCTAAGCAAGATTCATGACATCAGGGGCATTCTGTTCTACGTCTCCCACTATCAGAAGGACAGCAGTTGCCTTCTCATGAACCATTTCATTCATTCCATCTTCCATCCAACAGCTCCCATAAAAAAATCTGTTTCTATAATGAAGATGGAGGGGGCTGTAAAAGACAAGAGAACATAGGAAGATAAAAACAACTTGACACTGAAAATTGAGGAGGTAAATAATTTAACAATGAATTTCTGCAGAACTGAGCTGAAGTCAGAAAAACAGAGAGTAAAGCCAACCTTTTTGTCTGCTCTTACTACAACTAATGAAACATTAACTATAATACATAACCATTGGTGATCATATTTCATTTGATAATCCATTAGGGCCTCACATAGTTCTCTGCTTTTTCATATAAAGCATAATACTTTAGGGGGAGTGAGGCTGGCAGACAGAGGTGGAAGAGGATTTTTACTCACACTGTGTGCTGGCACAATAATGTTCTTTCTGCTGAACTAATGGCTCTTCATAGGGTTTAGGTCAAAGAGTTTAATGGAGCTTAGCTCTGGATGTCTCAGTAACTTCTTAGATTCTAAAACTAAACTACTTTAGTCTTAAAATACAAATGATGATGGTCCTAATAAGGAGACACATTCCCAACTAGACTTGAGAGTTAAATATATGACGAGAATGCTAAAACAGATGATATCTTTCTTCCAGCTAATGCTGAAAAAGAGGTCCCTTCCTTGCCACAGATGAATTCACTATTTCCTGCAGTTCTCCAAGGCAGAGGAGAAGGAGAGGATATTTGCACTGAGAATGTTTCCTACATTTTGTTTAGCCCCTGCAATTTAAATACATATATATATTTTTTTTTAAATACTGAACTCTCATATCTGCATATATTTTGCTTTTTTCTTACGTGGTAACACGCGGAGAGAATGCAAAGATCCCCCCACCACAATGTGTTCCAAGAGGCAGCAGAAAATACCTTACTTCTATGTCAGACACAAATGTCACTTCGAAAACAGTAAGAGAACTCTATTAAACAGTTTCATTTTTTCAGATTTTCCACTGTTACCTTTCTCTACCTCTCTAAAAGTTTCTTTTCATAACATAGAACTGACATTACAGACAAATCTACTTGACTGTCCATATTTCTTTAGCAACATAAATCTTCTTCTGCCTGATCTTACTGCACATAGGTGTCTCCTTATATATGTCCTACAATTGCACTTGAATACACCAAAAATTCCCTATTAAAGATATTTTGTTGTTTCCAAACAGAAATATCGTACAATTCCCTTCAATAGAAAGATAAAATTTCTTTCATCTGAAATTAGGAAGGAACAAAGAGAACTTGTAATTCTCTTTCACAAAATTGATTGGTTTTCGGTGGGGTTTATTTTGCCTGGGTTGACAATTTCTGTCCTGACAGACCTGTGTAGTTTCCTTGATCAATAGATAGAAAAGTAGATATGAAGGCTAAGGAGAGCAGCTGCCCTGACTTCGGAGAAGAGAAAGAAGTCTGTAACATACCTTACCAATCATGCTAGAAGTTTCGGTTATAGCATTTCTACAGGAATGAAAACACAAAAAAAAAATATTCTAGACAGCTTTTGAAAATTGAGTGTAAACAGGGAAAAGAAAAAGTCAGATTTTCACTCTACTGGGCTTCTATTAGGCAGTTGCATTTAGGTAAAAAAGCCAAAAGTAAGGTTAAGGCCTTACCATGTTCCTCCACTAGTAGCTATCGCTTGCGCAGAGGAAGTGCAGTTGCAGTTAAGCTGTCTGGTTTGATGGAGACAAGTCAGAGCTCCAAGAGGCTGATGTTGAAGCAATATCCAGCAAGGTGCAGCAGGGCTGCCGAAGTTTGATCCAGCACTTCCACTGCTGGATGCCTCCAAAGAAGCACTGAAAAAAAGACTGAGGTAGGTAAAGGGAGCTGTCTCGGTTTGAGACAAGTTTAGGGGGAAATACCCTGGAAGGGATGTCTCCTCCACGGAAGACAGGTTTCAGCACTTCCTCCCCCACTGATGCAAAAGGAATTTCTTGGATAAAAGTGAAAAAAACCTATTTATTTAACAAGCAGAGTGCCAGCACAGGGCACAGGAAAAACATGAGTAATGTCAGATAAACTTCCTCAATGAGGAGAAAGCTGCTGGATTTAGAGTTCCTCCTGTAGCTGGCTCGGCACATCCCGAGGCCCAAGGCCAGGATGCAGCATCCCGGCAGCCTCCCTGCCAGTCCATGGGGTCCGATGATCTGGTTCTTGGGTTACAACTAGGCTGAACTGGTCCAGAAGAGGAAGAAGAAGTTCCAGTGGATTTCAGCACACCAGTATGGGAAAATTTCTTGCCTCAGCACATAGGCTGGCTAAAAGCAGGAAGGTGCTCCCTCGGCTCTGCAGCGGTGAGAATGCAGGGGAGTGTGTGAGTGGAACACAAACCACGATGAAGAACTCACCCAGCTTCTCTCCCCCCTCTCCTGGACTCAGCTTAAAGCTATGGGACCCATTTCTGGACACAAAGCAGACGATAGGGGAATCCAGGATTATCATAAAATCACCCCAAGACAGGAGGTCACAAGTGTTCTTATCTAAGGAAAAAGTGTCTTTGCAGCCTCTTCCATGCAACATCCGTGTTTAAACAGAGCACACTAGTTTTGTGATTCCTTTTACTTCTCTGATGACAGGTTAGTTCTCTTTTCCTTGCTATACTGTCTCAAGTGTAGACAATCACTGACTGACAGGTAAAAAGAGGGTCATTTTGCCATTTTTCAATGCTGAGAATGAGCTGCGCAGAATGTGCTGGCCACTGACCCATGTATAGGAGGCACTGAAGGCCTGTGCAGAAAGAGGAGACACTGATAGCTGGGGTAATTATTAGGTGGAGCCCTTGATATCTAGTTACTGATTGTATGCTAAATTGTAAGCACTGCACTTGTGCAGGCTTGAGGTAGTTTTGCAGGAACTCTTATGCAGGAGTGAGAGATTTTCTACTTTTTACCTACAGGTGTAATACCCAGCTTCAGGGGTGTCTTGTGCCAGCTTTCATACACAGTCACCTAAGATCCTGCCAGCCCTTGTGCTTCTCTTGAAAGTCCTCAAGTAGCAACAGGGGGACTTGGAGATTGTAACATCCTTGTGAACTACTGTGAGTGGAGAGAGAGCCTGATTCCCTTCTTCTTTTCAGGGTGTAAATTTGGAATGTTGTCATTCAACCGCATCTTGAATGAAACTGCCTCATCACCCTCATAGAATTGGGTGCAAAAGGATAAACAGAAGGAAACAGAGGAGGGAAGAGGAAGAAGCCCATCCTTCCAGATTCTGCCTTTTACTCCTTCCTGCAGCTAGAAACAGTTGATGAACAGCTGATCTGCATTTTCTAAATGGGAATTATCCACCAAATTGGATATCAGGATTCATTTAGTATACATAAAACCTAGAGTGAAGTTTATGAATGTAACCTTTAGAGTGAAAAAAAATCTCTTTCTCTTTCTTTGAAAATGCTGTTGTTTTGAAGCACCTCCAAAGTGTGCTAGGTACATTCCAGACATATTAGACTGCTGTGACTCGCATCTAAACCAATATTTATGGCTTTGGATTTTCTTCTGCTTTGTTTGGTTTCGATTTTATCTACCAGTCTATGTAGGACACAAAAGGTCTCCACAGCGGCATGATATAAGGATACCTTGATCTTCTTGAATTAAATATTTCCTTTTAGGTTTCAGTGTCAGTTGTCTACTATGGGGGGGATCTGAAGCCAAATTTTGTGTGTGATGAGAAAGCTGAGTAATTTTAATGACACAATATAGATAGGTTCTATTCCCTCTTTAATGTTTTGTTTGTAAGTCATTGTCAGTTCTGTTAGTGTTTAGTAGCACCACTCCATTAACAGAAACACTGCTTTAAAATTCTTAAATTTGCCATATTTTGCTTTAGTTTGGGGTCTGTGTTTGTCGGGGGCTTTTCTATACCCTAGGGGGAAAAAAAATTAAAAGAGGTAAAAGTCTCCTTAACGATAAAGAATTTGGTACTGAGGCATCATGGTTGAGATTTCTGAAGAAAGCAACATTTTGTTGTATTGAAAACTACCATAGCTCTTGTAAACAGGTGATAAAAGTGTCTATCTCAGTGGTTATCACCTTGTTCATGAACATAATTATTTCTTACAATGCACTTACCCTCCATGGCCTGACAAAATTGGTGAGGGTGTTGCATTTTATTTATATCTTTAAGAATATATTTGAAGATGGGCTTTATGTGTGTATGTGTGCATGTAAATCCAGCACATAGATGCAGCACTGAGACTTCCTTTCCTGGAAACTAGAAAGAAATAAAGAAGAAAATAGTTATTAATAGACAATAGGGACAAAAATAAGAGCGACAAAGAATAGCAGAAAAAAAAAAGAAAAAAAAAGATAGAGACTGCACGCTGGGAGAAAGTACTGAGCTACCAATAATACCTCCAGAATATATAAGAAAAGATCAAGAAAGTCCAGGCTGCAGAAATCCATTAAAAAGGGAAAAGAATCAATTTAATATATCACATTAAATAAATGAAAAAGAAAACAATGCCAGACCTAACACAGATGTTTTGCAGTATAGTGGGAAAATGAAGACATTTTCAAGCAGCAAGGCTTGCAAGTCATCGTCTTGAAATGCTTAGATCAGGTGGCACTCTCTGTTAGAAAAGTAAGCTCTGTAATGATATTGATTGCTTCCAAGGCCATATTAGAGATGAAGACAAGTCCCAGGAGACAGGTTGTTGTCACCTTGACCTTGGGTCAGAGCTGGACCACCGACCCTTGACACACAGGACTTCTGCACTGCATCGTGATATCTTTCATGCCTACAGACTAAGTCAGCAGGGGACATGTGTCGATGTGGCCCTTGCCAAATCAGAATTGACTCGCCTGTAGGAAGCTGGAGAGCAGCGGGAAATGTGGGTTAAAGTATGTCAATAATGTTTCACAAGAACAATTTCTCCCAAGAATTGTAGCTGTTGGAATGTTTTGACATTTATTCGGTAGAGAAATGTAGCATGTTTTGTGAAGCACTTCAAGAGAGCTGCTGCTAACTGCCGCGGAGTATTGATCTTCCTGTTAAATTGCATGGGCACACTTGGGAGATCATTGAGATTCAGGCAACAGGACAGAAAGGATCGGCTGCACCCGATGGTCACTAATGGTAATTGGTTTCGATCCCTGCACTTGAAGAAGCCGTGATTTACTTGGTTCACAGATGAATTGTAGACACTAAATATTTTGAAAGGAGAATATACTGGGATTTCTTTTTCTCATGTCATTTACAAATTATTACCTCCACTTCGAATGTTCCATATAAAGTATAGAAATCCATATGTTTCAACATGAGAACATGCTAAGCAAAATTTCAAGGAATTCCCTGTTATCTATAAAGCTTGTATAAGTGCAAAGCAAATGAACTTTCTGATCCCAATATAAATGATTTAATTAAAAAATTATAAAAAAAAATTATCAGGATCTTAAGAATCCATCAACACTCTTAAGCTTCCCTATCATCATAATAGATCTTTTTTACACTATACACATTCTTCTCTCTATCCCATTTGGTGGTGTATCATCATAGTCCTAACATAATGAATGTCGAAAAGAAGTGTATTGAAGGCAACTACAGAAGTAGAACAATGTAGGCAGATATGGCTAGCAATGTAATATTAAATAAATTATACTGGAAAGAAGAATCTGATGTGAAAATTGGATACTAATGTTAATATCAGAGTAAATTATTGCTGCAATACAAATGATATAAAAACTGGAGTATACTTTCAAAAATGAATGTGATGATAATGCTGCCAAAATTCATGCCACACATGATTTTCAAAGCAGATTTAAAGGGCTTCTGTAGCTTTCTGCTTTATGCAAGATACTTTGCTAAGTATATGTACATAATTACATGAAAGCAAAAATATTCAGTAAATGATGGCTGCCTTAATACAAAGAAATTCATATATACTAAGATTCTGGGATGAAACCAGTTCTGCACTTCTTTTAATCTGTTTCAAGTACACGTGTCCTTTATGATACATACCACATTCCTACGGGTTTTTAAAGGACAAAAGGGTTTTCAGTTTTTGTTCTGTGTTTTTTCCCTTCAATGGAGAGGTCAGCAGTTTCTACAAACAGCTGAGTTTCATGCATAAACTTGCATAAAATATCCATAAAATCTATATCGCACTTTGACAAACAGAAAATAGCACAATATAAAGTAACAACATATATTGTTTCTTTGTTAACTGAGATCAAAATTATGCTTATCTGAAGTCTTTTGAGTAAAATGGCTGTAAATAGATTGCAAATTCAATTACAGCTAAATCATGCTTTGCAGAATTTGTACTATCCAGAACTAAAATAGATAAAACAGAGAAAAATGAATGTCTGAATGCTAGTGAAAGTTCAGTATAACAGCAATATGGCACTTTCAATTGCTGTACAAGTCTCAAATTTCTGAAATATTTACAAACCTTAGATAATGACAACCTCAGGAGAAAATCAAGAAAACAGACGGTATACAGGAGATAGCCTGAGGCAACCAGTGATGAGGTCAGATCTATACAGTATGTGTGCTTTACATGAAAAACGCTCTACTAAAATGTCTTTGCGCACTGTGTAGAGCTTTGGGATGTAGCAGGTATTCACTAGGGGAAGGTAAGGATTATTTACTAGGATCAGTAACACGGAATTCAATATTAAAACCGACAAAGGTTATCATCTATTACACATTAAATTCACCACAGTTGTTTGACAACTCTCATAGCAAGAGATTCCACCCTTAACAATTCAAAGCAATCTTTCAGATTAAAGTTCATGTGATCACTTTAAAGAACTATTCATTGTTAATCAAGCAATATTGCTTCAGGCATCATGTTTGTCTTTCACTTCAGGCTATTTGGTTGATTGCAGAAAATGCTGTTTCTCTGTGTGTGTGCACAGAGCTGTGCGTCTGCTAGGTGGAAGTGACAGGTGAGGTAGTGGGAGGGGGGATACGGGAACTGATTGAATAGACTCTGCAACAGCGATAAATAAAGTCCCAGTGGCTGACTGTTTTGGTGGGCAGGATGAGAATTATATTCTGGCTTAATAATTGCACAGTTTAGTTTTTCAGGATATTAACCAATGATGGTATTTTTGAAATATAAAATATTCCTTTAAAACACCTAGTTCTACATGCATTAATGATATATGCACATTCATATACGTTTCTAACATTGCCCAGACTATCTTGATCATATAGTTACACATTTTCTAGTCAGAGCTGCTACTCAAAGAAAGGTACTTCTCAGAGGGATTAAGAACATCCAACTCCAACACTTCATGGCATAGAAACTCTCTTTTCTTCTCACCAGTTGTGCAGCATCTGCTCCAGGCATGTCTTACTCTTGATCTAACTATATTCAAATAGTCTAACAGATGCAATATCCACAACAACAACATTATAAAGAGGAAAGACTAAAGATGTTGAGACTGTGACATGCTCTGACATCACTGCTGGAGACCCTAGAATATTTACTCGAGAGACCCATCACCTGTGACAGTGTTCAGCATCCTCAAAAAATTTGTCCTTTTGAGGAAATCTTTCATTCTACAATGCTGCCCTAACATCTAACCAGGTGATGAGTCTAAGCTCAAGGTGAGGGACTGCTTACTATCAGTCAGTGCAACCAGCCCAGCGTAGGTTTGTGCAGGTAAGAGTAGCCACCACTGCCATCAGTGCTGAAGGCAGTACAAGTGCCAGAATGAATTCTCTGTCGATGTCCATGAAGAATCCTGCTTGCAGGTCACAGCATGACCCTTAAATAGGAATGAAAGATGAATAAGTCATACTGCAGCCTTGTAAACCCTGGAAATGGCTGTCTCATCAAGATCTCTTCAAGAAAAAAGGCTGAAACCCTACAGCAGCGTCTGAAGTAATTTGTATTTCTTGACTTAAAGAAATTCTGCATTCAAAAGCCATCTTTAACAATAATATTTTTTTCATTAGAAAATGTCAATTTGTTTGAAATGAAACTGTGTGTAGGAAAAAAGTGGTTTTGAATAACTTTCTGATTCAAAAGTCTTAGACACAAAGACTTTTTAAGCGGTCAAATACCCCACTTAGACATTTTCAATAAAAAGTACCAAGTTTGGCTCCAGTTCAAAATAATCTTCCATTAGATGCTGTGCTGAATAAGAACTGTTTATAAGCAACTAAACCCTAAAAAAATGCTTTGAAATTACTGACATTATACTTGGTATTTTACCCAACCACGTTTCTTCCCACAGTTCATCAGTTTGCGTAAGTTCCTCAGTCCTGAGAGAAACCAGCCATTGGAAATTTGTATTGTTGGCTTAAAGCTGTCTTACTCAGCTATCCTCACCATGATGATTTCCGGGAGAAAACATTTCATTAGGAAAGCCCTCATATTTTGTATTTTGGAAGGTTACTCACAAAATCATCTTTTTCTTCTCTTTCTCAACATTTTAGTTATAGCTTGTGAGATTTGAGAATGGGTGATCTTATTTCAGAATTAAGTCAAACATCAAAAATGAACACTAAACAAAACTTTTTGAATCTTTGCAATCTGCTTAAAGTGTGCAAAATATGTATCTGTCTCATAATCTTCCAGAGTGTTTACTCCTACTAAAAGATATTCTTACAGTGAGAATTCTTTAAGCATGAGAAAACAAAATAATAACAATTCATCACTACTAAAGCATCATGATGTGTACTTATTTTACTCTTTCCTCCTTTAGACTAGGAAAATAAACAAGGAATCTGCTGACCTTGCCTTCCAGAAGTGTTTTCTAATTGTCAAAATCATTCTAGAAGAAATAAAAGAATTAAGTTTGGTTTTTTTTTTTTAATAGGATGGTGTTTTATTTTAATGGTGCTTTGAAATTCCTTTTTAGCCAAAAAGAAATCCCGTTAACTGTGGAAGGAAATTCAAATCCTGATGATAATATCCTTGACAAGTCTATGCTTCTCCGGAGTAAATGAGATTTTACTGTGTTTTCTTTCATTTTCCCTTTTCATATTTCAGAAGAATGAAAAATAGTTTCTAATGAATCACTGATCCTTCTTTTTTCCCCCTTGTTATATTATTACCCTTACTAAGAAACATTCCCATAAATGTACATCTTCTTTTTCATATCTTCCTAAGAAAGAAAAAAGCATTTTGTAAAGATTTCTATGGTCATCTTTTCAGTTTGAATTACTGCCTGTTTTCACAATATACAGACTAATTTATGACATTTGGATTTTATTCTTTAAGTTTCTTTTAAGTGCACCTATTTATTTCATATATATGTATGTGTTGCAGCACAAACTATATCTAAAATAAATAAATACACATCAATAAAAATAAAGGCAGAAAGATGTTTTATATCAAAAGAGCTCAGCATGGAGTGGCAGCAGTGCAGTAGATATTACAGAAGGATAGCAACAAAGGAGAAACTCATGGCTCTAGTTAACAAAAACATGCAGTCGTACACGCCCAAGCGCGTAAGGCAAATACCATAAATACCTTTCACATTCTTTTGGGAAATGCAGGTCATTTAATATCTCAACTGGGTACAATGCTCACACCCTCAGGAGCCCCAAGTGAAAGCTTCCAAATAAGTGAGTAGTGTTCAGTCTGCTAGAGGAGTAAGGCTTTTCTGGTCAATGTTTTTTGGATTTAGCTAAAGAAAATGCTGCCACTCAAGAAGTAATGAGATGTATCTGTAACTAGAGATCTCAGAATCACAAACTGAGGCTGTTTAAAGCTTAGATGAACAAAAATAAAGACAGAGCAGGTAGCTCTACATGCAAGGAATTTCTATATTTGTAATATTTTAGGGTTTTTTGAAGAGAGTGCAGAGGAAGTCTCAGTAAGAGTTTATTAAAAACATCACCCTTACGGGGTGTGTCTTCATGGATAATTTTGTCTGTAATATTACCGAAGGGAAGGAGTTAAGAAATAAATAAGGGTAAGAAGGATCGTATACTTCCAGCCTAGCTGCAGGCACAGGGAGTACTCGCTATTCTCTCATGAGCATGGATAAAACGTGGTTTTACAGGCAATGATGCTTACATGTTCTCTTGTGACCACTGCCAGGCTTGTGGTAACAACAAAGACACCACTGTCATAGTGGTTGTCACACAAAGTTCCTAAAGATGTGCATTAAAACTCCTAAGAGGAGTGTGCAGGGTGTGTGAGCACCTTATTCTCTAGCAGACAGAGATACAATGACTACAGGATACAGTATATTGTATTCTGTGAAAAAACGATACCATTTTCTCCAGGCTCCTAGACTCAAAATCTCCACTTGTGGTGACAGACTACTCTGCATGCTCTGCATGTTTCCACTAATTACTCCCTGCAAGATCTGGACAGACAGAGTGCTCACTACAAAACATGCAATGAAAGTGTGACTTCCCAACAGAGTAACTTTAAAAAAATTATTTTAAATTGGCATGTCCAAAACATTCCTTTTCAAGGGAAAACAGATTTGCAGAGCAAAGGACAGGGGGAAGCTCATACAATCTTTTTTTCCTGACTCCCATCATTAATGCTGCTATGCATTAGCATAGGGGTTTTTAGGTTTTGAGGTGTTTTTAACTAGAAGCTTCCTTCTAAGACTAAGGTACGTGAAGATGGCAGATGAGCTCTGACAGTGTCTTCAAAATGCATAAGTTTGATACTGTTAATGCTATTCCTGGACATTTTCAGTACTACTGATTCCGTAAGTTGTAGTCTCTTTATTTGTTATGGGCGATTCTAGCTTCAGTTTTATCTTCTGTTGAATATTTTGATCCTATTTTTAACAGTATACATGTGCCTAGAGGAAAAAAGGGTATAAGTGGTTTTGATGGATTTCTTGAGACAAATAGTCACCCTTCATGATACATTCCTACCTTTTGTGAAGAATTTAGCCTAAAGTTGATGCAATTTACTTTCTTTGACTCTGAAAAGGAACACTCCAACAATATTGTTTAATTAACAATGAGGTTATGGATAAGGAATTCATATTTAGCTTCATTTTAAGGATGTTAATATTTGAAAGTCTTTAGAATAATTTTCTTGCTAGATTGTCAAAATGTGGCCTTTAATCTATGACTACTCCCAAAATGGTACCCCTAACATGGGAAAAAAAAAAAAAAAAAAGAGCTGAAAAAACATTAATATTTATGAGCAATCTATTGGGCAAACACTACAGGAAATTGGTATCACTGAATATATTTGTACCATGCATGTGATCCAGCCTTTCTCCACCCCTACTTAGTCAGAGAACAAGAAAAACTCCTGAATTCAGTTTTTTATGGTATCTATTTACAGTATCTATATCTTGCTCAGCCTTAAGACAACATAGAAGGAAGTTCCCCTAATGGAAAATTTATGTGTGATTTTTGGAAGCAGCAGAGTTTGTATGAATTTCAGAAGCAATAGTGATTTTAGTGGAAGCAGACCTCTGCAGGAAACATTTGAAAATTCTGCCATCGTGCTCTTGGATAGGAACAGGTAAATAAATACCCCCCAACTGCACTAATATCTCCAAAGAAAATGTAATTTATCTATTGCTCTGACTTGGATTAACTCATGATATTGGTGGAAGGATGACAGAGCTAATAATATCGTATTTTTATATATAAACACATAGAAGAAAAATGGATGATAAAAGAGAACTCAGTTCAAAGGAAAAGACATGCTGACTTTGATGTTTCCCACAGGTGCAGATCCATTTACCCCGACTGGCCTTTCTGAAGGGTTTCTGTATTACTTAGACTTCCAGCATCAGGATATTTTTTCAGCTGAAACCATTCAGATTGGAATACTGAATCTTGATATTGTTTTAATATCTATTTAGCAAGAACAGGATTGTCTGATCAACCGGTATAGCTAGTGATCCTTTCATCCATGTCTATCTGGGACAAGTTCAGCAATTTTAAAGAGTATAACTCACCCATAAATTGTTCATGCGAGGATCAGAGAAGAAGAAGATCAAGTTCAGATATACACACATACGTAAAAATATTTATATATGAACATACGCATATATGTCAACATATACTTAGTCACATATCAGTGGATCAGAATGGAGTGGGGGAAGCCCAGAAAATGATTAGAAAGGAAGAAGTATGAAAGCGCACGTTTAAACTTCCATCATCTCTCAGACACATGCACATCTGCATCCCTTATATCAAAGAATCTTTAGGTGTATAAGTGCATGTGTTACCCCATAAAACCCACGTCTCATGGACTAACAGCACAAATGGACTTTTAGGTTTTCCCTGAGTGCTCCCACTGTGGAAAACAGCCTCTGGGCTGCAGGTAACATGTCCCATTTGGGAAAATAAGGAAAAACCTGTAGTTTGTGACCGTGCTGGAGGGTACATACACATACAGTCTGGAAAGATCAGAGCTGGGGAAGCCCCTGCCTGAGGTTCCTGTCTCCAAAAGCAAATGCCTAGCCAGGCAGCGTGGCCTGATCCATGTTCCATCATGTTCCATCATGTTCTCCATGTGCTCCATCCCTCATCTTCAGGAACCCTTGCTACAAACTGGAGGAGCTTTTCAGCAAGGAGGCTGGGAGCCATCTTTGCAGGAGGTGGAAGAGACAGTATTCCAGGAGACATGTACAAGGGAGCCAGTGCATGACAGTGAGCTGAAACATGACCCTATGGGTGAAAGAAGGACATGACAAGTATAAAAAAGAATGCTTTTCTCATGTTCTTGAGGATAATGGTACAACACCTGCTGTGGTTGCAGAGCTGAAGGTTTTCTCTCAGTACAGAGCACCAACTCTTCAAGGACTTCCCTCATTCTCTTCCACATCTTGAGCTTGGGAAGATGGGCACTTTGCCAGGGAATTGTGCCCAAAGTGCAGGAAGCTATCTGTCACCTAAGCTTCTTTTTGTGGCAGAGCTATCTGCATCATCAGTTGCTCAGAAATTGTGGGATAAAGCCTCTTCTGCGCAGAAAGGTTTACCTTTTTGGATATTTGCACACAGAGGTTTTAATCAGGTTGCTGAGGAACATCCTACGTGCATATGCAAGAGTGAACAGTTTCAGAGCTGAACCTTTTCTCATCTTTTTTGACATTTTCACCCCATTCGGATCTTTTGTCTTGTGCAGTCACGCCTCAGTTGTGGCTCTATGAAGCCCATACTGCTGAAGAAGGGACTTACAGCTGTCTTAAGAGTCACATAGAACCAGCCCTCTGTGTTCTTCTGCTCGATTAACTGGTGAGGGAAGTTGTCCCACCTAAAGGTTTCTGAAGATTTCTGCTCTTCCTTATATCCCTCCAGCCTCCCAAGTGTCATCAATCACAGCATTCTTACCCACATCTTGAAAATCTTTCACACAGATGCAGTGTGGTGGGCTTAGGGGATGTTTTTCTGGAACAAATGAAATGCACATGTTGAAATGTGTTTTTTAAGGGTGATGCAAGGTTTTGGGGATCAGAGGGTTTGTGAGGTAATGCATGAAATGCAGTGTGGTCCTAAGCTGCTGTTCAGGTACCTAAAATGCCTAATTGTTTTTATTGAAACAGCTTTAAAGAAAACTCAAAAATTTGAATTTTGAATTTAATTTTTGTAAACAATTTTTTGGTATTTAAAAAAAATTAAAATCTCATCGGAAAATTATGATTTCAGCCCAATCACTTCTACCTTTAGCCATTGGAGAACGAACTTTGTTTGAGCTGGCTCTGCTACCCTCTCTAAGCTTGGCGCTTTACACCTTACACGGCAGTAAGATAGTGGTTAGTTTATATACGACGAAATGTCAGACAATGCATGTGTGTGTCCATAAGCACAGACAGAACGGTTAAAAGGGAAAAAGAATAATGAACAATAAATGAAAGCCCAGAGCACTAAATTCTGCACTTTTACTTACAATAATTAATGTATTACCTCAGAGATAGATTAACTGTTCCATTAGACCCCACATATACTTGGGTGTCATTGTCATCAGCGTAAAAGAAAAAGTCTGGCCTGAAAGTCTGGTTTTTTGTTTAAACAAATGAGCAAAAGAGCATATCCATATCACAGTGTTGCACATGGAAACAAACACAAGTGTGTTTGTTACCTTTCTTTTTGTTTTATATATATTTTCTCTGCTCATTCTTTCACACACTTTTTGAAGCAGAGACTCTGTTTTTGCCTTTCATTCAACCCAGCTTTTAGAGGAGATTTCAGAAGTAAATGGAAATGTAGTGAATTAAAAACAAAGTCTAGTTACAGGAAAGATAAAATGTAAGTACTGCTTGCCAAAACTGTTGTGAAGAATTAAGTGTGTAAACGTATTCCACTACTCGCATATGCATGATTTCTTAATATGGCAAAACCTAGCAATTGATACTGGAGTGTCAAGCACTCCAAAAAAAAAAGGAGGAGAGCCCCAACAACCCTTTAATAACTTCTCAAATACAACAATAGCAAGAATAAAAAGGAAGAAATTACATTTCTATTTATTTTCTCTACAGCAGAGATATCTGGCAGTAGCTCAAGCTGAGCAAAGGACTATCTTCCACATGGAAGTACAATCCAGCATTCCCTGTCAAGAACAAGGTAAATATTTAGTCGTATATTACTGGTGTTGCTATATCCCAAAATAACTAATATATTGTCAGTGTACTAGAGATTTAATTAATATAGAACCACATTTTTGTGCTATTCCATGGTTTCAGTCCAAATGAAATTCACTAAATCAATGTGAAATTTGAAACAGCAAGCCTAGTGAAAGTATGGGTCAGATTTAGCACATCTGGGAACACGAAATATCAGAAAGTGAATAAACTACTGCATGAAGTAGTATGCATGAATGCCATTAGTGGAGATAATGTTTGGGAAACTTTGTGGAAGCACTGAGTTCAGATCTTTCTCATGTATT
This sequence comes from Oreocharis arfaki, assembly GCA_013398015.1. Lineage (NCBI taxonomy): Eukaryota > Metazoa > Chordata > Aves > Passeriformes > Paramythiidae > Oreocharis > Oreocharis arfaki. Next base: position 2,063,658 of record VZRR01011969.1, read on the forward strand.
GGGACTTTAGGGGCCAAAGGACAAAACGCTTAGATTTGTGATTTACTTGGATATGAAGATATCTTCAATCAATCAAAACCACAAACATGAACTGAATTGTAAACATCTTTCTTAAAATACTTCAGCTCGCTGATTTCTTTTCTGTTTTGTACCTGTAAGTCACTAAACTAGGCCCTGAACCCTCCTAACAGATGGGAGTTTGCAGACTGACACTGCTTCCCTTTCCCTCATTTCTCTGATCACAGAGACAGCCTCCCAGCGACACCATCAGCCAGTGAGCAAGAGACTTTGGTAGAGAGGCTGGATCTGGATGCTTTTACTCCTAACCAGCATTACATTATTCTCAAGAGAGTCCTACAGGCTTGGTGGGAGAAAAGGTTGCACAATGACAACTCACTAAAATGGACCATTTGCTGGCATTGCACAGTTGACAAAAGCACCAGAAACTCATAGCAAATATGATGAGTGTATTTTTTGTTCTTTCTGCAGTCTCAAGCATGATACTTCATAAAAAATGAATATCCTTAATATGTGAGACGGTGAGAAAAGAGACTGATCTTTTAATTTTTGAAATTCAGATAAAAAGCAATTTATACATCCAGAACTGATGTACTAAGCAATACAGTTTTTCCTCTCTCAAATATATGGGCAACTTAATGCATGAAATATCCTCCACCATTCTAAGCCAGCCCAAGTTAGTGAATCAGCTAGTTATCAGTGGAGCCTGAATAAAAAGTGACATGATTAGTCGACATCACAAGACATGATCTGCAAATTGTAGAGAATGTAGTTCTTAACTATATATGTCATTAACTTTTGTCAGTCATCTTCTCTACTGCCACCTTTATTATTGAATCATAGTCTCATAAAACAAACATTCTATCCCACTTCCAGCAATTATAGCCTCTTAATAAGGAATTTATATAACATTCTACTGTAAAACTGCAATAGAAAATCCTGGCTTCAAACTTTACTCAATATAATCACAACCACTTTTTGTTTATAACTTGCTGCTGTGTGTTCCTGAAATACTTGGCTTTGGGTGATGATAGTTATGTGAGAGCACTGTATATAGTCCAAGGCCTTAGAATACTGATGGTACTGAGCTACCCAGGAAGAAAATAGGAAGAGATAATAGTGTTAGGTTTGTCGCCTAATATAGCACAAGCATATTTATTACATTAATTAACTTTGCAGAGTTTAATAGAATTTTATTTGGAAAGTTACACTTTTTTTCTACTTTCAGAGCTATAACAGTATTTATGTTTGCAGATCAGAAAACAAGAACAGTTTGTCTGGATTTGATTCAAGTCTTTATAATCCTGTTATACACAATTTTCTTCCCCGCGTTCATAAAAAGCTACATGTTGATAAACATCACTTACTTGGCACAGATCAGCCATTTTCCAGGCCATATACCTGAGAAAAGTACAATCCACAAGCCAAGTGCAGCAGGTATTTTAGTTCATAAAACGTAATATGTGTCTCCAACCTCCTCTAATCAAAACCGAACAACATCCCTTGCTATGTGTATTGGGTTTAATACCATATGGTAGCTGATTGGGAAAGTGGTAAACTTCTGGAAGTTCATCAGCACAGCCCCTAAGCAGCTCTGGTCAGCTCCATGGGTTGAAACAGGGGAGCTCTGCTGTAGTACTCCCAGCCCTTCATCTACTCTATACCCTCAAACTTTGAATGTTCCTGCTGGGAACACAGAAGGCATGTAAAGAATATCTATAAGATGCTGGTGGCTTATTTTCTTCATGGAACAAGCTGCCCAGCCACATCTTTTTTTCTTCTTTTGATGCTTGTTGACAAAAACTAATACACAAAGCAGACAGAGGTATCTCTATTTCTGGCACTCTCAGCACAAGCATGATGAAAGGGTGTTTAAGAGGCATCTAAGACAGTTATTCTAAACAACAGAACTACAAGTGGACATTTCTGTGCCTGTCATGTTACCCAGGGCTTTAAACTAACTTGAAATATCAATTTCCATGTACTGAAGAGAAACTGAGAGTGTCCATCATGCCAGCTTGCAGAAAAAATGGGGTTTTAAAATTAAAATATATTGCAAATACTGTAAGATTTCATTTCACTTCTTCCACAGATTATTTACTCAGACATACAATGAATTGGATAGAAACTACTTGTGTATGATGTTCTATAGGGAATATGTTGTCCAGCAGGATTTATCAGCCGATGGCACAGTGTGTAATATCATATTTTGGATAATGTTCCACTGGTTAAAATTTCTGATGCTGAGCACTTACATGCCTTACTGTGTCCTTCTCTGCTGTTCACTTGAAGAACTAGTGTGGCAGAGATTTACTGAATACCTAGATTCTGTGGGCTCAGTAGGAGGTGCTTTTCTATTTACTGCTCCAAGCCTCCAAACTAATTTGCGAGTGTGAATCACTCCTGATCTACTGTTTCTCAGATTTCTGGACAGTGTAAAATATCAGTCTCGAAGCATCTGCATCTCTAAACTCTAAATACCAAACTTTTCTTAATTAACTTTGATTACCTCACTGCTTAAATTGATACTGAAAGAAGGAATATAAAAGCTAGGGAACTGTTCATAACATAAATCAACATACTTTCTGTACTGAACACCTTCTGTTAAAGCTCACATTCTGTACTTAGAGACTTAAGCATTTTTAGTCTTCCTTTCAGGACAAATTTCAGGCAAATAGACAGAGTGACATTTAAACTTCTAAAATCATTAAGCTACATTTTAACCAGCTGAAGTTTCACTTCTCTTCTGTTTGTCTTCTCTTTTAGTTTCAGTTCTGAAGGTCATATTCCTTGGTTTCCAAGGGCTTGGCTTTTTGTGCAGCACATTAGATGAAGAGCTAAATGATTATTTTGTAGTAAGAAGATGAAAGTTAGATGAACCTTGACATATCACTCAGGGTATAATTCAGCAGTGAATTCATATCATCAGGATTTATCTACTTTAGAAACTAAACAGTTAACCTAATCATCTCTTTTTATTGCTAATTTAGAAAAGCTTTTTTTCCCTAAGTACACTCTCACTTTTCTGAATTCACTGCATGTGACCTGCATCTTTTGTCCGCTGCACCATTACCAGCAGCTAATCCCTCTTATTTATTGATAATTGGACAAAACTGAACAACATGCCAACTCCTGAAAACTGAACACCACTAAGACCTCTATTCAGGTTTTCCCCCAAAACCACATTAGTTTCCAAGTTCACTTCCTTTGTGGAATATCAATGGGAAAAGAGTTTTCAATTCTCTCATGGGTTAGGAATTCCACTAATTCTAACCTGCACATTGCATAACTGTGTGAGACGTAAGAATATGATGTGCTGGGGCTCAGAAATGAACACAGGAATGGGAAAGGGAAAACTCATTTAATGTTTTGTTAATCAGTTTGGAACTTGCCATGTTTCCTTGAAAACAAATGTCCATTGTTAGAGTCATATTGGTCAATGGGTAAGTGGTGATTAAGCAATCAGTTTTTGTGAAATGTGGCCCAGTTCTTAATCACATTTTTCATCATTATTGCTTTCGTCAAACACAACCCGCATTACTAATGCTTTGTCAAGCAATCTCGACAACATATTCAAGATAATGTCAAACCCTTTACAACCATGTGTCACTGGCAAGCATGTTTCTCTACAGGTTTATGTCGGTCAATTGCTTGGTGCAGAGCACATGGGTACACACTAGGTAGAAACAGAAAAAAAACCCAAAAAACAAAACAAAAAAGTTTTTTGAACCTTTTTTTCTTTTTCTTTTCTTTTTCTTTCTTGATTTCTTTTGAAAAAAATCATAGTTATCATCAGTTTTCAAGCCTCTTAAAGAAGAACTCTCCATGGGAAATGTTGCAATTTAGAAGCAGTAGCAACAGTGAGCTGTGCTGAACTTCCCCCTTCAGCAAGATTTTCTTTTATGCTTTTCTTGATTTGCCCCAACTCTGCACAGCCTTTCAAATACCCAGCTATACTGATCTAAAGTCTAAAGATGAAGCCATAAGCCTCCCCTTGCAGAAACCAGGGAAGAGAATAGAATTCCTGTGTGGCATTTGACAAGACTGACTGTGTGTGAAGTCCCACACTGCAGTACCCAAGCAATTTGGGAGTGGGTTATCTTTGGAGCAGGAGGTACTGCATATGGGCTTATTAGTCCTGTCTGTCAGGGCTATGCTACTTTAATGTGGTTTTATGGCTTCTGCGTCACATGCTTGTATCCTCACTATACAGACTCGGCAGCTTGCTCCGAGCGTGCTAGGGTACGTCCAACACAGCCTTTCATTGTGAAACGCAGACATATTCCAAGAAGCTCTGCTTGCCATTACTCAATTTGGGAAATGGATATGAGTAATTTTTCTGTAGTGAGGCTGGCTTTTAGCTAGGGAATTTAGGAAGCAGCATCACACAGTGATCATTCAGAAGCAGATGAAAAGAATCTTCTCCATCACCATTTTTTTCCCTCTGTCAGCTTCCCTGGCAGGAAATCATGTCTCATTTCTAAGAAATAGATTTTTTTAAAGAAAAAGTGACTGTTCCCAAACATATAGTCTTGTACGAAGGGGCAGAAAGAAACATTATTTACACATAGTGTGAAATGGAGTAATTTATGTGTTTTAATCTTGCAAATAATTTCAATCATATATTCATAGTATATAGCCATTGTCTGTCAACTTTAATTTCAGAAATTGGAAAGTATAATGGCTTTTCTTTTCATTTACAGGGGGGATGAATGGTGTTGTTAGGGTTTATTTAAGGAGAAGATGGAGACCCTCCATAACACAGCATGCATATCTGCAAAAGCCAAGAATGGGCCCTTGCCCTCTAGCTCTGAGAGGACAGATGTCGCCAACATAGATAAAAAAAAAAAAGCAGTCATAATCTCACAGGGCAAAAGATAAATATATGATCAAATCCTTTAGTTATTTTTATGTTGACAAGCTTACTGATACCAGTACGGAGTTTCATTAATTTACATAAGCAGAAATAGCAATTCACATTCCTCTCAATGAAGTCAATGGTAGAAGAGAAAACTTTCCATCATACACACAAGAGGAAAACTAAGTTCAAAACTATCCTCACGGTGGACTTAATAACTTTCTTTTTTTACAGTATGATTTTTTTTCTAATATGTTCAATAAATGCATTTAAATTTATAGAAAAATCAAAAGCTTAGAAGCAAAAGCTATTGCTGGAGTAAGAGCGTGCAAGGAGTAATTATATCATACTCCCAAGTCAAATAAAATGCATGCTAATTATCTCTAATTTAAAAATTATGACAGGAATTTTGTTCCAACCTTGCAGAACTTGGCCCTTACCCTGACATGAAATATGAGAATAAAGTAAGTAGTTCTTGCAACAGGAAAAATTCCACTGGAAGATATTCCCATTCATCTTCCTACTTCTTTAACCTCTTGAGATGCCATTGCATCCTGTCAATAGGAAGGAAAGAAAAGGCAGAACGAAGATGTCACTACGTGACTTCGGAGAGTGGCCTCCCCAAACCACCTCTAATCTGGTACCTAAAAGCACTGAAAAGATTCAGTTTCTGTGAAGAGCCTAAGAGAAATTTTAACAATGATACATTAAAATTAATAATAAAAAAGTACATGAGACATCACAGTCCTATTTGTGGGTGCGTTGGTAATGTGTGTACACAGCATGAGCATGGGGTTTTGTTTGAAACAGTAAAAATAAAACACTGTTGATATTTGCTGTGTTGTCCATGAGGGAGTATACTCTGCCACAGCTAGAAGCGAATAAGTAACACATATTCAGTGGTTAATATCCTTACATGTACAGTGTTTGCCAGTGATGAGCCAGGATCTTACCTACAAGTAAAGAAAATGGTTAGTGGTGTTAGAAATTTTTCTGGTATTATTAACTTCAGCCAGGACAGATTTGCAGGCTTAGCCACATTCAGAAAAAATCCTATGTTGTCCAATTAAAAAAATAATGCTGTTTGCTGCCTTGTTTTGCTGAAGAGTGTTGCTTTCAGACCAATCCCTGTGTATCTAGGAGATATGCAGAATAACAGTATGTTGTATAAACTCAGAAATTAGGTATATAAAGTGTCATTAACCAAAAATTAGCCACACTGGAGTGCTACAGTATAATAAACTGATCTGCGACAATACCCACAAAATTTGAACTAAAACTTCTCAAACCCTATTTCTTAAATATAGGTTTCTAAATCCATAATTGGCCAGCCAGGAGATTTTCATCTTCTGTTGGTTCAAACACCCAATTTTGGTCCCTGACATAGACAACAAGCCTTCCTATAGCCCATGGAGAAACCTGGCAGTCTGAGTTAGGAGCCTGGCAATGTCCAGTAATGGTTGGCTTTGGTTTAACAAGAATTTGAAACTTCAGTACATTGAATAAGCCACCCTAAATTCATCAGTGTGAAAATCTCCCTTCCACCTAGATAAGTTCTTCAGGAGAAGATGAATAATCACAACCCGTGGTGAGGAATAGAAGGGATCAGTTCTAACACAGGAGAAGTAAGAGGAAAAATAGTAAGCACTAAAATAGTTGACCACTCCCTAAAGAACATACATGCCTTTGATTTTATAACAATTGTAATTATACCAGGTTTCTTGGTGCAGTTTCTTATGTCCACTGACAAGGTTTCATTTAATTTTTTTTCTTTTCTCAGTTGCAAAGTTTAGGTAATGGGAAAATACTGTAGTGCAACTGCCAAAAATGTTTTTTCATCTGACAATGGAAAGACAAAAGGTTCACTAATCACGTAACATTTATCATCAATTCAATCAATTCCTGACAGAGAATGAAGGTGGACTGTTTGATATTTAAAGGTACTGTATGCTCAGGGGATATTGAATTATCCAAAGATCACTTCCAGGGAAAAAAACAGAAAAAAGCCCAGAAAATAACACACCATTTATGGAGACTGAAAGCTTCATGTATACAGCTCCTTGATGTAACTTAACTTTAACCGTGAGTGTCTCTTATTTCCTCTCCCACTAGCCATGAAGTCAAGAAAAAATGAGCAAAAAATCTGAACTGGGGGCACTAGAGCTAACAGAGAAGGAAACCAAAAATTACTTTAAATTCAGAGTTTAAAGAGTTAAAGAAGTAATACTATTTAAACAGGGTTGCAGAACTCCTATTAAAAATGGCAGTACTATAAATGTTCTAGTATTGTCAGGAATGTTCTGTTGGATGACACTATACTGTGATTTGTACACACAGCGGACCAGAGCTGATGGGTGAATGAAATGATCCATAACCCTCACTGACACATTTAGAGCAGTTCAGCTGCACACAGAGAACAGTCCATCATTTGCACCCTTCTGTGAAAGCTGGCTTTACCAAGTGTTTCAATGAAATATGTGCAACTTCCCATTTAAATTAGTACCACATGAACCATGAAGAGCACCACAGGTATCTGTTGTAGTACCAGCCTAATGCAAAAGTGGCCTGTCTTGTAATGCTCTAACAGGAAAGACATACAACCATTCATCTGTAACATATTAAAACCAGAAGAAATAAATTACTCTATAGATGAAGAATTATTGCTTGTGGAGAGAATGTGCAAAGGTAGTTCTAAAAAGCAGCTTTTACAAAAAAATTATTGCAACAGCATTTGAATTCCTAATGCATATTAAACCTAGTTCGCATAATCATAAATCATCATTTCTAAATCAAGAAAATCTGCTTGAAACTTTTTAAAGGTTTATTCTACTAGTTCAGAACTATTTCAGCATTACCACTGAGGGAAGCACAGTAGGAGTAACTATAAGGGTGAAATATAAAACTTAACCATTTGCCAAGAAAAATATCTTTAGTCCTGAGGTTTTCAAATTTACCAGTAAGAGCTGCATAAGTAACTAAAAATGTCTTGTGAACATACAGGTGACTAAAAAGAATTGAATTCCTATGGGTGGATTTGCTCTCCCATGCAATAGCTTTTCTTAAATTGTCTCATGTAGTCTAGCCAGTTAGGCAGAAGATTTAGAAAAAGCAATGAATTTACCCAAATGCTACAAAGTGTTTATATTAAATTAATTTTAATGGGAAAATTAATCTCCGAAAGCTCATTCTAAGCAATGTACCTAATGCTTGATAAATCCTGAGCTGAACACAAACTAGTGTTCAGGGTGGATATTTAGTACTTTCAGAGTGGTATGCAGGAGCTGATGCACACTTATCTTTTGCTCTTGGATTAGGAAACAGCACCAGTATGAATAAAGAAGCATTTCTACACCCGCCCACCAGGCTAGAGACATGTTGCTCACTGATATTCCCAAATACAAAAACAAGGACAAACGGGGTTAGTATCCTCTAGTCCAAATTTTCAAAATTGTGCCTTGAATATCAACTATGGGATGCTAAGTAGCCTCTGGGAAATCAGTGCTGCTCCAGCTGCATCTGGTTAGAAAAGTTCTGTCATTTCTGAAAATGAGACCTTTGTCTTCATTTCTAGAACTGCCTAGAAAGCCGGCATCAGGTCCAGCCTTTCAATAAATCAGGATATTTTACACTGTTAACTGCCCAATATACAATAGCAATGTACTTTGCATTAATGAACACTCTTATATTCAAATATTGTGACTTTTAAAACCAAATAGATACTCTGTTTTATTATGTTGATATTAATTTCTAATGGAGAAAATGCTGCAGTGGGATACTTGATCTGAAACACATTTTGCAAAGCCACCTTTGTCCTAAACTGAAGGAGGCATTGCTTCTCACTTGCAGTTGCCCATAATTAAAAAGTACAACTCAGTCCTTTGACTTCAGGCAGCAGATGAAGAGCAACAAATGATCAGATATTGGAGCTGCATATTGAGTTAGGGAAAAAGTGATTTAGGGGTATACGAGGAGCCAGCGCATAGAAGAATCAAAAAACCTAAATCAGTCCTACATAACAAGTAGACTGCTTCTGCTAAATACTACTGTAAGTTCCACACCTATTTAATGAATTTCCTTCCCTTATGAGTGTCAAGCATTACCAGTGAAACTCAGATGACAGCAGAAGTAAGATTGCCTCCCGCAATTTTCCTCAAGCCTTGTTCACTGCCCTTTTGTTCATGTCTCTGTGGTCTCTCAGATGCCAAAGTAAAGTGAAATAAAAAGCAGTTTTGCAAAACTGCCACTTTTAGGCTGGGTACAGTCAATTAAATATAATACTATCATAAGATATTCAAACAACATAAGTCTGGAACTGCTGCAATTTTGTGAATGATATCTAAATAATCTTGATGACTGAGAGTCATTTATATCACTAATCTTGCTTTAGCAGATACAAAATACAACTCTATGTGTCATGAATTCTCCATGGTATTTCTGTCTTTGCTTAACATAACAGAATTTCAAATACTAATGTGTTTACAGTAGTTGTTTTTAGCCTCAGTTGTTGTTTGATTACCATGAGAGCTCATATTGGTATTTGATCTAAATGTCTGAATGACTGTGGCGGTGGGTTGACCCAGCCAGCAGGTAAGTCCCCACACAGTTGCTCTTTCACTTTCCCCCAGCAAGGTGGGGGTGGAAATTGGAAAGTAAAACCAAGAAAAACTTGTGGATTTAGATAAAGACAGCCTAATTAGCAAAACTATAACACTGAAGTGATATCACCATTGTTTTATTACAAAAAAACCCCCAAACACAGCACCATATAGGTTGCTGTGAAGAAAAAAAAGTCTATCCCAACCAGACTCATTACAATGATTTTTTGTTACAGTCATTATTTGAGAAATCTCCCAAACAAAATTTCATTTGCACTGACCGGAAATTTTCACATCAAAATTTCAGAAGAAAACCCCTGTGTTTCAGATAAAGAAATACAATGCATATTGCTTTCTATATTTCTTTCTTTTTAGGTCAATAATAATGAGATATATAAGTTTTATAACTAAAATTTACCATCAGTATGATCACAGAATCAAAAAACAGCTGAGTCTGGAAGGCACTTCTGGAGGTCATCTAGTCCAAGACCCCTGCTCAGGCCATAGGAAGTTGCCCATGGCTGTGCTCACTTTGGTTTAGAATATATCCAAGGATGAAGACTACAACTTTGCTGAGGACCCTATTTTAGTCTCTGATCACTGTCATAGTGGAAAAAAGACTCTTCCTTGTATTTAGATGGAATTTCCTAAATGTCAGTTTGTGGATATCACCTCTTGTCCTGTTACTGAGCAGCACTGAGAAAATCCTGGCTCCACTATCTTTACTCCTCCTTCAGGTATTTATATACATGAATAAGATCCCTCTAAACCATCTCTTCTCCAGGCTGAACAGTCCCAGCTCTCAGGGACAGATTCTCCAGCCCCTGAATTATCTTCATGGCACTTTCCTGGAGAGGCGATGGCATGTCCATGCCTATCTTGTAGTGCAAAGCCCAGACCCTGAGCCAGCACGCCAGATGTGCCTCACCGTGGCTGAGACGAGAGAAAGGGTGATACTTTTCCAGCCCATGAGGCAGCTGGCCTTCTTTGCCACAAAGGCACACACTGCTGTGGTTTTTGTTTCTGCAGAGCTGCTTCGCAGACAGTGAGCCCCCAGCATGTACTGATGCCTGGGGTTACTCCTCCCCAGAAGTGAGACTGCTTATTTTCCTTCGCTGAACTTCAGCAAGTTCCTGTCAGCCCATTTCTCCAGCCTTTTGAGGTCCTTCTGAATGGCACCACAGCCATCTGGTATTTGAAGCACTCCTCAGTTTCATATCATCAGCAAATTTGCTGAGGGTGCACTGTTGCCCATCACCCTGGTCATTAATTAAGATGTTAGAGCCCTACGGGTTCATATACCTGGCTCAGCCCCTCTACTGCCTGGCTGAAATGGTCATCCTGTGCTCAGCTGGTGCCAGATGGTTAAAAAAAATGCACGTACACACACCCCTGACTCACAAGTAGTAAATATTATATTATTTGATCCCCATACAGTATCTAAGTAATTGCTGACAGTCTGATATTGTCCAAAACCCTAGAGCAGGAATTTAAATTAATGCAATTTATTTTACATTAAGCTACTAGAATCAGACCGGAAATACCTTCCTGCTATCTCATAAATAGATAATATATCTGTAAATCAGTGATGTCTAATCACAAATCACACAGAGGTACAGACAAAGTTAATTCTAAATAAATGTGGTTTTTTTCTTAAGAATGAGGATCTTTTGTGTTTATTTCTCGGGTTTTTTTCTTTTCTTTTTTAAAAATTTTATTTACCTCTGTAATCATTACAGCTGTGTGTAACCAAGCTGTGACAATTAGATGCTTGCTCTCTCCAAAGTACTCAGGATTGGACTGAATTGACACCTTCCTTATGGTATGGACAGTATTAACATCATCTTTTGCATTGGAACAATGGTCCTTTCACCACCTGACATAACTTCCCCACACCATCATGCATCACCAAGGAGATGAAAAAGTCTGGAGCATGAGGCAACTAAGAAGAAAAGCAAGAAAGAGACATTTCCTTCCCTTTTTTGTGGGATGCTTCCAGATTATGCAACATTAGAGTTCACCGGTTGTGGTTGCATGTGCCATCAGCCTGAATTGTGCTCAGTTTGGGTCAAACTCAAACCTCTGAAAAAGTCTTCATAAAGTACTAGAACCTGAAAGAATGGTGAATTATTACATTGAATTTAAAACTAAATTAGTAAGTTCTTTTGAAAACAAAATTAATATATTTCTTGACATATACTTACTGCGTATTGTGGAAACAGAGTAACACATCGCTACAAATTGCAATCTACATTCAAACAAACTAAAGTGGATTCGGGGTATTTTTCTTCCAAATTGCCTGCTGAATTCTCAATTATACATTACATAGATGTAAAGAGGAATTATTGATACAACTTTCTAATTGTATAGAAAAATGACAGTTAGAAGTATTCTTATAATTTCTTTCTTCTGCACAGAATTTTAATGACTTTTTATGTTTTCTACTCTGTTAACTATGTTCCTACACTGCCCCATTAGCTGGGACTTGTCACAAGACATGTGCCCATCTCTAGTCCAGTAAGCAACTTACAAGTCTGGTCTTGTACATGAGTTGCTTGCATCACAATCAAAAGCTGATCAAGAATTGGTTTTCATTCTTATTAACTTGCAAGTTATTTTGGACTGACAATGGCTACACTGCTGAATATTCTTTGGTTTGGAGTTATGTCCATCTAATTATTTTTAAAAGGGGGTCTTAAAAGGACTGTCACTGGAAACATTGCTAGAAGACATTACATATTTTCCGCTTGGACAGATCAGAGCACATTTTTATATCAATGAAGTCTGTTCAAAAGGCACAATGCCATAATGATAATTCACTACAAACAAGATAAACAAGATGTAAGATTGGAGATCAAATATTGGCAGCTAAGTGGCAAGTTTGCAAAGGATGAGTGAGCTTTCCCTGGGCTCTTCTGTTTTCCAGTATGCCAAAACAAACACACAAATACACATAAACTGCATGCAAGGGATCCTCCTCTTTTTTTTTTTTAAATTTTAAATATTTTAAAATACACATGAGGTTAGTAAGCCAAGCATTGTGGCTGTATGTATAAAAGTAAAATACGAGGGGATGTGTTATTAGATAATTAGCATTAAATTAGAAATAGATAGCTTATCTGTGGTTTAAGTAAATAATATTGATAAAACACGGAAAATCCTTAACTTTACAGAACTTGTTCAACTTGCACTTTCATGTTCAAATAGTTTTCCTAAACAGAAATTTTCAGTGGTATAAAGTAGGCACTTGGATGCAAAATTGTTATTATCTTAGAGTTACTACCTAAAGCAAATCCATGAATCGCTTTTTAGAAATGCCTGCCTTCCTACACTAACTATAAAGCGAGGCAAAGATGGGCCTCTAGACTTCGTATCTACACTGAAAACTGAACTTCCAGCAAAAGGATCACAGCTAAAGTAATTTGTTTGGAAAGGATATAAACAGAAAACTAGGAGAAATAAAAACAGATGAAGAGAAAAGAAATTCACTATTTAGGTTTATGATAATCGAATGCAAGGGAAAATAGAATTAAAAGATTATTATCCATGGGTGGAAAAGATTATGAAAAAAAAATCAGGAGAAAAAAGAAACAAAGAGCACAGGTGAGATTCAACTTGCCTGTCTATTCATAGTTATCATTATGTGCCCTAGGAATCTTAAGCATTCACTGTAGTCAGTGGAGAGCTGGTCAATACCACCAGCAGGACATAAAGAGCTTTTATCTCTTCATACTAGATATCTTACTTCTTTCAGTTGAACTGCTCTATGACTCCAATGCTTAAGTTAAACAGGAGCCAATCTCAGTCACTTAAATGTGACTGCTATTTGAGCTGCTCTTGCAAATCCTTTCTGGCATAGAATCAGAGATTTTTTTTAAGGCTGGAAAAGATCATTGAGGCCTACTATTAACCCAGAACTGCCAAGTTCACCACTAAACTATGTCCCCAAAAGCCACATCCACATGTGTTTCAAATACCTTGAGGGTTGTTGATCTGACCACTTCACTAGGCAGCCAGTGTTGCAGTTTGAGGTGGCTGCCTGGGGCGGCATGGCAGGCCACCTGAAGGAAGGCCGGAGAGCATCTCTACCCAAGCCTGGGTCAGTGCCCTTGTGCCCCAACCTTCCCTCTGCAGGCTGGTCACTGCACTTTCCTTGGCTGGGGAAATCAAAGGCCTGCTCTGGTTTTGTCTGCTCCTGAAACACGGCGGCGGCAAAGGAGGCGAGAAGATGGGTTCTGCATGGTGACCTCAGGAGATCCTTATCCACATGGTGACCAGAGGCAAAGACCAGAGGCAAAGACCAGGAACAGGGAAGGGTGCGAGGTTTTGCACATGGGGGCAGGGGTGGGGACAGAGAGAGCACACAGGCCAGGGGTCTCGGGGCACAGGGGCCGTGCGTGGGCGGAGTTGGGGCACAGGGGCCAAGAGAGAACCCGAGGGAGTGGCCAGGAGCAGGAGCAGGGAAGGCAGGACAGAGTGGGAAGGGCGGACATATAAAGAAGAAAGGGGTGGGGAAATACATTGCTTTTCGGGGGCGGAGATAGCAGCCTCTAGGCCGCTTCTGCCAGTTCCGGTGCTTGACAGCTGTTTCTGTGAAGAAATTCCTCCTAATGTCCCGCCTGAAGCTCCTCTGGTGCAGCCTGAGGCTGTGTCCTCTTGTCCTGTCACTGGTTCCCTGGGACGAGAGGGCAACTCCCACCTGCTGCAGCCTCCTTTTATGCAATTATAGAGAGCAGTAAAGTCCCCCTGAGCCACCTTTTCTCCAGGACAAACAACCCCAGCTCCCTTAGCTGCTCCTCATAACACTTGTGCTCTGGACCCTCCACCAGCTCTGTTGCCCTTCTCAGGACTTGCTTCAGTGTTTTTCTTGTGGTAAGGGCCCAGAACTGAGCAGCAGAAGAGCATCAGTTTTCCTATCACTGCATTATATACCTAGGTCTATAATCATATCTACCATGTAAATATTTTGGTTACCACAGGGTATTTAAATGGCTTTAGAAATATCTGCATGATCAATCAAATTGAGATACAGCTCTCCATGAACTGAATTAGGAAACCCAACTACCCTTCGACATCTGCGTTTAGATGTTTGACTCTGGAACTAAAGCCCTTTTCTTAAGTCAAGGCAAGTAGAATTCAATCTCATGAATTAAGAAAGGTTAAGGAGTTGTAGGATTGAAAAAAGTATGTCAGAAAGGACATTGGAATTACTGAAAACTTGTATTTAAAGAGGAAACAAACTCAGGCACTGAAGAAAAATATCGCAGTAAAAGATGTGACTAGACACATTAAGAAAGAATAGCACTATTTTCACACAGTAGCATGTTTAGATATAGTTGCATGTTTAGATATAAAACATATCTATTTTTAAGATGTAGCTTTTGAGTTGTATGGCATTATAAAATGACAAACTAGAAATTCTGTGGCAGAACGCATTAACGGAAGAATAGAAGATTTTGACTAATAAAGTGCTTCATAGCAATGTAAGTAGCAATATCAGTATCAAACAAAAATAGAAGCACTGTTATTTATCTTATTATTTTGTTCAGTTTAAATTATACTCTTCCACAGTTTCATATATTTAAGATCATTATGTTTGCAACATATTACATTAAGAAGGACATCAAGAAAGCTAGATATTTTGGCAGATGTGATTGGCAGTCTGGAATGAGGGACTAAAAGAATCAGATTTTCTGATAAAATGATCATTGGAATGAAAGTTAAAGATATTGACAAGTGAGGCTCTAGGTATAAAGGTTAATAGCCTCGTTTGATGAATGGATCTCACTTGGTGTTATGTCTGGAAATAGGACACTGCTCCATCTAATACCCTTTTCACATCACAAATATTTTCTTTGTAACCATAACAGCCAGAAAACATTCTACTAAATAAAACAGCAATTTCTAAAAGACAGTTCTGCAAGAAGAGTAGATTGGTGACATGTTACAGTGCTGAGAAACTGGCTTGCAATTATTGTCCTTTCACACACACATACAAAAATTTGAACTTCACATTAGTTTTGTTGGTAGTTTGACAATATTTTTAAAAACATATGTGTCTATATTTTTTTAAATTCAAATTACATATATCTAATGGTCAACAGGAGAAATTTTATGGAAATGTTGAAGTATTGGTAACAGCATCTAAGACATGGCACTCCTTTTGTCCTTTCTATTCCTTCCTATTTGAACATTTTTGCAATATCATTTGGAGACCAGGTATGACATATTAGTATATAACCTCTTTCTGAACACTAAAAGAATAATTTTAATTTTATTGTTCCATTGTGTTGGGTGGGGTTTTTTTGATTTTCTTTTTTTAACCCCATGATTTTATTTTCTTGTTTATTTATATTTTTAATCTAACAATAGTTGGAATATGTATGTCTGTTTTTTATGAGGCATATTTATCTCATGATAGTTTGACTCATGGTAGAATAACATTATCGTATGTTTAACTTTAATTCAAGGCAAGAAACTGTTAAACACAACATAAGCATGAAATTGTCATACAAGCAAAATAACAGGACTGCTGAGCTGCCTAACAGTAACAGTTTCAATACATACCTCTGTGTGGTTCCATGAGTTAGGTCAACCAGTATCTGATGTATTGTTGTAGAATAGAGGAAAAAGAGAAAACAAAGGAGAATTTCAAGATTCTGTGAAACACAAAAGAATTGAGGGCTGTACATAATTACTTTAAGAAGACATATAATTGAAAAAGAATCTTCTATTATATATCTGTTCAATGTCCTGTACTGTGATGTTGCCTGCTCTAAGCAGTCTTGTACATGAACTTATGACAGTAGAGGAGGCTTTAAATACAATTTAGATTTCTGCATGTCCTCATTGTGCAGTTTGTTATCTAATGGCTTGTTTAAGAATTATTCATTTTCAACATATGGGAAGGCTTTTGAAAAGAGTTGAACAGTACAACTGGTGTTTCTAAAAAATTTAGGTTCAGGTCTGTCTGCTTTATTAGGAAAACTGGAATGTCAGATTTTCTGTAGAAAACTCCTATGTAATCATATTTCCTATAAAAATTGCCATCAATACAACTATGTAACTTACAAAATCCATATACCAGTGGAGGCAGAAGAAAGGGAGACTCCTCCTTTTTGTTCTTTGCTGGAACTTGCAAAATATGTAGCACTGTAAATAACTAGGACCATTTCTGAGACCAACGTTTGGTCTCTTCATACAATTTGAGTGGCTGAGGGCCAGAAATGTTCTTCAATATGTTGTCTGGTATGTTTAGAAAAGTGTTAATGAGGGTAGTTTCTGTGGATCACTGCAAAAGTGTTACGGCTAGAGGTAAACTTGTTCTCTGACATGTTCACTGTGCATTTACTGGAAGTGAAAGTATCTTGTTTTATGCCTTTATGAGCTTTTGTTAAGAAAGAACAGATCATCTACATCTGGATTTAAGTTCATTTCCTGAATAGACCTTCAATCTGAACTTTTTTATTCTGCTAACAGTGACATCTTCGTGATTTTAATTGGCCCTTCCATTTTCTTAATCTGCTGATAATAAAGACTAACTAACATGAAATAATGAATATATAAAATATTTATATAAATTACATGGTAATAATTTAATCTCAGGACTGTGAAATAGTCTACAGTAATAAATCTATTTCAGATTTGCTAGGATTCACAAAAGTATAAATGTATTCATTATTAGACAGAATATTTATTATAAATTTTAAATGTTTTTTCTCATGCAAATCTTATGTAAATACTCATCCTCTTTCAAAATACTAACTGAAGAAATATAATTCATAGGTTTTGAAAGTTTAATAAATATAAAACAAAACAGATCAAACCATTATGTCTTCTTCAAAGCCATCTCTAATTCAATAATGAAAGTAACATTATAGCAATATTCATTAAACACTTACAGGTTATTGACCTCCATAGTTGAACAGAACAGAGGCAGTCAGCCTTAAAGGACAAATATATCTTAATTTTTGTCATGGGTGGATTAATGGCTTGCCTTTATTGATAACATTTTCTATTCAGCTGTACGGAGGACTCACAAAATGAAGCACAACAAAAGGATTAGAAAACAAAGAAATAATATGCCTAGCTGGACACACCATTTATTCCATTTTTGATTGCTCTATTATCAAGTACAAGGAATCCCTTTTAATATATTTACTCAATGGTATTTAAGACTCAAAGTAAAACACAGTTTAGGGATGCTGTGAGAAAAAGTTATGATGTATTTCCATAAAAATGACTAAACTGGCAGAGTGGATTAAATACCAGAGCATTTTGGAAGATGACACTCTAGCAAGATTTTTCATTTACATGAACTGGATAGAGTCATAAATTTGTTTGCATTTGGGGATTTTCTACTAAAAGGAAATAGTAAACAAACATGTTACCATTTGGATTACATGGTGTGCCAGTATATATTCTTTTTAGCTTGAAGGAGCATCCTATAGAATCCTTACTTTTATGAAGCAAACTTTTTAAATTTTAAGGTAGACCAAGAATAATTTCATTTATTATAATAGTATTTCCTTCACTTAATTGTTAATTGCAAAAAATTGTTTGTTACAATGAATACATTCAAAGCTGTAGGTCTGTAGGTAGTTTTTGAATAAGCATATTGTTTATTTTTTTAAATACGCAGCTTAAGAAAAGTTTTCATATCTAATTGCTTCTCATTCAGAGTTGGTTACTCCAGAATGAAGCTGATGCCTTCAGAGCTTCACCCTTTTTCTGTCACTTCCATGACATAAAGGAATTTTTTTCAATACTTTATACTCTTCACTGCATTACTGACCTTAAAAACCTTTATCTACAGAATTGTGTTTCTTTTCATTTATAACCATGAGGAGAAAGACAAATAGCACAAAGAAAGCTATGATTTTTGTACGTAGATACTATGCTGGTGAATGATAGATCACATCAGTATCCAGTGTTTGCTTCACTTTACATCAGTGAATACTCAGTGTTTACCAAGGAATTTGATGATCCGAAAAACAGAAAACCCTGTCATAAATACATTTGCTAAAGAGATGGAGGGAATTGTGTAATGGCAGATCTTTTTGATCTGATTCTTCCTTAAAATCACAGTGAAATGTTTTGACATAACTGTTTGATGTTGAAAAGCAAGGAAGTGATGAACAACAAACGTAAATCGGAGTATCCTTGATTTGGTCTCCAAAGGCAAATTCTTTAATTTACCTGAACAAGATTTCTTAGATACTGCATGCCTATATTTTAAAATAACTTCTGAAATTTTTATAAATTATTTTGTTTCTTATGTACAATATGCTGAGAAGTATTTTCGAAGTATCTCTTCAATACATAAAACATAGTGTTTGCTACCAATGGCAGATTAGGTAATGTTAAATCATTCTGAAGTTCTTAGGATAAATCAAATCTATTAGTACCTCACATTGAAACTTCAAAAAGTAGGTTATTACTGATGTAGCACCCAACGGTTCTGTAGCTTCTATGATAATAGTGACAGTGTATTCAGCCATGTTTCCGAATTCATAAGTGTTTAGATTCTCCTTCCACTCCACCCACTTCCACTTGACATTAATAGAGCTGTTTTATTTCAGTATAAACCCACATTAAAAGTTATTTTGAATTCTTCTGTTGTGAGTAGTGTACGCCATGGGGGAACAGTCTCAGATTTAGCTGGCCTTTGCCGGCTCCTCAGTAGCAGCTCATTTGTAAATTAGCCCCGCAGAGCTCAGTGAGGGAAGAGCAGGCCCAGATTCAACCCAAATGGAAGATCACAATGTGAGCAACATGGACACAGATTACTCATGGTCACCAGTCACTGGAATACAAAGATCTCTACAACTCCCATCTTTTAATTTGTTTGTTTGTTTTGAAAAAGCAATTAAGTTACTGTTTCCATTCTTAAAGGGCAAACTATGACCTCTTGGAAGTTGCACTTGTAAGAAGAAATTCTTCCCAGCTGTTCACCAGAGCTGTATTACTTGGTATAGTGATAATCAATAGGTCTTGAAATTAATGCTTTAAAATGTTATTGCAATGCAGTTCAGAAACAAAGAGCATTTAAAACCAATGTCATTGCCAATGAAGTAGAAAGCTGGTGCAAAACAGCTTGCATAAGAAAATAAAGACAAGCATTGAAAAATTTGATACTGTGAATGCAAGACTTTGCTAATGATCAGTAATCCTCTATGCAGTCTTCTACACTGAGACTTTCTTTTAAAAACAATTACAAATATGATTTTTTATAGTCATATTTAAATTAAAAACACATTGTTTTGTTGTTTTGGGACACATGTAGATTAATAGACACGAACAAGCTCTTTGAATTTAATGAAATATAGTCACATGATTCAGAAATCATTACAAATAAGGTGTGTGCAGATAAAGCAAAGTGTAATCATTATATTTGTTTCATAAAATTCAACTAGGCTACCTAAAAGTAATAAATGTTGCTAAACCCTGATGTAACAACTTAATAGACTTTCTTTCTTTTTTCTTTGGTTTTTTTTTTTTTTTTTTTTTTTTTTTTTTTTTTTTTTTTTTGTAAATCAATACAGGTGTGTAGATGTAATTTATTCAGATATGAGCTGTGTTTTAACACTGTGTGTGAATTTCATACAAAGACTTCATCTTTAGGTACCTGTGAAGCATACTGCTTTTCAGTACACATCAGTCAATTCCACATTATGATGTTCATCCTATCTCCTTAAAAACCGGTATGTTCTTTCTGATCACAAAAAGTTATTTGCTTGGAGATACTCATGTTTACAATTTTAGGTCCCAAGAACTACTGTACACTAAGTCTAAAGACAGGCTAAGATTATTAATTAGGATGTAGGTAGTTCCATGGTAAAACAGCTGTGCTTGATCAGATGAGCATCACACTTACAGGCCATTTGAAAAACTGCCATTCAATGCAGAATATACTAATTTTCTCTTACATATTCATCGAAGCTACTAGAAGTGAATTAGTTAGATGAGCTACAATGTCTATTCTGACAAATACAGAAGAAGATACCAATGTGAAGGGCCTGATGACAGCAGAAGCAATACATCAAGATAAATGACCCTTTCGTGTTCTGCCAATCATTGTGTTGGTCATGGACAAAAAGAATATTGGAGAATAGGAGATGATATATTTCACAGCAGCCAGGTAATAGAGTATTATGGCTGGTAGTACAGCTATTTCTTTATTGAAGAAATAACATAAAGAAATTACCAACATAGGCACTGAAAGAGCCACATTAGTGATGTTTATTCCTTTGGGATATCATATTAAAAGGTATTTCCCAGGGGAGAAAATACTTGGAGGAAGGGATTTTGAAAATGGAAAGCAAATTAGAGAACTAACATTTTGGCATTAACTTACCCTGAATGTGACCAAAGTCACTGATTTCCTCAGACACACTTCATAAAAGTTTAACATGGGAAACCAGAAGGCACTGATAGAAAGATACAAAACAGTAAAAGAACTTATTTTAGCAAGAGATTGTAAATTTGTACCCACAGTTTAAGCCCACTATTTGCTTGAAAAAAAGAATCAAATATACTTTCAGTTACTCTGAAAATACAGAAAATTTACTAAAAAGATTATTAAAGAAAAAGACTAAAGATGTAAAAATGTGAACGTGTTCAATTGGTTTGGAAAAGTTAATTTAGAGAGGTAATATTTTTCACATAATTCAACAAACTTTTGTGCTTTTTTTAGTAGATGGTAATTGCCTACCATAAATATTCTTCAATAATAAGGCCAAACTTAAAATACTCATAAAATAGTACTTCTTTCAGGAGTTTAGTTATATGTCCCAGTTTGTCCAGAATGTAGTAGCATATGATCAACTCTTGCACAGCAGTGGAGTTTCCCCGTCACCACTGTTGTAATCCTTTTCAATTTTACTCCGTTAGTAGCTAGTGTTAGATTTCAAAAGTACACTGATTGCTGCATATAGGACATTATGTATGCAGTATGTATTTGTGTTTCCCACACGACAGGCACTACTCAGCTTGAAACCTTCAGGATGAAAACCAAACAGAATTTGTCAAAAGGTAAAATAAATACATGAATAAATCTATTTCTAAATGCACATTTAGTCTGGTTGAAGTAATTGACTGAACTTGAAAGTGGTTTCCTGTTTATAGAAATATTGGTAGGATCTTGTATCAGGAAACCAACTTGACCGTTATCTTTGTTGGTACACAATACTAATTTTTATAATTTGCATTTTTTGAAAGCAGTAATTTCATTGTAGTAATTTGTGAATGACTATATGAGAAAGAGAGAGGAAGACCTAGAGAGAAGTTTTATATGAGAATTTCAGCACTAGAAGCACAATTTTTTACAGTTTAAGCTCAGAGAAAGCTGTCTGAGCTGTGCAGCTGTCTCTTGCTGTAGCTTGGACTTGGACTAATCAGGAAGATTCAAGGACGACAGCAGATAGCACAGCAAACAGCATCCAGTGACTTAGCTGGTAAATGTAAATTATCCAAATACATTATTATTGACCAAGAGTCATTGTGATAGTTCTCTAAGAACATCAGTATTGCATGGTGTGATACACAAATATTATTAATATACGTTAGGACTTTTTTGGAAAAAAGGATTAAGAATTAAACAGGAAGCTGGATTACATAGTATCTAAATTAATTATACAAACATATCTACAATGTTCTTTACAACCTACCCCTCAGAAAAGGGATCCTGTAGAGCTGAAAATCCATCACAGAAGTTGAACAAAGATCATTACTTCCATATGAAAAGATACTAAATCCATTTTTTCTTTCAATGCTTTCAACTTGAGGATGGATTTAAGAGGAGAATAAATATGCTATGACTTGTTTGCTTGGAAAGGAGGCACAAGCAGAGGATTTTAAGATATCTATAAAGTGTCTGTCCAGATTATAAATCCTTTCAATACCCATTACTAATGATAGTATGTATATGCAATATATATGTATAATATGTAATGTAAGACAGAACAGAGAGCCAGTAAAATAATAAAACCCCTCAACCAAAACGATGAAACTTACAAGCCACAATAGATTCTTAATTCTGCATGTGAAATGAAGGTGAGAATGTCTGAAATAAATAAGAGTCAGACCTAGAATTAGAATCGTGGAATCACAGAACGGTTTGTGTTGGAAGAGAGCTTCAAGACAATTTAGCTCCAACCCTCCTGCCATGTGGAGGGACACTTCCCCTAGACTGGGTTGCTCAAAGCCCCATCCAACCCAGCCTTGAACATTTCCAGGAACGCACATCCCCAGCTACTCTGGTCAGAATTTATTCCCGCTGTCTAATCCACACTCACCCTTTTCAGTTTAAAGCTATTCTCCTTTGTCCTGTGACTACATGCGCTTGTAGAAAGTTCCTCTCCAGCTTTCCTGTAGGCCCTCTTTAGGTACTGGGAGGTGCCATAAGCTCTCCCTGAAACTTTCTCTTCTCCAGTCTGAACAGCCCCAACTCCCTCGGCCTGTCTACCTAGGAGAGGTGCTCAGCCCTCCGATCATTTTTGTGGCACTCCTCTGGACCCACTCCAACAGATCCATATCCTTCTTATGTTGGGAGCTCCAGTGCTGGATGCAGCACTGCAGGTGGGGTCTCACCAGAGAGGAGTAGAGGGCATAGTCATTATAAATTAGAGAAAAGGTCTTGGAAAACTGGTCTGAACCCAACAGGGACAAGCGTGAGGTAGTAAAAACAGGTAAGAATAATCAACTTTACAAACATAGGATGGGGAACAGCTGGCTAGATAGCAGTTTTTGGAAAGAGATCCAAGAAAATAACTAGACTACAGTCTGAACATGATCAAAAATATCATGCTGTTCTGAAGATGGCAAACATCATACTGAGATGTGTCAGTGGAATATAGCTTGCAAAAAATATGAGCAAATCTTTCAGCTTTGCACCACTTTGTAGAGCCTCAGCTGGAGTACTCTGTCCAGCTCTGGTCAACATTCTTGCTGAACCACATCAGAGAGACAACAGGGAATAAAGAAAGAAAGGTAAGAAATCTACAAAGAGGACCACCGAAGAAATGAATGACAGATTCAAGCTATTTAAATTAAGGAAAACTGGAAGGGTGAAGGCTGAGGTATTTGAAAAGTTTCAGAAAGAGAAAAAAGGATGAGGATGAATGGCTTCAGTAGTAAGTAACCAGTTTTCTGTGATTACATGACAGTGACCATCATGAAAGCTATGAACATGATATGACCATCCACAATGGACAAATGGACCAAACAGCAAATTTAACAGGAAAAGCATGTCTGATTACCGGTGGTGGAATTAAACAGGAAAAATCCTAGCCACAGTGAGCCAAAAAGTAACTTGGCACATTCATGGCAAATGAATATACAAACACTTATGCTAAGAAACCTTGATGCAATCTCCCTCATGGAAGTTTGAAAATCACTGGTTTACCAGGAGAAGAATCTCAATGAGAAGTTCATGTTTTTTCCTTATACTCTAACATTCTTATGGAGACCACTGATACAACACTGACCCAGATGAACCATGTTCCTGACCCAGAGGGATAATGTTACTACAAAATACCTTTTCGGAAGCATCTTTGATTTGCACAAAGACTCTAGTGAACATTTCCAAATAAGGAATACATTAACAAAAGAAAAGGTCTGTTCGCAAACCATTCACAAACAAACAAAAAGCAGCGTGTGGGGAGTACATCTGCTGGATAATTTATTCGCAATGAATTATTCAGCCAACTCTAGCAAAGGACCTATTTTTTTTTCCTAGTTATATAAAGATATTTTCTTATGACAGCCATAGACACAAATGTTATCTTTGACTGATGCTTTCCTTACTGTCATCTTTTCTGTTTGGCCCATAAAGTCAGTTCAGGAAGTACTTTGTCTTCTCACTGATCTTTTGATTCAGGGGTGAATGACAACTTTAACCACACAGCTAGACCAAATGCCTCAGGATGGCAAGGGTAGAAGGAAAATCATATTTTTAAATTAGAAGGACAAAAATCGCCCACAGCCAAGTAATAGACTATCACATAAACAGAAACTTTGTCACGTGAAATAGTAGCAGTCCAATTTCAAGACAAAGCAAGATAAAGTTAAGGACATTTGAAAACAAAGGTTTGAGGAAAGTGACTCATGCACTGATAAACCAGATAAAAAAGATAAAACACTGTGCAAAAAAAATAGAATGCATCTAATCCATACAATACCACATTTTATTGGCATTTATCTTTTCTTTTCAAAAGTAATTTTCTCTTTCTTTCCTTTGTTTCACCCTCACTTTCCCTTTTAGCTTGCAGTCCTTTGTTCTTTCCTTTTTAATGATGACTAGCACTGATTTAGTTATCTAGGTCATTCATTTACCTTGAATTGTTTGCTGTGGTACAACAAAAACATTGAAACCTAGGAACTGCTATTAACTTTGCTCTTATTATTGAAGTTGGTTTTATTTTGAAAATGCCTTAAATATTTTCAATTGCTTAAAAGGTTTCAACTCTAAAATTTGAAGTAAATTTGATATGAATTGTAATAGCCTGAATTGCTAAAATGTATGCAGTCTTTCTCTTCATTAGGCAGTGTGTTTTCACATTTCTCTGTTAGCATAAGAAAACTCTGAAAATTCAATTAGTTGAATTAATGCAGTGTGCAACACAGCACACAGAAAAATTCCCCATCCTTGATAGCACATATCGCTTTTGCCCTATTATGTGACAGAGTCAAATTATGACACAGCTTTTCTTAGGCATCCATTTTCAAATCTCTGTAAGCAGAGTGATGCTTGACAGCAGATACAAAGCAATAGATAGGTAAGTGGCTTGCATTTTGTTAAACAGGATTGAAGAGCAAAGATGTTTGAAGAAATGCCGTAGACAAGCCCATATGTTGATATTAGACGTATTATATGATTCATATGGAGAAGCCACCTCATCTTTTTGTACCAAGGATAAGGTTATTTTCTTGCTGGGCAAGAAACACACAGTCTTCTTGCAGATGTGGATTACTACAGTGCAGTATATATGAGATCACCGTAACTACAATCCTTATGTTTAGGTGACCGTCAAGAAAACCGTCAACAGCCAGAGAGCTGGTGTGGTGTGTCTTAAAATGCTTATCTCTTTTCCCATATCTGTATCATTGACTTGCGTGGGCTTCAGCTGTTCTACCTTATCACTCCGACATGACTACAGACACACATACATATAAGTTAACTTATATCCCCATGCACACACATTTATAAAATGGAGCTGAATAGATAGACAAAACCTGTTTTGTTTTTGTAGAACTCCTAACACGATGACATCTGTGTATAAAACCAGTCAAAATGGTAAATGTTTCTGTTCCTTCACTCAGTTCCCACCCTGTATACAACTTGTTATTGCAGTGACCAGTAGATGAGAGAGTTTCTGGTTCCGTTTCCTGCTCCATATTTCATCACTTCTAGTCAGGCTCTTAAATATGTTTAAGTTGATTTTCTGGGGAGTATTAATTGCTTTAGTATTAAAATAATAATTAATAAAATTTCTCCTGATCTTCCAGACTACTTCATAAGCTCAAGACTGTGAAAATAATTGTTTTTTAAGTTCAGCATTGTGATTCAAATCCCTGTGTGTGCTTTGTCCTTCAGTTTCAGGGAAGCACATTTATCACTGGACTGTAGGTGAGATATATCTATACAAACTACAGACAGCTAGAAATCTCAGATGTGTGTAAATGTATCTGTCTGCGGTGCATGATGAAGTTCAACAATTTCAAATAGAGCTGAACTGCTTTTACTGTGCTACACTTGATATGCACAAGAGCAGTAAGACCAAACCTTTGCATTTAAAATGTATCAGCAGGCCAATTTTTGCTCAAATGGACATGGACTTTGTTTCTGGAGCTTATGCCAGTAGTCACAAAACAGCTTTATAGGCTTTGTAATACATTGTGCCCTGACATTGAGTCGGTTTGTTAATTTTTTCCTGGGAAGAATAAAAAATCTCTGCTGGCTAGAGATCTCTGAGCTTTCCTTACCTGTACAAATCTCGATTTTTTTTTGCCAGCCAATGCCTCTCAAGTGTCTATGGCCTCTCTGGGTGTATATAGTTGCATCAAACAGAGATTAGAAACATCTTTTACATTAGACAAACACTATTCTCTGTTCGGCTGCCACTAAATGCCATCAAATGTATGTTCATGACAATGGTAAAAACTGGTAAATACTGTTGTTCTCAGATATAGGGATGATACCTCTTTCTAATGGATTCTAGAAATCCCTAGCACACTTCTGTCATTACAAGATGGGTTTTTCCTGTATACTCACTTCATTTTCCATCAGCATATTTATTAGTTTCTAACGCCTCACCTTGTACCGGAACAGGTAGCCGTGACACAATGTTGCCTTTGTGGCTCCCTTTGCCTTTAGCGTATAGATTACAAGATGCATTCTGCTTTATTTTGTTTCCCTTAGATATGTTCCTCACTACTCTGTTGCACTAATTCACAGGCAGCTTGAAAGCATACTGTCTTACATATAACACTCTCAACCAAATACCTGAATAAAACGTGAGTTACCCAGGAACAAAAAATGGTGAAATGACACCAGGAACGCTCAGTAAGTTGTCTGTCTTTGATACCACCTCCCATTCCACAGATGTCCTCTGCTTCCATTGCACTCTTCTCTATTGCAGCTCCTGCCTATATTCCCAGATATATATATCCCCTGTTCCTTGCCTTGCACAAACACTAGATTGAATTGCTGTCCTCCTGTGTTAAACAGAAGAACAATGCTGCTTTTCTTTGATGATGACTTGTTAATATGGGCATGTGCTTGCCTCTCCCTTTTACCTAATCCATTAGTAATACTGCCCAAAGATAATTTTCCCTCCAGCTGCAGTGGGGTCCTCGGGCATCAGCTTACACTAGAAGTCTCACTGAACCAAAGCTGCAGAGGAATGAAATACACACACAAACAAAGATGCACACACACGCAAACAAGTGAAAGCCCAAATATATCAACTTAGTTGATGTCTATTGTTTCCAAGGCCTTAGAGATCTGGTCAGATGGAGTTTATTTGAATGATGTTTGGTCATGTTAAGTGACAGTTTTGCACCAGAATGGTTTATTTAAATTAATCCTAATCCCAAAGGATAAGATTTTGTCTTTAGCTATATATCAGCAACTAACAATACCACAAGAAGTAATCGGCACATCAGTAACTTCAGATTTTTTTTAATTGACTGTTATACATAAAAATCTCCTGTCTAATAAAATCACAATTAAATACAGTTGGTATACTTGAATGTAGTTAATAAATGTGGCTACTTGGATTCTAGAATGAGTAGTGTTACTTGTGTTCTCCAGGGCCAGTACAGGTTCCAAATAAAAGTACAGTGGAATGAAAATGGCATGTTGCAGCATTGGGACTTTAACATACCATATAGATGGGGGGGGG
>VZRR01011969.1:2091564-2110742 GCA_013398015.1 Oreocharis arfaki
GGGGGGGGAATTAAAATTCTCTGGTTTTTGAAGAATAAAGACTTGTTTGATAGCTCAGTTGAGTAGTGGGTTGTTGGTGTCAAAAGGCCAGCACAATACGAAATAACTAATATTGATGGGAAAAGCTACAAAAAGTGTTTAGTGTAATGGGAACTGAAAACTGTAACTTGTTGCCTGTCAAAACAAGCCTTTTTACACCAGCAGACAAACATTTTGATGTGATAGTTGTTACTTCTATGAAATTGTGTATTCTCAAACCACTGGTCATCCTATCCTGTCTTCTGCTGATGGTTCTGAAGGGAAAAATGGACACAGAAAAGCAAATGAAAAACCTAAGAAAATTAGCAATCCTTTGTCATTTTGAAGGGAGTGATTAAGGACAGGACTGGTGAGCATGTTGCTTGCAAAGTGAGAGGATCCAGAAATAAACGTTGTTGAAGCCAATTTCAACCTCAAAACATGCAATATAAATGATTTTTCAAAAGAGATCCCAGAGCCATTCAAGAGCTGCAATAAGAACATGATGCAACAGTCTGCAGGATGCAAATGCGTTCAGGTAGACAAAAAAATGCAGAAGGCATTTAAAAACTGTGCTTTTACTACCCTACAAGGCAAATGATTGTTTATTCTTCAAGAAATTCGGCACATGCAGATGTCTCTTTCTCCTTTTTTTTTCCTTTTTTTTTTTTTGCAAAACAACATCCACATTAGAAAGATGATTCAAGAGAATTTCAGATTCATGAGTTTACAGAAATGCCCAAGGAGTATGCTGTAACATCTTTAAAACTGTTCAGTTCAGAAAACAATTGAGAAGTGTCATTTGCATGTTTTTACAAGTGAAAGGGATGAGCCTTAAAATGGAGTCTGATTTAGAACTTCAGAACAAATAGGAAAAATTACTTCAGAATCAAAACTTGGAAAAATTCAGCTGTTCTAAGAAAATATAGTGTGGAAATTCTTGATAAATCCTGGATAATACTGAGGTACTGAGAACAAATAAATACATGTCCTATGCAGAAAAGTTTGCTAATTTTAAGAAAAGAGAGCCTTACATTTCTTAACAAAGAAAGATTCAGACTAGGTAGAAGAGCACTAAGCCACCTAAACCCAGTCTTCTACAATTCTAAAGGCCACCTAAGAAGTAATTCCCACAGATGCTGTTCTGTTGAAAAGAAAGAAATAAACACTTGCAGGACAACATGAAGCTGACCAAATACATAAATCAATTGCAAAATCAGATTAACTGTGCTGGATCAGAGACTCCATCAGTGACAAACCAATAAAACAATCCAGCTCACATACAGATCACTATATTCTACATTTCTTTAGATGAACAGCCTCTTAGGAATTTCAGAAGCCTCAAAATTTTTATTACCTCCATCATAATGCATGAATCTGGTGATTTTTCATGAAACTCTACCTTTACTTTGGTTAACTGACGTTTACTGCATGATAAGAATGTGTAAATAAAGTTTTACCATGACTGAGTTTCTGCATGATGCATTTTTTAATTCCAAAACAGCTTGCTCCTGTGTCAGTGACCTAACACAGGACAATGCAAATGAGCATCAGGGACACCACAAAGCACCATGAAGAAAATGCCCGTCTTGAGAATGGAGGTGCTGAGCTGCTCCTGAGCAGGAAAGACTGTCAATGCACCCGCAGAAGGAAATGGAAATATTATTCCAGCTATTCGTATAAAAGCTGTTTAATGTTATTTGAATGGAAAACATATATTATTTCTCAGATTTACTTACTGTGAAGCACTGAAGCATAGTTTGGCAACACAATTGTAATTCATTTCAGAGGGAAAAGAGAAAGTGGTGAAAGGGAATTTGGCAATACAGCTTTAAATATTGTATAATCCTTGTAGTCAGCTATCTCTCTTGGCAGCCAAACAGAAGTGCCTGGAGTCAGAAACCTCAGCAAAGGGCATTTACAAATATTTTAAAAATGCAGTTACTTGGAATACAACTCTGCTCTTGTGCTGTCCCCACAGACTTCAGATTACAAAGGCAAGGGAAGGGAAGTGCCCCATTTCCCAGACTGTGACCCATACCTCCTTTCTTCTTCTTGGGAATATAATTAGCTCCCTCTTCTCTAAACTTCCAGCCCGGTCTTTTGGACTGGGCAGCTTTGCAATGTGTTTTTTAATTCTTCTGAAGCTTCTTGACTTCTTTCTCTCTGTACTCAATCCTCAACAGGCCTAGCTACTTTGATGATATTATGGGTTGACAGCCAGAACTGAAAATAAGAAGAAGGAAGCCTACTGACAAACTGGCTAGGTTTTGTTTTTTAGCTTTTTCTCTCTAAAAAAAAGTGTCATCAGTGGTTTTGATGCCAAAATTCTTGTGCAATGAACACAACTGGCATGAATACTTGGATGCCTCCCAAATGCAGATGGAAATGTCAAAGAAATGATTAAGGTAATATTGTCATGAACTGAATTATTCCATAACCAATATCTGCCCCAGAAAGGGGAAAAAAAAGTCTCTACTAGCTATAAAATAAAATATGACATAGGTAGATCATGACCCTGACAAGTACTCAAAGTCAGCTGGTGAAAAGAGGTTTTAAAACAACAACAACAACAAGTCAGCAAGCAAGCTGAGAAATGATAAAAGCATTCAGTAAAATGTATGGATAGAGCAGGGAAGTAACTTGAAAGCCAGGTGTCACAAATATCAGAACACTTGTAAGGCACAGGAAAAGGAGTCAAGGATGATTGCTGTGTTCTTGACTGTGCTGGAGACTTCTTATGTGACTTTTGGACCAAACAGGGCCAGCTCAGCCTGGAAGAACATAATAAATGACAAGTAAACACAGAAATGATCCTGCTTTGAAAATTAACCATTAAATGGTTTTCTGTAAGGATTAATGCATAATGCTATCTTTGCCTGGTAAATCAGTTATTTATTTGGCTTTAACTCTACCAAATGGCAAAAATAGATTTCTTATTGGTACTGTACCTGACATTTGAAGATGGGATCGGTATAAAATTATGGTGAGCAGGAAAAATAAACCTACAGACTTACTTAATATCTCGAGATCACAGTCATAGAATTATATGCTGGATGTAACAGAAGATGCATGGTATGGAATTATGAACCTTGGCATAAGCAGCAGAAATTGGGAAGTGGACAAATTTTAAAACTTCTCTGTCTGAACATGAGGGCACAGCAGAAGAATAAGACTGAAAGATCTGGTAAGATTTTTCATTTTTTGTTTCTACAAAATAGGAAGTCATTACAAAAATTTGCAGACTCTTTGATGAAAAATGTGTTTTGTGCCTGATTAAGAAAATTGTAGAAGATTATGGCATGCAAATCAAAAAGATGTTCCTATAAATCTCATAGCTATAATGTGAAATCAGTTTTCCTGTCCCTGTATCCAGTTAAGAGAGGTGTGCCAGTGAACACTACAGTCTCAGGCCTGACTGTCATATTGCTTAATTTTACTTTTTTTAACAACTTGGTAGGCATCATTGTAAAGCCAGAGCAGGAATTAAGAAAAAGAAATTCAAAGCAATTAGGTGCAGAGAAAAAAATAACAGCAGCTTGTATCTTTGGTTGGGAGATATAAGAAACAGAAAAAAAAGTGAGTATTTGAATGGTCTGAATGACAAATGTATGTGGGAGAAGCTGTTACCAAACAAATATGGTTTCTTTTATTTTTAGGGCGTGTGTGCTATCAGGTAAAAAATAAACAGGGCTAAAGATAGACTGATGCATGTATATAGCTCCACTTAGATGTACAGGTAATGGCACACAGTGCAGATGGCTGGATGGATGTAAGGTGTGTGTAAGGGTGGATGAGGTACAACTCAGCTTCAGAAAAGCTCTCTATTGCCTATAACAAAGCAGATACTCTAGCTCATGTCACCCAAAGGTAGACATCAGATTTAGGTGTTTAATCTGTGAAGAAAATTCCAGCCTTTCTGTAGACTGGTGTTCTTCCACTCCAGCAGCTGAAATGTAGTCAGGAGAGTTTTTTAATAACTATGTTAAAAACACATTGCTCTGAACAGTTTATTGAGGCATGAAGAATTCATTATGGCCAGAATTTAAACAATGATGGAATGACACAGAAAACAGATCATAAGAACCAGCTCCTGTTTTTCACCTCCAGTAGAAGGGTTTGGAAAGAAAATGAGAGTTTTATGTTGTTTTCTACCTTCTTTTTGAATGTGAAGAGGGATCAGCCAAGATAACAGTGACATTCATTTGTATTTGTAACAGTTTTAATCAGTTACCAGTGTGCCAGTTTCTCAGTCTTTAGCCAGCACACGCTGTGCTATAACTTCAGACATTAGCCCTGGAAAAACATCCTCACTGTTTGGCAGCACCATGGGTGTATTGGAATGCCAAAAGTCATGTGGATGAATGAGGTAAGGATAGGACATGCATGAGTAAATCGGTGAATAAATAAGCTGTAGCTGGGTTCTGCTCCACAGGCCACTTTCAGCAGCAAGCAGAGCACTTCCTCTCCTTCTCTGAGAGTGAGATGGTGTATTCCTGACCATGTTTCAGAGTTGTAGCATATTACAAGTTTTGTAGTAATATAAAGTAATTTTAAAAGGCTTTTAAAAATGTTTCTCTTAAATATTTTTGTTGATATTCGTTGTTTTTTCTTTTATCACATGTCCAAAGGTAGACACTCTGATTTCCCCAGTCTCTGTCCCAGACCTGTGGTCACTCCAGCATTTGGTTCCTAAGCCTCTTATACTGCTCAGCATCTAGGCCAGCTTGATGCTTGCTAGTTATTGCTCACTGACACATCCACTCTGCTCACACACACCCACACCCACCCTTGGTTTCTCAGCTGCTGGCACACAACTCCCTCTGACTTGTGGTCTTACACCCATCACTGATACTCAGACTCCCATACACCCTCACACATACACAGAACAGAGTCCCTTCACTTAGGAAAATAGTCGGAAGTGGAGTTTAATGAGAAAACAGAGGAAACTGTGCTGATCAGGCATAGGGCATTACCACACATATGTATTGACGAGCCCCAGTTTACAGGAGGCCAGCCTCTTTTATCCCTTTTTTACCTCTATTTTCCCATGTTTCCCACTCCCTGATCCTTTCCTTTCCCTACCTTTGGTTCCCATCATAAGTCAGGTACAACCCCAAAATGCTCTCCCCTTGCATCCTACAAGGGCCGCATACTCAGTGACAGTCCCCTCCCGGTCCATGGGGTTCTGTGGTGTGCTGGTTTCGGGTAAAGTAGACCTAATTTTCTTCACAGTGGCTGGTATGGGGCTTTGTTCTGGATTTGTGCTTAACAGAGTTGATAATATAGAGATGTTTTTGTTATTGCTGAGCAGGGCTTACACAGGGCCAAAGCCTTTTCAGCTTTTTGTACTGCTATGCTGGCAAGGAAGTTGGGGGTGCATGGTAGCTGGGGAGGAGCTACATCCAGGACAGCTGATCCAAACTGACCAAAGGGATGTTCTGTATGACATCATGCTCATTATATAAAGTGGGGGAAAGAAGGAGGAAAGGGAGGACATTTGGAGTGATGGCATTTGTATTCCCAAGTAACCGTTACATGTGATGGGACCCTGCTCTCCTGGGGAGGGCTGAACACCTGCCTGCCATGGGAAGCAGAGAATTTCTTGGTTTTCTTTGCTTGTGTGCATGGCTTTTGCTTTCCCTATTAAATTGTCTTTATCTAAACCCACGAGTTTTCCAGCTTTTACCCTTTTGATTCTCTCCTTGATCCTATTGGTGGGGGAGTGAGGGAGCAGCTCACCCACAACACCTGGGGAGACAGCGTCCATTAGCTCACCATGGTGGATCTCACCCTGCCTGTGTGTCTGATCACCCCTGTCATGGATCCGGGCAGAGGCTTATGCTTCTTCCTTTGGTAAGGGTACTGGGGACTCTTTCACTTGCCCCTGTACCTCAGAGGATCCTATTTGTTGAAATGATATCTCTAATCACATAACCTAACACTAGTAATCTTCATCTTTTTTTTTGTTTGTCTGGTTTTGTTAAATAACTTGCAGGCTGCAGCATTCTGGCTGCTGACTGATTTGCAATTGTGGCTGCTCCTAGCTCTGTAATGCAGCCCTGATTTCACTGAAATGTATAGAACTTTGGCCGCTGAATTGGGTGGAGACAGGCTCTTGAATAAGTGTGCACCAGTTTGCTCCAGAGTATCCACTGGCCCAGACCTCACCTCCTCTGAGAAAGCAGATGCTCAGAATTAAAGGAGAAAATAGCTCCCACAGAAAATCCCTTTCCCTGCATTTTTAAATCAGAGAGAGGAAAACCTGCCATTCCAACTTCACAGTTTCTCAACTAGACCCACTATTTTTTTATGAGTAATCTCCACCATTCCACCCATTTTCTTAATCTTCTACAAGCCTAACCTTTTCAATTATCTATGCATTTCAGAGTAAGGAAAAATGTTATTATGAGTTTTTGCATGTGGCTGTGTATCACTTAGCATTCCAATAGCTCTTCATGCCCCTGTAGTATCCAAACAATTAGAAAAAGCTGGCATGCAAAAGTTCCAGAAAAGTTTTTAGCTGCTGAAATTAGCAACATTACCAATTGACTTTATTATAAATAAACAGATGGGAGTCATAGTGGCGCACAATTTCTCAGTCCTTTATTGCTATTTAGACTATGTCCCTTCATGCTGAAAAGATATGAGGAAGAAATCCGCAGCACATTTTATTAGTAAGTCTCTTTTACTCTCCAGGAAATCTATCAAGAGACTAGGTCTGCTGTATAAGTCTATCCAAATATTTTAATAAGACCCCGCTCAGCATTTTCCTAAAATGAAGACGGATTTTGGCTGAGCCCGAATTATGATCAGGAAGTTCCTCCATGAACATAAGCAAGAGTGCTGATAGAGGCTATGACTGACTGAGACTAGAGGTTCACAATTGTGCAGTGATTTCTGGCTCTTCTCCAGCTTCAAGGACAGAGTCTGCCAACTTGGCAGGCTGGAGAACTCACCATGGCAATTTTTCAAATGGGAGAAATGGTCCAAGGAGGAGCTGTAATTCCATATAAACTGTCCAGAACTGATGACAGGGGCCTCTGCTTCCAACAATCTGGCCAAGAACTGAGTGAATCACTGTGTGCAACTGAAGATGGACAGTGTATTTATGGAATTCCTGTGGGCATTCACTGTGCAACTGCAGCCAAATTGCTAATGTAACTGCGGCTTACAGTTGGAGAGTGTGATGTCTGGGATTTTCTGGATGTCAGAGCCTGGAAGATCCTTTGAATTCTCATAAGTGTGAGGTCATCAAACTATGTTTCCAAAAGCAGCAGTTTTGAGCTGCTTCATGTTGGTTCACTTTAAATCGGGTTTTAATTTCCAGAATTTTCTGTGGCAATTTATAACACTATCACTTACCGTAAAATTAGTAAGTTTTTTGAAAGCCTGGTGCACACCTTTCTCCGCTCTCTAAGAAAAACTCTTTTAGAGAACCTGTCAGAGGCTTTATTCTATCTAAAGCCATATGAGGAGTGGTTGAGATCACTTGGTCTGTTCAATCTGGAGAAGAAGAGACTGAGGAGAGACCTCACTGCACTCTACAACTTCCTTGTGAGGGGCAGTGCAGGGGCAGACACTGATCTCTTCTCTGTGGGGACCAGTGACAGGACCCAAGGGAATGGCCTGAAGCTGTGTCAGTGAAGGTTTACATTGGATATCAGAAAAAGGTTCTTCACCAGAGGGTGGTCAGGCACTGGAAGAGGCTCCCCAGGGAAGTGGTCGCAGCACCAAGCCTGACAGTTCAAGAAGCATTTGGACAGCATTCCCAGGCACATGGTGTGACTCTTGGGGATGTCCTGTTCAGGGCTAGGATTCAGACTCAATGATCTTTGTGGGTCCCTTCCAACTCAGAATATTCTGTCATTCTGTGATTCTGTAAATCTTTCTGAAGTTTCTCCCTGTTCTGTCTCAAGCTGTGAGATGGATTTGATGCATCCAGAAAAACTGTTATTTCTTGAAGATTCACAGGGAGGAGGAAAAAAATCTTCCCAAAGAGGAGGAAAAAAAATTGCACAACAGTTACTGTTTAATGAAACAGAAAATAATGCAATTAATGCCTCACTGGCTGTAGAGAGTCAGAAGGTCAAAATGCAACATCACCTTTGTCTGCCAGTTAGACTAAATTGGTCTCACCCACGCAATCAGCAAATCTTCTGTAACAATGAGACCCCATGGCATGTGCTGTGGAATTTGTGTTTACTCTTCTAAATTTGGAAGTGTTCAAGAATATTTTTTTTTCTTAATGCTTTCATGTGTTTCCTAGACTTGCTTGTCTCACAGGAATTTAGATCTGTAGCTTATAACTCTGGGCTGCTAAGAATTTAATATATAACTTTTCTTAATAGAATACTGTTCACAAAAGTCCTACATAATTTATATTAAAGAAGAAAATAAAATATTGGTATGATCACTTTCAAACAGCACTGAAGAGATTGATGCATGTGTTCACTCAAGCAGTTAAGCGTAGCACATCCTAATCCAGTCAAATTCCTTTATACATATTTTTCTTACTTATAGTATGCTCAGTTCCTCATAGGACCTCAAGGCCACTTTTGTCACTGTTTATTTATTTCTTTCCTGAGAGCAAGATTATTCTGTAATATATTTTCTGATTATCTACAAGCTCACTGTTACAAAAAGTTGTTGTTGTATTTTTTCTGTAGCCTAAAAATAGTGAGAAATAGAAAGTCCTTCTGGAAGTGAGTGTCTGACATTCCAGACCTTCAGCTGGAGAGAATTTGAGATGTAAAGGCAACCTGCACAGGCCCTTGTTAAAAGCAAGATAATAACATCCAGAGGGAGAGAGAATGAAGGAGAGCACATCCAAAGCATTCTGAAGAGGTTTAACACACTTACCAACCCTATATACATAATTTAATTTCCCCACAGGACCATATAGCTCAGTTTGGTATACTAGATAACAAAAGAAGCACCAACCAACCAATTTTCTGCCCTGTCAGAAAAAAACCCCTAACTTTATTGGTATTTGTGTATTTATAATACAACTATCTGCAGTGGTAAGGAGATAAAAAATGCAAGTGTTACCTGAACACAAGATATCTTGCTACAGCTGTAGGGCTGAGCTCTGGCAGGGCAAACTAGCACAAGCAGTTTCAAAGCAAACAGGAGGCACAGAGAGGAGGCAATATACCCAGTTACTGTTGAATGTTGAAACCTGTGAGAAAAAGGATTGTGAGCATGTGATGAACAAGTCAGGAAGTAGCAGCAGACAAAAAGAGCAAGGAAGAGAGAGGCTCAGCATGGTCTGGCATCAAAATGTATCATTATATCTCCAATGTATTGTATTATATATAATTATTATTAAAAATGTTCCAGGACCGAAGAACTTAAATTGTGATAGCTCTGTGTTCTACGTGGCTCAGCATAACTAACTTAGAAGAATTTATAGCTTTAAGATGGTGCTAATCTTTTTTCCTGTAGAAGCAGCATGTGATGGGTCTTTTTTTTTCCTCCCATATCGGGTATTGTTTATTATTATTCCAGCTAATTGTTTATTTTGCCCCATTAATTTGGAATAGACTTGGGGTTGAGGCTTCTTACATCTAATATGCAACATAAACATGCATTTATTGCTTTGCAAGTCCGCAAATAAATAATCTGTTGGGAGAGACTGGAGGAAAGAATTTTTATGAAGTGATCAGGTTCACACATAAAAAGTGTGATTGCAGAGCTCCGCTACCTAAGACACTGGGTCATTCATTCCCAAAAGGAAGACTTTGCCATGACTTATCCCACCCTCAAATCTTCCTTTAAACCCTGACTTAGCTGTGAGCAAAGTTGTAAAGAGTTCTTGGCTGCTTTTGAATGAAAATCTGTGATGTCCACTGTTCGGAAGCTGGCAACAATGAAAGCAATCATGCAGTTTTTCATCTGAGTGCAGGTTTCCTGGACATTCTTTATGTTCCCTTTAAAAAGCAATCCTATAAATATGACTTCAGTGGCAGATGAATACACACAGCAGACAAATGTGTCCCCTCACTAATGGTCTGATAAATTTGCGAGATTTTTTTGTGGCATAATTACAACTTGGGCAGCCCCTGCTATCATGCATCACTGTTTGTGATAAACAATGCTTTACCTTGCATGTTTTAGCAAAGTCTTTGAGAAAACTGCAGGACAGTAAATCACCTGCTAACAAGGGCTGTAGCAAATTTTCCCCCGGAGTTCTGAACTCCAGCAAACTAGAGTACCAAAGATCATGAGAGATTCCAAATTTTAGGTCCACTTGTCTGGGACAGATTGAAGAATAGCTGCATGCAGAACAGATAAAGATGAAAAGCTGTTGCATGTATTCACTTACTTAATTAAACCTTTACAGGTTATAATATTCAGTGAAAACATACTCCCATACAAAGTTCATTGTAAGGGTGGTTATAATGAGGCAGGTCTACACAAAATAATGCACTGTCTGACATAAAAAAGTATTAAATCATGTTTAATTTTTCATGCTAATGCCAATTTTTTGAGATCCATGGCAATACCTGAAAGAACTTTGTGAAGTGTTTGTTTTATTTCTGAAAACAATCACATTTGCAATGTTTAAGGGGAAACATTTCAGGTTTACTAACTTTTTGTGCAAAAGGAGAATGATTGGCTATTTTAAAGTCAAATATTAAACCATTTTTGAAAAGCTCATTGCAGCTGCCCTCAATGATTTGTTGGGCTACACTAAAGGTGTGGTTGGGTTTGCCTTACATGCATCACACAATTTATATATTGGGTCAAAGTAGCTGCATGTGGATGACATGTGATGAGAATTCCTACCTATTTCCCACTAGTACAGTTTCCCTAGATTTCTTCTCACTAAACTAGAGCAAGCCTTTCTCACGCAGGTCCTGAATAAAACACAGTCCAAAGCCCTTCTAAAAGTAGCAATGGAAAGATTTTTCCTTAAAACCTCTGCTGTTTCTTTCAAAACGGTGTTTGTAGTTGCATCCCATCCCGCCAGTGGCCTCTCATCAGGAATGGCATCTACTTCCCCAGCACAGGAGACCTATGCAGAAGAGCTTTCGCCTGTGCTCTTTACACTCTTTCATAGCTAATCAACAACCACTCACTGCCTAGCTATTTGTGTTAGATGTGCTATATAACTGTGGCACAAAGCCTTTCATTTGTGTTCTTACTAATGCTATTTGTAGACTGTGGATTGTAGCTGCTGCCTCTGATCTTCCACTGTCTTTTAAAAATGAATAAAAAAAAAAAGAGAAGCAATTATTGGCACTGTTCAAAGAGCTTTCCCTGTTCTGCTCACAGGAAGGCAGCCTTTATACAAAGACAGTGGAGTTGTGCCCATTCACAGCAGGGCCGAATTTGGCCTGAAGTGCTGCCCTAGTAAACAGCACAGGCATCCTCCTATGAATTGGGAAAGGTTGTGGTATGGCTAGTCTCTGCATATGAGACAAGTCAAGCTTGCAGTCCCTGTCCCTCGCCTCTCATTCCTCATGTAGCCATTTTTCTGAATGTGCAAATATTGCCCTTCAGATGCACAGAGTCAGGCCCAGCCTTCCCATGGAGTGCAAGTAGGTTCTGCCAAAAGAGCTGTAGACAATACAGGCTTACATGCCTGGATTTTGATAAGCCAAATGAATTTGTTACCGTGCTGATGGCTTTCTCAGGGACACTTGTAACATCTAGAAGAGCTTGAATATAGGATAGAACAGGTCCTCAACAAGAAGCTGCCAATTAGTCTTCCTTGCAAGTAAGTAAACGAAATGAAAGAATGGGAGGACAAGAGGGTATATGTATCCTCGAGAGGGACAGAAAGCAAACAGGGAGAGTGACTAGAACTAATAAGAAAGAGGAGGAATGAGAGAATGTGTTGAGTAGAGTTTGATCAATATGAAAGAATTACTGGACCTATTTTCTTTACCCTTTGCTTTTTTGGCGTTGTAGGATTAATGATTTTTGAGTGGAGATGGTAAAGGGTGAGAGAAGAAGGAGGTGCTTTCTGATATCCTTGCAGGTTGGTTTTCCCAAGGTGAGATGTTCATGCCAAGACTGACTCCAGCATGCCTTTGCTGAAGGCTTTCTTTCCGCAGACTCTATTCATCTCTGACTAGTTATCTCTAAGTAGTACATC
This sequence comes from Oreocharis arfaki, assembly GCA_013398015.1. Classification (NCBI taxonomy): domain Eukaryota; kingdom Metazoa; phylum Chordata; class Aves; order Passeriformes; family Paramythiidae; genus Oreocharis; species Oreocharis arfaki. The sequence goes on from VZRR01011969.1 coordinate 2,103,689, forward strand.
CACCCTTGTGATGGTTAGCTGGAAAATACCTAGAATCATGAAAATACAGTTAACATGCATTTAACAGGAGTTTCATTACCTGATTAAAAGATACACTTTTTTGGAGGGAAACAAAGCTAGCACTTCCAGCATCTCTGTGTTTCTCAGAGTAGAGTTTTGTGTCGGCAGGCCTATGACCTGTCAGAGGAGACTTTTAATACTAAATGTCAGTTGTAAGGATCCAAGTTGAACAGAAAAAGAATGTTAAATATGGTGCACCTACCTTTTTGGATTATCTCACACCAAAATAATTTTAGTAAAAGACAGCAAGGTGAACAGGCATGCAGTTGAAACCACACTCACTGAAGAGATCTTCTTTGACTTAAGGAACTGTAAGTGGTATATAAAAGTGGTCTATAAACTGTATAAACTTATTATAAACTTTCTATAAACTGTAAGTGGTATATAAGTGGTACAGACAGTCATTTTGCATCAGATCGAACTGCATCAGAGTGTGCTTGCTAATGTAATTTGAACATCCCTTTTTGAAAATTCAGAAGTGACCATCGCAACCACCAATTTTGAATAGGCAACACCTGCACCCATGACCAGTATTCACACTCTAGTCAGGGAAATACCTTCTACGTAGTACAAGGACTGTACAACCATCTCATGACTCACCTTTTCTGTATATTTACAGGTCCGTACAACCTTGAAGATGCCAAGCTTATAATGATGGAAGGTTAGTTGAAAGCCCCATACAACCCTGACAAAGTTGTCTCACTCCACAACCAGAGTTTACTGTGGTCTGTATCATCCTCCAGATGATCCAGCTGCTTCCTTAGGATGGAAAAAAAGAAGAAATCATAATCCTTTATCAAAATATCATATTCTGTTCATGGTTATGCAAGTTTCTCAATATGCAACAAAAACCAGCGTGAGTCATCTCCAGTCTAGCTTTAACTTGTGCCTTTCTATGACAACCTTTGAAAAAGGCTGGATCCAATGCTGCTTTCTACCAACCTGTGGGAAATGTCCTGAAAGTTAGAGATAGAATAAGACATTCTTCATATGCATTGAGAAGGTACAACAGTGGAGATCAGTCATGTTGACCTAGTCAAGACATGGTGTTCTCTCTGCCTTTGCCATCCACACTGTGTTATCCGGACCGTTGGATCATTTGGTTTTGGCTTTGGTATGATTCTGTACAAACATGGAGTGCCCACATAATGGAGTGGAATGGGTATCTTTGCATAGCAAAGACAAATGAGAAATCATTGTGGCACTGTTGATGAGTGTCTTCTAGCATTCACTTTGTGTCTCAGTTGTCTGTCCTTGTCGCCTAATTAGCACTGCATGGAGATTCAAATAATGATACTCTAGCTGTAATCCATCTCTCTCAGAGAGAAAGGGCTGTATGACATCCATCAGATCACTACGTTAGCAGCTTTCCACATACTTCTGTGTGGTCTTTCTGCACATGCAAGACAATTTAGTGCAACATTCCTTGTGATCAGCCTTCCTAAATGTGCCTACATAGAGAAACAATTCGAACTTCAAAATTTTTAGACTAAACCTCCAGTGCAAGGCAAAGTAATGCATTGGAAGTTACTAGTGAAGTTACATGATCCTATGACTTTCCTGTCTCATGACAAGAACGTGGATGTTGCCCTACTTGGGGAGTATTCTGTACATGAAGAAACATAAGAGACATGAGAAAATGGAAGGCTAATATAGCACTTTGTGGAAAGCTTGTATATCTCTTGTATATCTCTATGTGTAGTGACCAATGGTGATCTAGACTGAGGAAAGTGGCTTTCCACTTTCAGTGGAAAGATGAAGATATATCTCAAGATCTATTTCAACAGATAAATTACTGCAGATGAAGCCTTTTTTGTATGGATATAGACTGGTATGCCTATAATCTCCAGGCTGGTGTGACTCTTGCAAGCAATTTAACAGCAGAAGGATAATACCCCCCCTTTTTGATTTTTTCATTATCTAAGAATAAGCATTTGAGATGTATTTATATGTGACTTTTCTGGCTGCTGCTTTTTCTAGGTGCAAGCAGACTGAGATTACAATTTATCATAGGAAGAAATTTTACTCGTAATCATATTCTCATGATCTATTTATGTCAGTTTTTTATAGACAGTTACCTGTAGTTAATTTTCCTTCTTGAATTTTCAGGATATATTATAAGATACCTAGCAAAAAGATTTCCCTGAAGTCCTGTAACTATTTTTATGGAGAATTCTGAAGCAGGCAGTTCATATGCTTGTAATTAGAAGACTTTTGGCTTACTTGGATGGGTGACTGAGTTTTTCAATTGAAAACAAAAGAGAAAATCCATAACACAGACTATACTTTCTAAAATATATAACTTCAAAAGGACCTTAGGTGTTAGTCTACAATGGTGCTACTTAGTGCCACTGTGGTCACATTTTTAACAAATGAGAAAATTTCAAGACAAACTCCAGGCTATTTGTGAATAATGAGTCATAGAGAACCCTGGAACACAGACATTTTTCTTTGTTTGCCATCAAAGTAAACTCACTTCAAAAGTAGCTAATACAGAAAGAGGACTGACTAGTGATCAATCTGTGAGGCACTTGAGTACTCAACACGTTAGGAAGGTAAATTAGTAATACAAGGAAACCACGAGTTTTGGTCTTTTTTTTTCCTCCCTGCTGCTACAGGGAAATTTATAATCTATTGCATCTCCAGGATGAGAAAATTGTGATTTCTTTAAAATGGCCATGGTCAGACAACAGGGAATTAATTAATTCCATTCTAACTTAAAATATTTTATGTTTCCGTTCTTTTCTATTGGTTTATTAATGGCTTTGTTTCCTTTTGAAACAGAAATTCTATTTCAGGTGAGAGAAAGTGGATTCTTTCACAGTGAGAGTTCAAGTAAACTAAGATTATATATGAAAAATCCAAAACCCAGCTAGTGGCTGAGGAGTAATTTTATCAGAGCCAAAGATGGCTGTAGAAAGATACTCAAATTTATCATGTAAGCAGAAATGCAATTAAAAATATACATTTGTCTTGTTTAAAATAAGCACCTTTTTATTAATTTAGCCAAGTGTCTTCAAGACACCTACATTTTTTTCCACTTCAGAGTTGACAGAGGCTAGTTTCTTCAGGCTTCTGCACAGTTTCTCTAGCTGCTTGTATTTCCAGAGCTATGTTAAGCAGTCCTCACCAGTGCCTACATACATATGGCATTGTCCCATCATTTTCAAATCAAAATATTACAGTTTTTAAAAAGAAAGGTAAACAGAGAGGCAAAGAATTGAAGAAGAAAAAAAGCTGTAGAGAAGGTTCTTAGTAAGAAAATTGAAACAGGAGGGAATGGCATGCAGAGAAAAATGCAAGTTCACACACCAAAGTTGGAGGATTTGGGATTAATTGAAATCCTCAAGTGGTGCATGGTAAGTGACTGCCTATTTAGAGCCAATAGATAGGTTTCCGTGAGGTTAAGGAAGCGAAAAATCCCATACGAAGCTAGTGAGATGTTAAATTCTAATTAGAAGTGTTAATTAAAAAAAAACATTTCCAATTTCATCAGTGAGAGTGCTTTTGTTGTTCTGATTCTCTTTGCTACAGTGAATCCTAAGTATCCTAACTCATTTTGTCCCAATATTATTTACCACTTCTATAGGGTATAAAAAAGTTGACTATGACTATAGAAGCAGGGATTATTACAGTGGCACCTTCTACAGTGTCTGTGATAAGAGGACTGTCAGCACTTCCACTGGATGAGACTTTTCTGGGCTTGGAAACTGAAGCCATAAAATTCACACTGGACTGAAATTTGGGTACATAACTTCCCAGCCTGTAAGAAAATGCCCTATAAACTTTATGCATATTAAATTGATTGAGCATTTTTTAATTAACTACAAAAAACCAGTTTGTTTCCTCTAGGTTCAAATGTTGCTCTGTGCAATGCCAACTGAAAAATGCAGTTATTTAGCTTGACATTTTGCAGGTCATTAGCCCACGGCATGGAGTAAGTACATGGCACACAAAGAAACAGGATGTCAGTGGCAACTACTTCTTTACCAAGAGCTCTCGGTACTTATCCTTCCAGAAAAAGAGCTTCTCTTCCCCTATATTGTATATAAAAACTGCGTGCAGGATCTATGCCATGCTCCTACAGGAAGGTGGGGTGGTAAAAACCCAGCAAAGAGACAGCCTACAGTTAGACAGGCAGTAAATTGCAACCCCCAGGTTGCTGGCCTGTGTCATGTAACTGTCCTAGAGAAACGGATCCTTAAAACTCTTTGGTGAGTCCTCTGAGTTAGGAACAGAGTCAACACCTTGCCTTTCAGATCCACAGTAGCACTTCTACAGTGTATCTTGGTGCTTATTAGCAAACTAAACCAAACAAGCTCCTACAGACCCCAAAACATACTTATTTTAGAACACATACTTAAAAAAAAAAATAATGGGATATAGCTAAGAGCACAAATCTTTACTGGTTTAGATGTTGATACGTGCATTCCTATGTGCTTCAAGGGCTTTGAAAAAGAGGAGGCATTTTAAGTACAGAGAACTCTGAAAACTACAAAAGTTAGGGAACCACAAGGTATGGTTCCTCTTGGAATGCTGGTTTTACAACTCAGTATGGGATTAAAATTAAATCTTTTGAAGTACTTTGCAAAATGAATAAAAAGCCCGGTAGAAAACAAATTTGAAAAAAACCAGACGCCAAAACCCAAAAAAACACCAACCAACCAACTAAAAAAAGACCCCAAAAACCAACCCAAAAACCAAACCCAACAAAAATAGCAAACTAACAACCAACCAATATTCAAATCACTATAGCTTTGCATTAGAGAGTCTCCATCTATGTCTAATGATGAAGGAAAATCAGAAATGAGATAACTTGATCTGTCTCAGAGTAGAAGAACACGAGATGCTTTCCTTTTGCATGGCTTAGCCAGAAGGATTTTAGAAGACCTGAACATGATGATCTTTTAACTAAAATGTGTATTCTGGGCATGGAAAAAGATTTCCCACTGGAAATTTTGATAAATTGTCTATTATTTTTTATTTATTTTGATAAATTAATTTTCTAGCAAAAAAACTTCATCTCAAGAATTCGAGAACTCAGAATGAAGAAAACCACTTTAATGAAAGGTCTCTGTCCAGTTTTATCTTGTATAGTTGGGATTGTTTAGTTTAGGATGGTAGTCTTGCATATTAACAAAAGACCACAGCACCTACAGAAAGGTAAAGCACAAGTAACTGACTTGATTTTTATGACTTAACACATGTAAATGTATTTAATCTAATGCTTTGTCATGTATAATTCAGTAAGTTAAGGCTAGGTTCTGGTGGCAGATCAGAACTATGACAAATATATATACAATTCTCCTGAGAAAACATAAGATCAAATTCTGTATTTCACTTCATGTGGAAAGGAAGGATCATTAGAGAAGAACCTTTCAAATGTGTAAAGAATATTTAGGATTTTATGTTCTGTATCACATAAAGGTGAGGTACTTTTCCAGCCTATGAACTACCATCTCTTCCCGAAAATAATTCTGTATAATTGGAAATGTTTATACCTGTATTTTTTAAAAAACCTCTGCCATTCTACATTCCTCCTCATTTAATTACATAATTAGAAATCGTTGTTCTCTGTATAGCAAGCAGTTTTTTTTCTTGGCACAATTACTGGACTGTATCTTGTAGATTTTTCTCTGAAGTACTGAAATGGAAGGATACCCCCATTAGCCCTTGCCCCCAGCTCCCTTAGCTCTCCAGGCAAGTTTGATGAGTCACACTTTTTCCTTTAAAGCTTTAGGATCTTGTGCCAAATTCAAGCAGTGTTGCCAACTCCAGTGATTTTATCATGAGTCTCCTGATATTAAAAGCCCTAGCTCCAGTACTCATTTGGTAACATTAGAATCTCTGCTTTCATTAAAAATAAATAAATACATAAAATGAAAGCTTTAAGACTTGAAAAGTGTGACAAAAGAACAAAAAAAGCCCCATGCAACAACAAAACAAAACCCCACAGAATATTTAAGGCTCAAAGAAACTCAGATGGGAAATGAAAACAGAATGCTCCTTAACAGAAATATCTTGCAATCTGTAAGGTATTTTATAGAAATTGCAAAAAAACACCAAATCCATCCCTATTAACAGAAAAATACTGCAATTTACAGTGTAATTTAGAGGATGTAAGGGTTCTCCTGGTTCTGAAACAGCTGAGGCTGGAAATGCACATGCTCAAATCACTGCTCATGGTAAGGAAGCGCCACCAGCATCATGTGAAGGGAAGAGTTTGACCTAAAAATAGTTTGATAGTCTTAATCATGTTACTTACATAGTTCCTGGCTTCTGAGCATAAGCACAGGCAAGAGTGCAGGAGGACCTTACAGGTCTGTAGTACTTTGCTGTTCCTTGGTCACTGGGACAGGAAAGGACAGATCAAGGTACAGGGTGTAGCTGTGTTCGGAGTCCCAGAAAACTGCTGGGAAAATTATAAATGCTCTGACACCACCCACTATGAAATGTGGTTCATCTTTCTGCCTTTCAGTTCTCTGATGGCCATGGAAGAGCAGGGGGAATAATCCAAATAGGCACTTGAAGTACTTCTAACCTTGAGAAATTACAAGTTCTTGCATGTGTGAGATCCTTTATAGACTTACAGGGAACACATCCTGGCTTATATACCTTACAGGAGAACATCTTTCCAAAGCCTGTCTTCTACCTTCTGGAATGTAATTTTTCCTCAGATATAACTCAATGTTCTCAGCTTTCTTGGCCATCAATATTGTTAAACTGTTTTTGTCTATGATGCAATGCCACAAGTTTAGTTAGAGCATCTGCAACTTTCTCCACATCAGCAATTCTTCATATTTGCTGACACAATGTTTATCATCTGTCAACTTTTCAAATTGCCTCTACTTTCTTTCTAGGCTGCCTATTTTTTCCTTCAGAGAAAGGAACGAAAGAAGGAAAGAAAAAAGAGAAGGAAAGAGAAGAGAAGAGAAGAGAAGAGAAGAGAAGAGAAGAGAAGAGAAGAGAAGAGAAGAGAAGAGAAGAGAAGAGA
>VZRR01011969.1:2110762-2130468 GCA_013398015.1 Oreocharis arfaki
AAACAAAAAGCAAAAAGAAGAAGAAAGAAGAGAAGAGAAGAGAAGAGAAGAGAAGAGAAGAGAAGAGAGAAAAGAGAAAAGAGAAAAGAGAAAAGAGAAAAGAAAGATTAAATACAAATTTTAAACAACAGACTTTAATGCTGCACAATATTAGACTAACCTCTGTGTTCTGACATATCTGTGGTGATGTTATTGCCATGATAATTTTAACTGAGGAATGTTTCCTGTACAAGTCACCAGAAAAAAAAAAATGCAACCGCCGGAATGAACAATCAACCATCAATCAACCATCACCCCCATCAGCACCACCACCACAAAAAATACACCCCAAAACATGGTCATGTATCTGCTCTGAAATACAAGAAAAAAAAAGATTTTTTTAAAAATTTGTTGTTGTTGTTGTTCCCAAGATTTTACTTTAACTCTCTTTAGTATTTTTATTGCATGGAGCATGATTTCTTAACTTCCTTCTAGTGAGGAATGTATCTCAAAAGATAAAGATAATTATCAAATTGTGGAGGTTTTATATCAGTGGCCATTCATAATTGATAAAAACGGACAGGAATAGAGTTCAAGAAGTATTTCCAGTAATGTCTACATCTGCTCAGAGATTTTCCTACAGCATGTTCCGCTTCGGTATCAAACACGTCTTTAGGCAGAGTGAGGTAAAACCAGACAACTGCCCATGTAATCAAAAGTTTAAAATGCAGAAATGCATTCACTAGAATAGCTTATTAAGCTTTCCTTTCTCAAGAGCACCTGAACTGAATTTATTTCAGGTTTATCAGTTTCTCTTAAATACTCTGGCCAGATTATATTTCAACTCAGTAGTAAAATGCAGATCAGATGTCAATGTTGAAGAGAGGAGGTAAAGATAAACTGGCTAAATCTGCTGATTCGTCTCTGTGTAGCTGACTCTTGAAGTGTACCGTTCTTCTCATTTTGGGTTCTCGTGGCTGTGACCTTCAAGGCATGTCCTCTTCCTTTCACAAGCAGAGAAAGTAAACTTAATGGACAAGTTGTTTGGGGCTGGTGGAAGGACAACACAGCAACAGAAAATTTTTCCTTCTTAAAAAGGCTAAGTTTGTAGCTCCACTGAGCTAACTCAATCACCTGTACTATTAAAACAGATCTTTCTAAAATATGTTCTTTTCTCTCATTAAGTCTTTATATTCACAGTGTGACCTATGAGAAAAATACCTTCTCTTTACAAAATCTTCAAATACTCTGGAAACGCTAAGATTTAACAAGATGACAGAAAGAACACAATCATTTCTGCTTTGAGTCATACCCTATAAAATATGACAGTTCTGAAGAAAGGAAAATGTCATTCCACCTTGAATCGAATTTTGAATACAGTAGTAATGAAATTATCACTTCTCTCAAACAAATACATGAACAATGCAAGTTTCACACAGCTCCAAGTTTAATCTGCTAATGGAAAAATTGCCTACTGCTCAGAGAAGTCAGTGTGAATGCTACTGTTTTGTAATGGGGTCTGCATTATAATATTTGATTATATTCTGAGGGGTTTTGTGCAGCAAAAATACCCACTGATGTAAAAATGAGAAAGACTAGTTGGACTATCAGGAGAACTGAATCAGAACTGAATCTATGCTAGTATTGCCAGGGTTTATTTCTGCCTTGACAATACATAATCATTTCTAGCAGGTCAGGCTCCTATTAAATATCCATTGCAACTTGACTTTTGGCAAAATATGTCGTTTTACAAGGGAAACAAAAGCCACATTTCTCTAAATGAAAGCAGGGGATACATTAAGCTTCATGTAGCTTTTCTTGCCAGAAATGATTGGTGAAGCCCATCTATTCGATTTTATTTATTTAGTAATTGTGCAGTAGTTTTCCAATTCCATGCTGACTTCCAGGAATAGTTACAATAATAACATGCAGTACAGTGTGTTTTTGTTTTCTCTAACCAGCCTTCTTGCATGGTGGCAGGATCAGGCATGGGGCTGACCCTTGGCCCAGTCTGAGTGGGAAATTAGAGAAAATATTTCTCTGCTACTCTTCTTTTCAACATAACACTATTTGTCATGCTCATTCACTGAAGGTTTCTCAGCAGATGATGTCATAGCAAAACCAAGCAGACTCTGCCAGAGCTGCATCCCATATTGTTCTTGAAATCCTCCATGAACCTTTTGCTATTACAAACTTAGTTTCTGAGTCTGAATGAAACATCAGATTTCAAACTGAGGTCTAGAGCTGAATTATTTCAAAGTTTTATTAAGAGTTAGGAACTGAAGCCAAAATCAAAATACCTGCCACTTTATAAAATGTGGGGCATACTATAAGAAAGAAGAAGAGGATTCTAACTTCAGAAATTGTGAGGCACACTATTGGAAAGAAAAGGAGGTTTCTCTTTTTGCCATCAAGTGCTCTTGCTCAGGTAAGACCAAAATAAATATATGCACAATAAAAACATCTTCTGATAGATTTTTATGTTGATTTGCTTTTCCATTAAAATATATTTTTTTGGTTTATCATCCTATTTTCTACATTAGTCATGAGGAATTTTGGTCTCGTAACTTCTCATTTAGTTTCGTAAACACTTTATTTAAATAAAAATCTATTTAATTCAGTCTTGCACCTCCCTACAATCTCAGCATAGATAGACTTCCTTTTTAGTCTTGTCTTGATATTATTACTTCATTCCCACCAGGCTACTAGTGCCTCCAAAACTAGGAAATCCCATTTTGTTACATAGTCCTACTGTAGCAGACAAAGAGCAGTTTTTTCCTTCTTCCCCAATGACCTAGATCATCAAAATACAATCTACTCTCAAAGAGAATTACTAATTTTTTTTTTGTAAGATAAGGCAAGGTTCAACAAATATTGTATTTGTTGTCTGCATAATACTAAGACACAAGCATTGATCTTTCTGTAGATTTTCTTCAAATCTTTATTTGGTTGTAATTTCAGTTATTTAGCACAAATAAATACATTTTGTTCCAGCTCTTATCAACATCAATGTCTTTCTTTGCAAACTTCTTGAATCAGCATTCCTGTGTCAGGGATGACAGATACTCCAGATAGAAAACGCTGCAACTGCTATTCCTGTGTGGGCACCTTAGTTTTTGTGACACTCATTCTTAATTGCTGAATCAGAAGAAACAGCCTTTTGACACAGACACTTTAGACTTCTTCACTAGCTGCCTTCCTCCCCTTAGGATGTTTTGGTTCGGTTGCGGTTTTTTTTGCTGGGGTGGTTTGGTTTTTTTTGGGGGGGGTGTTTTTTTTTTTTTTTGGTAGCAGAAGGAAAAGAAACTTCTAAACAAAAAAATAACCAACCAACCAACAAACCAAACAGAGAAACAAAATCCAATGTAGAGGCTACAGCTGGGATTGAAATTTTTCCAGCCCAGAGTCAACTCACAAAACTCCTTTCAGTCAAATCTCAGTTTCAATGGCACATTCCTCTCTTTCCATTTTCTTCATCCATTGGAAAGAAGTGTGACAGTCTGACTCCACTGATTGTTCATTCTCCCATGACTGAAAGCCAAAAATATGCCATAAAATATTGCTCATACAGAGAAAGCATCCTGCATTAAAAAAATTCCTCATTCAGTTCACAGAGAAGGGTATTCAAGGAAATTTGGTGAGTAAATCGGTGGCAAGGTAATGGCCTATACAGCGAGAGGCTAATTAAAGCGAGACAAAATGGAGGAACAATTCTTCTGTATTTCACTTACCATGTGTTATCCTGAGTCCCCTGGCAGCCAGTAATCCACTAAACTATGCAGCATTCTGGTAATAGTGAAAATGCTGATTTACTTTATCATAGACAAATTGTTTATACAAAGACATCCATTTAACAAAATAAATATATTTTATTATATAAATATGGGAAAGAAAATAGGAATTTTCTAAAATAAGGTCACTCATGCAGCAGTCTGTGAAACATAAAATCTTTGGTATGTTTTTCACATAAAACACTGTTCTAAATGCGAGTGGATCTGTAACCTCAGAGATTAATAAAAGAAATCCTTTGGTTTGTTTGTTGTGGTTGCTTTTATTCGGGTGATGAAAATAGAACAAAGCAGACTATGTTCAAACAGCAGTTATTCAGTAGTCTTTACAGATATTGTCTGAATCTAATTGGATTTTAATGAAATGATATTTCCTTTGTGATAAGTACATAAAAATTATGTTTTTAATTAACATCACAAGGTATAAGCTATAGATACCAACCCTCAACTGAAATAATATTACTTTAATGTTTGCTTCATTAAAAAAAGGACAGAAGTAATAACAACGTAGCAAGAAACGTGTGTAAACTAACTGGACAATGATTAGTGCTGGACCCTTTTCATCCTGAGGAGCTGAGAAATTTTCCTCACGCCTTTTTCATTTACTACTTCTCAATTTGGTGGTGTTTAGTCATGAAAGAGTTTACAGAGTTTGTTTACACACTTGAAATTCATTTTGGGGGGGGAACAGGCACTTGGACTAGAATATCAATATGACAGCCAAAGTATAAAAAAATAAGTTTTCAAGGAGGTTTTGTAAGTGGTACAAGTAAAACTAAAATAAAAACAAAACAAAACAAAAGTTGTGAAGAAACAGTGATGTCTTGGCACAAAGAAGCCTTGAGATACTACGCTTGTCAGTAATTATTTCTATGGCTTGTTACAATGTAACACTGGAAATACAGAATTGTAGAATAACTTTGGTTGAAAATCTCCTCTAAGGTCATCAACTCCAACCAAACCTCCATCACTGCCAAGTTCACCATTAACCCATGTCCCCAACTGCCACATCTACACATCTTTTAAATAATTCCAGGGACAATGACTTAACTACTTCCCTGGGCAGTCTGTTCTAATGTTTAACAACCTCTTTGGTGAAAAATCTTTCCTAATATCCAATCTAAACCTCCCCAGGCACAACTTGAGGCCATTTCCTCTTGTCCTATCACTTGTTACTTGGGAGAAGAGACTGAAACAACCTCACCACAACCATTTTGAATAGCTATACTAGGTGAAACCAACAGTCTGTCTAAAATTTACAGTCCTGTCTCAGGTAGAGGGTGGAATTGTTCTTTGAAAAAATAATATAGCAAGTATAGACTGATATGCTGTATCCGTGTTTGCCATTTGATAGATTCATTCTCCATGCCAGCATGATCTATTTGATCTGTTTATTCAAATAACTCAGGAGCAAAGAAATACCCTGTCAGGGTACTACTTTGACTTATATTTTCCTAGAGATGAGAGAATGAACAGTCAGGAAAAAGGAGAAAAAAAAACAAAAGAGCTTTTTCCTCTGCACCTTAATTTTGCTACCCATTGGGCACAAAATCATTAGCTTATTATTTTGCTTCCACAGCTACAATTCAGTAAGGGAAAGAGTCAGTACACAGAACTACTTCTGCTCCTGGGTCAGAGCAGCCCTGTGTTGCCCTTTTTAGTAAAGACTTGACAATGAAATTGATATAATATGGGACATATATCAAACAGATGGCAGTTCAAGGTATAATGCACAGTACTCAAGTGGGCAAGAGAACAAAGAAAAACAGCTAAGTAAGCTCAGAAGTTTAAGCCACAGCAAGTTATTTATATTTCCAAGGTGTTCATCCTGGCAAGAAACTGACAGTGAGATGTCCCTTGGCCAGAATCTGGGTTAAGTGGAGTGAAGGAAAATCACTTTATCAGTTTAAAATGTATGTTGTAAGGTAGACCAAAAACCTAATCTAGATGGTTTGACTTGCTCCAAGCCTTAAATTCCGTCTCTACAGCTCTGTCTCTAAAGCAGGGTGGGGTGGTGTGCCTCATGTCCTTGAGGTAAGGAAATATTTACAGCAAGGCGCAGCTCTGAACCATAAGTCCTCTTGGCACCTTTTTTCTTTCTGCTTGCAAGTTTCATCCAAAGGAAGAATTGAGAAATATGAATCTCTAAAGGCTTCTAGTGTTATGGATGTAAGAGAGCATCCTTATCTGGTCACTTCACCCTGGAGAACCTGGATGAAAATATTCTTGCTTGGAAATATTCAGACCCTTTTCTTCTAACAATGGCTTCATTTAGTGCTCCCTGAGACTCCCATAATTTATTCATACTGAAGTACACTTACCATTATGTATCTGCAGTACCATTATTTGAGTTTTTTATTTTGTAACATTAGGTTAAACATTTTATAAACTGCTGTGCAGGTGACAAGTTTATTAAACCAGGAAAGAATCGTTGTACGGAAAGAGTGTTACACCACAAGTTTCACAGTTTTCTACTGTATTTATCCTATTTGTCATGTGACAGAAAAGGACTGTACTTTTCCATTGCTACAGTCACAAATGTAAACATTCAGACATTCAAAAAGGGACTTTAAATCATCAAAATACAGATGAAGAAACATGAGATTTATATTCAGGCTTGACCCAGAATCCTATGCTTAGAAATTCATTAGGTATCCCGATCTTCCTGGGCTTGTACTAAGGAGGAAGGGAAGGCAACCCTCTGTCCCTACCTCCAATCTCAGAACTAGTCAATTAAAGTTAATGTTCTCATCTGTTTGCATATTGCTTTGATAATTTAAACTGGAATGTCTTCTAACAATACGAGACATACCCGCATGTAGAGAGACTGCATACAAACATCGGGGTATAAAAAGGCAACTTCAAGTTGTTCAAAGACATCTAACAAAGTGTATGATATATTTTAAACTTATCTGTATCAGGCTTTTCACCACAAATTAGACTGCAGTCGCTTTCATGTAAGTGTATACTGACTGCAATAGAGTCATAAGATCATTTAGATGGTGTAGTATGGAAACTACCTTACCATGTAATAACTGATAGTAATGTTAGCAGTAAATCCTCTAATGAGAGCATAGAGAAATACAAGCAAATTAATTTTCCCCATACCTTTAAAATAAAATGCAATGATTTAAAAACAAATAGCAGAAATCACGACTCTGAATTAAATTTTTTACCTGACAGGCCTATTCCTTATTCCTAATCTTGCTTCCTTAGTGTGTTGTCTAAAACAGTTCATTGAAACTGAGGGTTGAAACTGCAGTTCTGCATTTACGATAATTGTAAAAAATGTATTAAACTCTGTGAAGGATCTGGAAATAATTGGTGTCTCTCAGCATATGTCAGTGACAGAAGCAGAAACACAACTGAATTTGCAAAGACATTTTAAAACTATGTTAGAGAATGGTTATTACCTATTTCTTTTTCTAACTGGATAAACCAGCAAGATCTCATATTTGTAGCTAGACATACGAGAATAAAAAACTCTGATTTCTGTGGTGCTTAGTAATGTGCATATTTTCTTTCATGCTAAAAATATTTTATCACAGTGTTTTATTGAAGAAATCTGATGGGATTATCTTCTGTCAGTGTTTTCACAATGGCAATACTGCCCAAGAGCATCGAGTGCACCCTGTATCAATCCAGCTGTGCAAAGCCCTCATGGGTCATGGCAGATACTCTTGTGCATATAAAATATTTTTGAGTAAAAATGGCTTTGTGGAAGATGGAGGGAGAAATTATTGGGGGCTAGGGGAGTGGGCTACAGAGTTAATCATTTAGCCTTTGAAACATTCATGCTATAGTGAAAAGGAGTTTGATCTGCAGGTGGTGCAAGTAGGGAGGTATTTACAAGCAAGGTAGAAACTGGTAACCGCACAAATTAAATTAAAGACCTGGAAATCTTGTTCTAACAAACTTTGAACAGTGAGAAGCTAGACACCAAATTTTTATATGATTTTTTTTTTCCCCAAAAAAATATTAATCTCTTATGGATACTCATTTCTATCTTGACAACAATTTTAGCAAGCAGTTCTGAGCTGTTTAATAAACGTTCTGCAATCACAGGCAGAAACAAAACTGCAAGGATTGGCTTAGGCAGATAAAGCTCCTTCAGAGCGCTGAGACGATTTCATATTTGTAGTGATCTAGAAAGCACAAGAAAGTCAAGGAGACACGCGCAACTAAAAGACCAATTTTTGTAATACCTGATATATCTTTGTCACATGACTGTAGATAGAACAGTTATGTCAGAGGTTGACTGAGTTAATCTGAGTCTAAAAATCACTGAAATATAGTCATATTTTAACTAAGTTTTAATAAAAAATCCTATTAATTATAATGTTGCTAAAAATGTATATGATACTTACTTCCAACTTGTGACTCACCAAAAAAAAAAAAAGCTTGAATTTTTAGTACCTTAAACTAATTTCTATCACTGTCATTAAATACCAAGAAAACTACTATTACATCAACACTCATCCCCAAAACATTGCTGACTACACTCATCAGGCTTTTCTCATCATCACAAAAATTGTTCATGACTGAGCATTTATTTTCGCAAAATTTTTATTCCTGCTAAACATGGAGCAAATTGTATACAGTCTTGAAATGTCTCTTGAGCAAACAGTCGAGAGCTATTAATAAACAAAATGTGACATGAAAAATCAGGGTATTTCAAGTGCCCCAAAAGACATTTCTTGGCAACTCTCTAATGACTTATTGTAAAAATATTTATATATCATCTTTTTTAAAGCATATCAATAATCTTGGAAGCTTCACACTATTATTATAGATTATTCATGTTTTTCCATTAAAAAAGCTTCAGGAAATATAATGGAAAAAAAAAAAAAAACCAAAATTACCCCAGCTGATCCAGTCACCAACATATAGAAAAGGTAGTAAATATTTTTCAAGTAACACACAGAACGAAGACTCATTCAGTAAATGAACAATTTTTAGAGGTGATGCTCTTTTTTACCCTCTTCTGTTGTTTCCTTATTGCGGGAAGCAAAATAACATACTATAAATGAAAATGTGAAACTAATCTGTGAAGAATTTATTATTATGATCACTTTTCTTGTCTGACCAAACGTGTTTTCTCTTGCTATCTCTGATTTTCTCTGTTTAATAGCATCCTTTGCATCTGCCAGAGAGGGTCCACGACCATAAGGATGATCTTGCAAGGTAAGAACAGGCAAATACTAATTTTTTTTTGCCAATCAATAAAAAAATGAAGGAAGAAAAAAAAAAAAGAGACAGGTAATAATAAAGGGTTTTGTTTAGTTTCCTGATATTAATCATTGAAAAAGAAAATATTAATTTTTAATTGAACCCACGTATCGTTTTTGCACCTTGCCATAAACACCCAAATCCACAAGTAATGGTTGTGTTTGGCACAATGAACATAAGACTGTAAACCAAATACTGCTGATTTGGCAAGCAGAGGGAGCAAAGTTGCCCCAGTATTTCATGCAAAGTGCCACGGAGAGCAAGCCTGACAGACGCACCGTATCCACAGAGTGACCAGGAGCAGCCCTGTGACAAAAGTCGTGCTCACGGGTGTTTCCACTGTCCAAAGTGGGGGCACCCATGCCCTTAATTGCAAATGCCCTTGACTGCAAAAGCAACAGCAAGCCTTGGGATCTGTATGGCTTGTTGCACTGACGCTGCTTTCTGACATGTAGACAAGCCCGCGAGCAGACGCTGCTGTATTACACTTCCATTAACGGAGCTTACAGAGCTTGCCTCTTCCTGGCACTTGTCCTGGTTCCTTGGTCCTTCCAGAAATTGCCAAATTAAGATGTAAAGGAATGAAAGAGTAGCTTTTCACTTCCTTGTCATTTCAGTGGGTTCCTGCAGGGTTCGTGCCAACTCAGATGCTCAAGTCATATTTGATTAAGCTAACTACAATCAAGGAGGAACATTTCCAGGCCAACTCTAATAATTAAATAACAGGAACAGTACTACCAAATCTGTTGCCCATCATGGTATGCAATCAGAGTGCCTATGCATGTAAAATAATTACAACTGTGGTTATCCCAAGCATAATTCCGTACAATTAAAGGCAATAGATTTTCCAGCATATTCCCCTGATGTGTAATCCTACTGTTGATTTTTTTTCTATACTCTGCTAGAAATCATATAAAAGTGTTGCAATTCAAAGAAGAGAGTAGTTGATATATTCCATCTGTGGTATATGTTGCTTGAATGTTATGAATCATGTTTATTTCTTTTTGATTAAATATGAGTTTTATTTCAGAGTAGATGGCTATGTATTAAAAAACTTAACAATGCTACCTTATAGCATCAGTGCTAGTAGATAACAGATTGTAGATTACGAATGCATATTTGGCATAGGCAACACTGTTCAATGGCATGAGGTATCCTAACAGATTCATCTGGTTTTCAATCACTTTTGACTGCTTGCAAATACGATACCTCTTTCAGTAGGTGTCAGAGTTTGCAGCTCTCTGCCATGAACTTAGACAAATTTTGTGACAGACTGTTGTCACTCACAGCTGTTTGTGTCTTAAAAGCTGCTAGTAAACAATTGTCAAGGAACCAACCTCGCGTACGCCTAAGGAAAGTGTGTTCTGAGTGAGCCACCATTTGGATGTCTTTATGTTCTAGCCCAGATTCATTCCACAGCTTGTGTTACACTACACTTAACTTTCTTCAAAATTAATCCTATATGATCCTTAGCATATTTCAAGTTAGGCCAATTTATTTTGGATACGAGGTCCATTTAATTCTATTGTTTGGTGGGTTTGTTGTGGTGTTTGTTTTTTTTTTAAGAAAAAAGATAACGTATATGTAGTCTTACTTAATATTTATAAAGGGATACTTGTGTGCATGCATATTTGTGCAGGTGTACATATATGTTTTGCTATTATAACTCTATTAGTGGGCAGTTGGCAAATGAACATCAAGTAAATAGCCAGAAAAACTAAGACATTTTTAGGATAAAACAAACAAGTAATTGCTATGTTTTATGTGAAACAGCATCCTTAATGCATTATTATATCTCAATACAGGTCGCTACACAAGGGTAAGAAATCTAGGACTAGTGCTGTAAAAAACACAGTTGCCATTTCAAATTACATCAGATGAGTTGAGATCAGTGTGTAGTGGTGGTGAGGAAGGGCTGCTCTTTTTATCAGTACTTACCTGACATCTCCTATATGGTAGAGATTTTAAATACATCTTTTAAAGGTAACTGTCTCCTGGCATGGACTCTGTCAGAGTCCACAATATAATGTAAGCAAATAAGTACATTTTAAGTAAAAATACCAGCATTTCAGACTACGGCTTCAAAGCAAATCTCAGCTGTAATTCCCATGTATATTATCAGAATAATTCTTACTGAATACTGAAATCCTGTTACGTCTTACCCTTTCGTATGGCTACCTAGGAGCCTTTAGTCTGACTGCATTTCAAAAACCAGCAGGGTGATGAAAATCAGTGTGCATGTTCCATATACTCATCTGCTATTCCAGATTAATTTTAATAATTTTCAGCTTGCTTTATATACCACTGAACATATGGCAGCAACTTCAGAAAATAACAGGTTCTTAAGACTATCTGTAGAGATCAGAACACAACAAAATCCTCATATGCAGATACATATGAACCAGTATAAGTTTCAGTTCTGCATATTTAGTGCCCATCTAAGTATGATAGCTCATTGTGAAAGATACCCATGGAATTAGAATCACTCATGTCTTCCATAATTTCAAGTTTACTCTGAAAAGACCAGGGAGAGAAAACAGGGAAAGCTGTCTTTTTTTATTGATTTATTCTTCTAGAATCTGGACCACAGTTTGTGATGGCAATTCCTCTTCCTGAGGAGGATTATTAACTGGAATACTGCTCTATCTATAATAGTAGGCTTCAATTCTAACTCATGACAATAAATTACACTTGCTTATCAGCTCCCAGATAATTTTTAGGTTTTTATCTAGAGGAGCTCATCTTAACATCATCTGAAGCACCTGTAACAGAGCTGTTGCCTACTTGTATATAATTACAGCTTCTACCATTTTCTAGGGCTTACTTGTTTAGAAATAATCATGCCTAACATCATGCATACCTAGTGAGAAGTCATGGGGACAGACATGAGCAATACCATCACATAATTTTCCTTGAACTTTATACTGTGCCATGACCCTATCATGAGAGTGTAAAGCTTCCAGCAAAAAAGCGCAGTTAATAGATGGTAGAAGATTTGTTACGTAAAAATATAAAACACTGTGAAAATACCTGTCTCTCAGCTGAACAGGTTGCCATAAATTTATCTATGATGGTTACCTCTTACTATTATGCATTTAAGCACAAGAATAATTCCATGATATTGAAATTGAATTTTGGTCTTTCCGTCATTTTTACCAGTCTGCCACCACGTAATTCAAATGAAAAAGAAATAACATGTGTTGTGCTCAAAGCTGAGTAAAGCTCATCGTAGCATCAATATGTGTTGTATTTTATTTTAATTTCCCAAGGTCCATGCCAAGGAGTTGTGCATTCCAAAAGTGTCAGTTCATGGTTATGCTTAATTCAATAAGCTTCTCAGAATAATATCATGTCACTAACGTTTACATTCTAATTGAAGGATAAATTAGTAAAAACAACAAAAAGAATGCACCAAAAATCTTCAGTTCCGTTCCATGTGACTGAATTTTCACAATGGCCATTTGTTCTCTTTCTTTCTCCACCCCACACACTCTCTCTCCCAGATCAGTCTCTGTATTCTACTGGTTGGATTCTGGTCCAACTGCAAGGTCTTGTAAGACAAAGCTGACCTCAGAGGCACGATAAACAATTTTGTACAGATAACAAGCTGGTCCACTAGGACTGAATACACGACTTAGTGGCTCTAATATAAAAAAAAAGAAATCAGATAATAATGCCTTATTTCAGGATCAACAATTGTAGGGAGTTTTGTCACATTGTGTTCAATATTCCACTGTATTACAACAGGAAGATTAAATCTGAAATTTTTGACTTTCTGCAATTATAAACTCAACCTTAGGCATAGCATTAATGTCATTATTTGCATGAAATAATATATGTAAAGAGTGAAAAATCAAAGCAAAACAGAGGCTATTTATTTCTCATCCATTTTCTCATGTTTTATATGTCAATTTTCTGAGCTCTACATGAGCTGTCCTCCTTCAGAGGGTGTGGCCTGCTGATCCTCCTTGGGATAGTATTGGGATGTGAACCTCGGATATTTAGTAGTCCTGATCCAGCAAACAAACTTCAAGACCTCTCCTACAGAGTAGCTACTGAAGGGAGGAAAAAAAAGAATTCACACTGCTTAATCACAGACACGTAGAGCTTTCAAGAGAGTAAGACACTCCCTCCACCATAAACAAAGGGGGATAAATGCCTCCAATGAGTCAGACCTTCTGCTTAGGCACTGACCTTAAGCACTTAAGTGCTCTAGTTATGTGCCTAAAATTAGACAGCGTGAACCCCCCCCCAAGTCTATTGATAACCATAATAGCATGACTCATACATCTATTTAAGTCTGTGCAGTGTTCAGTACAACTCAGTCCCAGCTGGGACCTTGAGGTACTAGCATAATATGTGTGGATCATAACAGAATGCACAGAATCCCTCTCCCCTAAATATAACTATGCAAAAGATCAGCATTTTCAATTAATTCTGTCTTCTATATCTATTTTAGAATAGTATCAAATGTCCTTTGGAAGTGCCTACTTCTCTGCTGACTCTAAATGGGAACTAGAAGACTAGCTTAGAGTAGATACCCAGCTTTTGAGGGGTTGTAGTAAGGTGAGGCAAATCCTACCCAGCATAATTAAGATTACAGATTTGTTACAAAAAATGCCAGAAGAACATACTGACTGGTCCTGATGCATATTAAAGTAATGTCAGAAGTCACTAACTAAAAATAGCCTTTGTTTCCAAAGACTGCTGAACAATGATCATATGAATGCTACTATAATAAGGTAGTCAGTTTGAGTAGATAATAGGTATTGCCATTTTCTTGCACAAGTCAGAGTGCTACCATATAACATCCACTTTGCATATGTTTAAATGACACCAAAACCAGTTTCTCTCCACTTTCTTTTTAAGAACAGAGAAACATATGTGCTGAACATCCAAGGTAAGATGCAGATCCTGTAGCACCATTACTTTCCATTCCAGGAAAGCTGCTGACAGTAACTGACAAATAAAGGACCTTTCTTTCAGTCACTGAGAAGTATGAAAGGAAATGTTTGAAGGATTAATGGAGAGAGAAACCTCCTGACCTCCTTCTGGTATAGTCTGGGTCACAGGAATGTCCTTTTTTCAGAGGACATGTAGGCAAAGAACCCATCTCAAATAAAACAGGGAAAGGGAAAGAGCAAAATGCTTTTTATAATTGGCTTTTCTGCACTTCCTAGACACTTAGAACATAGAGGGCATGCCTGAATGCCCATCCAACATATTCCTTCTGAAGAAAGTAACTTAAAAAAATGAAAAAAACAACCTGTCAGGAAGCTGCAACTTTATGAAATCAGTAGGTGAGCAAGTAAAATGACTGCAGTCCAATTGGACTGGATGACAGAAAGGTAATGCACTAAAGGATGCATACTGCACAACGGTCTAAAGGCTTGCTCTTACTTGGTATGAATTCTGATAGTTGTTCAATGATCCATGTTCCGATACTGCTTTTTTTTGTGTTAAAGGATCGTGTCACTGCAAAACATATACATAAACACTCAACAAAATCAAGGGCTGATGCCCCATGAAAATTCTTAAGGCACTTTGCACCTCTAATAGTTGCTTAAATAGCACTGGAGTTAAACCAGACTGACAGTTATGTAGAAAATATGGCAAAAACAGTAAACTGGTATCTTGTTATAATATGAGAGAAAACAAATGGGGAACTTTCAGCTTGACCTACAGCTGTCACCAGGTCTTACTGCTTTGTCTATTTGTCTGTGGATACCCTAAGAAAGGTATATCAGCATATCAGTTCTTTTTTCACTCCTTTGAGTGCTTATTTCTGTTGCTATGAAAGAAACATCCAGAATTTAGGAATGTGTTGATTTAGAGCTGGCACAGGTAAAAAGGCCTTGTCACATCGCTGATGCTTAGTGTATGACCACTCTGCAAGCACTGCAATATGCTGTCAACATATGAAAGCTAGCTTAAAAATTAGCTAATTCAGATGCCACAAACCTAGCTGGAACAGGGAGCTCAGTAAGTACTTCCTGAGTGAATGTTCATCCACCTCTCCGGCAGGCAAAGCTCCATGCTGTGTGGAGCTGCTAAACTGCTCTTGGTAGCAATAATAACTAATCCCGTTGTGCCTCCTCTGCTGTGGTCACAGCAGTGATGGTGGTGTAGAGACAGATTTGGCTTGTTGACTGTGGAGTGCTAAAAGAGCCACAGGTTATTTTTGCACAGCAGCCAGCATATGTGATTCAATCCACAGAGAGCTGTCACTGAGGAAGAAGGTGCTATTTTAAAGTCATCAAGATAGAACAGGACTTCATACCATTTTCCAGCTCCAGTTCCCTGCACAGATGTTAGAGATGTCAGCCTACATTTCTGCTGTAATTTTTCAAGAAGAAAAGCTTTTGTTTTAAAATCCAAATATTCTGTGTAATTTTAATTTTCTTTTTAGAAGGAAGACTCTCCTTGAAACTGTATCAGATCCAGAGATCCTTGAGGATCAGTATACTTATAATAATACATGGATCATTTATACACTTAGACCATATCGTCTCTTTCAGAGTCATCACGGTCTACTATCAAGGCCTCGTGTTCACATGCTGCACTGAGCTATTATAGACTATTGTGTCAGGCTTGCCTGGAAGAGTGGGGAGCACTTGAATGCATGGATTATTGGTGCAATAGACTGTAATGGTATGTCAATTGTCAAGGCCTATGTGGGATACTTTCCTATGCGGATCATTAACAAAGGAGCTGACACTCGATCATGTCAGTGCAGCTGCCAAGTGCACACACCAACCCTGCATATTAACACCCCTTATGAAATTCTGAATAAGGAGAGTGTGTGCCCACTCCTGGCACTTGAAATTCACTCCAGTTATGTATATTTAATAATTACATACGTGCTCATGCTGCAAAAAACTGGGGCAAGAAAAAGTGGAACCCCTTTAAAAAAATTAAGCAAGAAAGACTTTATTAATGAGCAGTACATTGCTCTTCTGTAACACTTCCCAATAGTGATGTCAGAATGCTTTACAAAGAAAGTAGCTTATGTTATTCCCAGGTGACTTGTGGTACCCCTATTTCATACATGGAGAATTAAATCACAGATATTAGTTACAGAGGACACTCAAGTTACAACCAACACTTCTGAGACCCAGAAGAGACAACAGTGTATGATGCATAAAAATGTATTGTGAGAACCTTTAGAAATACGTGGAACTATCCATCTCTCTTTTCCTTCTCTGTACTTGTGAGCAGGGTTCTGTTTTTGCTCACAGCTCTTCCGTCACGTGTACACTTACAGGCATTTCTCCTTTTCTCTCTCTTATTAAGAAACTTAATACCTCATTAAAGTATTTCAGAACTTCAGAAAATATTTACTTCCACGCAGTAGATGACAGTAGAAAGAAGGTTCTCTTTGGTTTGTTCTCTTAAGGCCATAGAAAGTAAAGTATGAAACTTCTGGTTGCAACATTTTTGTCCTAATATGTCTAGGTCTTGCTCCAGTCCATTATCACCATTGTTAGTGAGACCAGATTTTCCACTTGGACAATGCTTCAGCTGAAGGTAGTATGCTCTCTGCTTATGGAAATGCATTTTCTTAGTGAAGACAGTCTGTTTTCTGTAGGCTGGAGCATTTGTTGGTTTGTAGGGAGTATCAAGAATAACCTTTCCTTACACGTAGAACGTAAAGACAATCATCTGCATCAAGACATTACCTGGACAAGCTCCATCCACCCTTGAATACTGCAAATTACTATAAGTTGATGGCCATGATGCTAATGGAAAATTACGTATTGATATCTCTGATGCCAGACCCAAAGGCTGAAACAAAGCTGATGAGGAAAGCAAAAGCCTTTTTACTGTTGTCTAATGGTCAAGAAGTCAAAGCTTGGGTTTGGGAAAGATATTAATACCATAGCCAGAAGATAAAACAGAGAAAAGAATTAGTAACGCTCTTGAAAGTATTTACTTAAGTTACTTTACTAAGACTACAATAATGAAAATTTTATATGTAGCCAGTAAATCTTTCACTCGAATAACTTGTTAAATTGTTTAGTGTTTGGTTGTTGATGCTGGCACTGGTGGGTTGTTGTGGCTTTTCCTTTTTTTTTGCGGGGGTGAGGCACCACAATATTCTGATCAAAATATCAAAAGTAACTGAAAATAGTCACTGTTCCTGAATCTATTTTTATGACATTCTTGCCTGAGTAGACATTTCTTTCTGAAAGAGTTTAAATTGAAGCAACTTTTTCAAGTCCACAGGAATGGAACCGACCTAGTCATTAAACAAAAGCTAGCACAAACTTCTAGGCAGAGCCATGGGAATTAAAAATACAAATAAACACAACAAACATAATTTTTCAGCAGTCTATTTGGTTTAAAAAGAGGAAAAATAAGTCTGTACAAGGTAAGAGCTAAATGTAATAAAGAGTTTCAATTAATTGTTGCTGAAATTTATTTGCGGAAAGATGCAGAGACCACGAGGCAATTACAACAATGGATAATATAAAAGGAAAATGAGTGATGAGAAAAAGATACAGCCAGAAGGTTTGGAGATTATGATTATGAGACTCCAGTCTGATTTGCTAGAGGATGTACTCATCTCCTGGAGAACGAACATTCTCATTTCTATTTCTAAGACCAATAGAACTCAGAGGTAAGAAGAGCAGTGATAACTGGATGTAGTCAAGGTTATGCAAGCTGGAAAATGTAAATAACAAGCAAACAGCACTTGTAAAGCAAGTGTTGCATCTGAAAGAAAGTGATTCAATTTAGTAGAGGTTCATTTAAATCTATGAAATGGTGAGATGCTCCTCTATCCTAATCTGTTTACAGAATCACAGATCACAAAATGGTTGAGGTTAAATAGGACCTCATGAGACCATCTGATCCACCTTCCCTGCTGTCTTGGGGTGATTTTATGATAATACTGTATTACCCTATTGTCTGCTCATTGCCAGAAATGGGTCCCATAGCTTTAAGCTGGGTCCAGGAGAGGGGGGAGAGAAGCCAGGCGAATTCTTTATTGAGGTTTGTGTTCAAGGACTCAGGCACATTTCCCCGCGTTCTCACTGCTGCAGAGCCGAGGGAGCACCTTCCTGCTTTTAGCCAGCCTGTTGGCTGAGGCAAGAAATTTTCCCAGGATTGCACACCGAAATCCTCCAGAACTTCTTCTTCTTCTGGAGCAGTTCAGCCTAGCTGTGATCCAAGAGCCAGATCATCAGACCCTGTGGACCAGTGGGGAGGCTGCAGGGACGCCGCATCTTGGCCTTGGGCCTCGGGAGGGGCCAAGCCAGCTGCAGACAGAACTCTAAATCCGCTTTCTCCACATCAAGGAGGTTTATTATCTAACATTACTCTTTTTTTTCCCTTTGCCCTGCTGGCACTCTGCTTGTTAAATAAATAGGTTTTTTCACTTTTATCCAAGAAATTCCTTTTGCATTGGTGGGGGACGGAGTACTGAAACCTTCCTTCTGTGGAGGAGACGTCCCTTCTAGAGTGTTTCCCCCTACACTTGTCTCAATCCGAAACACCTGCTCAGACTGGGATTAACTAGAGCAGGTTGTTCGGGACTGTGTCCAGCTGGGTTTTGATTATCACCAAGGATGCAACTTCAAAAACTCTCTGGGAAAATTGTCCCAGTGTTCAGCTAACAGTTAAAAACATTTTCTTATGGAATTTCCCAAATTTCAGTTTGTGCTTGCCACGTCTTGTATTGTCACTGAGCATAAATGAGAAAAACCTGACTATAGTCTTTACTTCCCCATCAGGTATTAATACATGTGGATAAGATCTCTCTGAGCCTTCTTTTCTTCAGGGTGGACAATACCAGCTCTCTCAGCCTCTCCTCAATGAAAGATGCTCCTCTCCCTTAATTATCTTTACGGTCCTTCTCTGGGCTATCTCCAGTATGTCTGTGTCTTTGCTGTACCTGTGAGTGCAGAGATGGACCCAGATATGTCTCATTGGGCCTGAGCAGAGGGAAAGGGTCTCTTCCCTTGACTGGCTGCCAATGCTTTTCTTCAAGCAACCCTGGAAGCAGTTGGCCTTCTTTGCTGCAAGGGGACACTATGAGGTCATATTCCACCTAATGTCCAACATGACACCATGGGTCTTTTTTGTTTTTGTAAGACTCCTTTCCAGCCAGTCAGCTCTCAGCATTTGCTGTGCATACAGTCAGATGCGGGACTTGTAAATTGTCTTTTCTGTACTTCATTAAGTTCTTGTCAGCTCATGTCTCCAGCCTGCTGAATGGCAACACAGGCATGTGGTGTATGAACCTCTCTTCCCAACTTCATATCATCTGCATCTTTACTGAGAGTCTACTCTGTCCTAATCCTGGTTAGTAATGAAGGTGTTACCCAGTATTGGTCTCACTATAAACCTCCTGGGTGCCTTGCGATTGACTGGCCTCCAGCTGGACTTCATGAAGGTGATCACAACCCTTTGAACTTTGCAGTTCAGTCACTCTTAAATACACCTCCTGTCCTGGTTTGACACTGGCCCAATGCCAGGCACCCATGAGAGTCATTCGCTCACTCTTCCCTACCACGGCTGGGAAAAAGGAGGGAAAAGAGGAAAAAAGGATTAATGGAGGCTTTGTGGGTGAGATAAGGAGAGCGGGAGAAATATTTCAAGGGCAAAACAGGCTCAATCTTGGTTGCTAAGTGAAATTTATTCCTAACAGAACCAGAAGAGGGTAATGAGAAGTAAAAAAAGCCCTTAAAACACCTTCCCTTCCCCCCC
>VZRR01011969.1:2130645-2138145 GCA_013398015.1 Oreocharis arfaki
CCATGGGCTGCAGGGAGACCACCTGCTTCACTACAGCCTGCAGAGGAGCCTCGGCTCCGGCGCCTGGAGCACCTCCTCCCCCTCCTTCCTCACTGATCTTGGTGTCGCCACCTTGTTTTCCCGCACATGTTCTCAACTCCTCTTCTCTGACCAGAAAAAAAAATCTCGTAACTTTGTTTTGATTTTGTTCTTAAACATGTCATCACAGAGGCGTTACCAGCCTCTCTCATTGGTCCAGTTCTGGCCAGCAGCGTGTCCATCTTCAGAGCCATCAGCCATTGGCTCTGCCAGCCATCTTTGTGGCCCCCTGCTACCCAAAACCAGGCCGTGTCAAACCAATGCACCACCCTATCTGATTATCTACTCAGTATTTCATTATCTTATCAGCGAGGATAGTTTCAAAAGCCTTGCTAAAGTCAAGGTGAACAATATCCACTGCTCTCTTCTATGTGTTCCCTGTGTAAAAGTCTTTTAGGAGTGACACCCAAAATCCAAGCATGGGACTTTGTGAATGGCAAACAGTTAAACAAGTCTTTCATTGCAAGCACAACTACAGAGACAAACCTTACTCACATGGACCTGGTGCATTTTTTTGGGGTATTTGGGGTGTGTCTGTGTCCAACTGGATGGAACTTACCTGAAATATTTTAATTAGTTTTTAAATTTTCTTTCTGAGCATGAAAAGACCGCTTTGGATGAAGGTAATTACATGAGCTGGTTGAAGTCTGCTAGGTTATGATATTATGGTGATTTCCTTGCAAGCTGTATACCTCTGTTGCTGTTAATCATTTCAGTCGAGAGGGACATGCTTAGTTCACAGGCTGTTTTTGACAGTGCCAGTGGACATTCATGTATGTGAAACTTCCAGAATTCACAGCTGTTTCTATTACTCTATGGCGGTCATCCAAATGCCTAACTGCATCAGATGTGGTAGACTAACATGTCACAGGGAACCAAATTCACCAAAACACTTACGGAAACTTTTCTTATTAATATTGTTATTATTTGACAAGGAAAGCAACATTTGGTGCATGGGATACAGCAATACCAAAGAGTACAATTTCCAACTGATCATGGTTGCTCACTGCTTACTGTAATATTCTAGAAACATTGTTCACTATAACACTTCCGATTATCTGCATTTGCTTAAGATAAAGCAATGTGCTTTGATCACTTGAGCCTTCAGACAAGCCCATTAGTTATCTGTAAATCAGTATATTGATTTTTGGATTGTTTGTTTATAAGTGTGTAAAGGAATTTCTTACAGGCTGGTCATTCAACTTCGTAACCTAAAGGAATGTGGCCAGCAGCTACAAGGTATTGTGATGTTTGGTGACAGAAGTCTTACGAGAAGTACACACATAGCATTGCCTCAAGACACTAAAAGATTTGGAATATTTGATTTGGAAATTAGAAGTAACAAAGTCTGTGCTGTTGGCTTTCAGGAGGCAACCTGCTTCTTTTATTATGATTATGCAAACCACTTTTTTATTACATAAATAATAATAAATTAATACATGTATTTGATATATTTATAAATAACATCATGAGATCTGATTTTTTTTTTAAGTCTTGAAAACATCTGCCTTTGCCTGCTATTGCATTCATGTTAAAAAGAAACACCTTTCTTTCAGACAAATGGATCACTTGGGCCCAAGTATTCTAAACATCAATAAAGCTAATCAGGCTTAATATTGAAAGGAGTATTTAACTGAAGATTAAGCTGAGAAAACAAACTGAGAAGCAGGTTCTTCTCTTTCTTCAATTGTGAACTGAAACTGAAGAAGCTTATCATAATCAAGTGACGAGTTGAACTTAGCATTTACAGTGTCTAGCCTTATGAGCAAATAGTGATATTTATTGATGGTATTAATGTTTTTAAATAGGCTTAGACCTTTTATAATACCACCGACATTTCATTTTATGGAACATGGAATGTAGAGGCTGTAAAGTCATGATTAATATTGCTAACAGTAATAAGTGGAAGTGCAATAGTCATTTTTGCGCATATTTGCTTATATTATGTGAATGCCTTCAGTGTCTGAGGAAACTCTATAGGGATGCAAATTTCCCCAGGTTTGGAAATTGATTGACTTCTGAAAACATTGCTCAGAGGGACAGAAAAGAGTTCAGATTATATACTTTAACTGTTAACTGACCAAAGGCTGTGATAGTCACTTAAGAGGTATGTATCCTAGCTGTGCAATTAACTGTATTATTTAATCTTTCTCAGCATGTGCTGCTGTTCAGTGGGGGATTTGAATGTGTTCAGCATCTCAGTTCTGCAGAAAAAGATGCTAATCATCCAAAGACTTCTGAAAGAAAATTACAAGATCAGAATAAAACTGAAATAAGTTTTGAGCAAATGAAAGAAATCAGAACAGAAAATCAGCTCTACCCTTGCCTAGCTTTGTGAAAGACTGCCAATTTTTGACTGTTGCAGCTGAGCAGTACAGTAAGAGTTCTGAAAGTGAATTGCTTAGATTACCATTTAAGAAGGTCATCCATCCATACAAATAAACAAAATTTGTGAAATAATAAAGATTATTCTGTAGCAGAATGGTACAAAAAAGAAAAAGGTAATAGGATGGTAAAAAAAACTTTTATCACCTAACCTTCAGGCTAACCTGAAGATAGCAAATTATCAGCTCATCTATGCCTCGATGATCTCCATTCTACTTTCTGTTGTTATGTTTCCATTTTATGGTTAAGTAAATCTCAGTACAATGACCAAAAAATATACCCAGAATGACATCCAAGATTATAGATTATAGACTGTACCTTTAACTGACTGAAGTGACAGTGTTTGATTTCAAGACTTCTCAAATTTTTTTCTCTTACTTGTTGACTTTTTTTTTTTTTAAATTTATGCAATTACAATGAATGCAGGTAGTGGTTGGGAAGAAAGCCAGAAAGAATAGGGAATTTCTTATATCTAAGCATTTTAAGAATTATAAAATAAGGGGGGGGGGGGGAGATTCTTTTCCTTTGCAAATTAATCGAGCGATTTTTTGTCTGTTGAAATGGTTAAAAATTGTCTATAATATCAGATATATGTGCAGAATTTTGCTGTAAAACGAGTTTTTTTTTTTCTTGAGTGTAAGATAACGCAAGCCTGTGACATACGGGAACTGCTGTGAAACGGTGGCAACTCTACTTCAAAGAATGTACAGAAAATTCTAATTCCTGGATTACCTCTTTCTGTGGCTGTTTTTCAAAATGGAATAATAATCAGGGAACATCACTAGAGATGCCACACTTTTTGATTTCTTGGCTAGTGGTTCAGCTTTGTCAGTTATATTTATATCCTGTTCTATGCTTTCAACAAGGTTTGTAGTTGTTCTCTTTAAAGAAGGAGAAAACACTTCTCGGTTTTATTCTGATATTTAAAAACTCCCTAGGGCGCAGACTACCCTCTCAATGCATAAGCCTGCATCTCCTCATATAGACTCATATAATGATAGAATGTTATAAGTTAGAAAAGGTCTCATGGATCACTGGTCGTAGCTGGTAACCTGGCATTGCCAAGTTCACCACTAAACCGTGTTCCTAAGTGCCGAATCTGCCTGTCTTAAAAATTACCTTCAGGGAGGGTGACTCAACCATTTCCCTCGGCAACCTATTGCAGTGCTTGGCAACCTTTTCCATGAAGAAATGTTTCCTATTCTTCAATCCAAACATTTCCTGGATCAACTTTAGGTCAGTTCCTCATGTCCTATCCCTAATTGCCTGGGAGAAGAGACCCGATCACGCCACCTATGTCCATTCACATTCTTGCAGAGAGCGATGAGGTCTCACTTGCATCTCCTTTCCTCCAGACTGAACAATCCCATCTCCCTCAGCCTCTCCTCATGTGACTCATGTTCTAGACACTTCACCATTGCCCTTCTCTGGACACACTCCAGCAAATCAATGTTTTTGTTGTAGTGGGGCCCAAAACCGAACACAGGATTTGAGGTTTGGCGTCACCAGTGCTAAGTACAGGGTAAAGATCGCTGCCCAGGTCCTGGTGGCCACAGTATTGCTGATACAGGCCAGGATGCCATTGGCTTCTTGGCTGCGTGGGCACACCAGGTTCAGCCTCTGTTTTCTACCAGGCAGTTTTCATGTTCAGGCCCATTTCTACAGGGCAGTTTTCCAGCCACTCTGTCACCGACCCATCACAATGCAGGGGGTTGCTGTGACCCAAGCACAAGACCCAGCACTTCAACTTGTTGAATCTCATACAGTTGACCTTGTCACTTTTATCCAGCCTGTCCAGATCCCTCTGCAGAGCCTTCCTGCCCCCCAGCAGATCAACACTCCCACCCATCTGGGTGTCATCTGCAAACTGACACAGGGTGCACTCCATCTCCACATCCAGATCATTGATAAAGATAATCAAAGAAAATATTTGTACTATTGGTACTAAGAGGACTTGAAGAAAACGTGCAGAAAGTGTTCACAATCCTAAAAGACTAGAGGCAGCCAGATATTTGTCCTTGTTTCTGTGTACAGAGGATAAAGTTCATGTATGTCATAAATAAAGTGAAATGTATCAACCTAGTTTCTTAGTCCCTGCTTCATATTAGTGTATAGATATCAAAAAGTTTTTTGGGTGGATAGTGATCTTATCCTCTGCTTTTTAGTCACAGAATTTTTATTATTTAGTTGAGAAAGAAAGCATCCTGTATGGTAAGAATATCATAGCAGTTATTCAAGGACAAATTGTTATTAAAAAGGCAGAAATATTCTCTCCATGGAGTCACTGTCTATATGTTTGATCTACTAAAGAATTAAAGATTTCATATACTGAGTGACCATGGGTTATTTTGGGGGGGTTTTTTCAGTGATAGTACTTCTTCTCACAAGCACTATGCATTTAGACATCTGCAAAAATAAAAATGGTTTCTGGATAAATCCATATATTATATTTATCTATTGATATATGGATACTTACTTTAAAAACTTGACTTCTGGCCATGAATAAAGGTATCTTTGCAATACTCCTCTGAGGAAAGAAATACAATTCGATCTGTTTTACGGAGATGAAGGAAAGAGATTAAGGACTACGCTTAGAAAGGTACCTGAGGACTATTCACAAAAGGTAGATGTAGTCAGACATTTCCAGAGCGTGAGTTACAGTGCTTGAAGATGGGCTTTGAAACAACCCCTGGAGTTTCTCTCTCTTTGTCTCACTTTGTGGAGTCATCCTGGGATGATTAGCTCCCCTAGGCTAAAGTTTGCATTTGACAATATGCAGTGCAAGCCTGAGTGTTTCAGACATGGCTTTTCAATTGTCTATTCCCTGTGCTGGCGTCCAAAGCCTTGGTCTACAGTTTGGGTCTCTGTGCAGTGAGAGAAATTTGGGGGAAGGAGCAACCAAAATCAGGACTCTGCTTAGGGAGTCCAAAGGGCAAAGATGTGCTTTGAGCACCCATCCCAGGATATATGATTGCTTTATTCACCCCCAGCAGGAGGTCTAAGGAGTCCTTTCTGGAACTGCAAAACAAAGGCAGTAAACAAGTGCTTCTTAGCCAGGTACCACCAATGTACTTAGTTCTGCCCTCCTTTCTCCCTAACTACACTTCTTGCACAACTTCTGATGGTCCCCACCCACCTTCCTCTCCCCATACAACAGCTGCAGGCTAATCAGTGTACTGATGATTAGGATAATTCACTTTGATCAAGAATGCATCCAGGAGGCTAGAAAGATGAACTGAGGAGTATTAAGATCTCTCAACAGCTGTGGCAAAGAGAAGATGGTCATTTCATAGAACACTTTGTACCATTTAGTGTATAGACAGCACCTAAAATGGCTTGTTGGACTCTCTGTAACTATCTTTTAAGATGGTGGGGAATGTTTGTGGCAGAGACCAGAATTATCCACCTGTCTCCTGAAACTTAATCCACTGTCTCAATCATCAGATGATGAAATCAAGAGGAAATTTGTTAGAAATGTAATTAAATGGAACTGTTTTTCTTGTGGAGGCTGGAAGAACTGTCATATGTATTAACGAACCACAGAAACTTGACATTTTTTATACCCTTTATATATGTTGAATGGTGTCATGGATATACTTGTTCCTACAACAATATTCATTTCAGCCTGAGAATTACTAGCTGATTTGGTTGCTATTCTTCTGCCTATTGAAGCCAGAACCTTGTCTGGTTCACTACTATTTGCCTTTATTAAAATAGAGTTTTATGCCAGATTTTTAACATGTGAAAAACATGGAGTGACATCTAAAAATCTGTAATGTGTTCATGCTGATGAGAACAAAAGTGTTTTCATGCATATAATACACATAAATACTGATTTTAAAGATAGAAAAAAACCAACCTTTTTTTTTGCTAGTTCATTTGGATTTCAGTCAAGAATAAAATAGTGCAGCTGAGTATCTGTAGGAAGCAGAAACTCAGGATATGGATTACCAGAAGCTGAGAAATGTCTTATACCAGAAAGGTTGGAAAGTTACATGTTTTCTGCTGAGTTTGTTCTCCTTCATTTCTAATTCTGTTTTTTACAGCCTGTGTCCATGTAGATCTGTGGATACCGGTCATGGTGGTGTGTCTTCAACCACTCATCTCTCAGTGATCGTATCTGGGACATTTATGAAGCTCACTGTTGCACAGGTGAGTTTCACCAAGCTTGTGGGTGTCACAGGCATCAGGGCCTAAATAAGTGGGGAGGGGAGGAAGAGTGACAGGTACTGTGCCTGTGTCCCCATGTGACAGGGAGACGGACACCTTCGAGGAACTTGAGAGCTCAGAATTACTCCTGTGTCCCACAGCTTAGGTAAAGTGTTTGACACCAGAGCCTCAAATGTGAAGACAATGCAGTAAATACCACTGTTGTGTTGTGATGCTTCCATGAGATATCCATCATTGTCAGTACAGCTTTGATACAGTTTAGCTGTGGGCACATAGCCAGCTTGCCACTGCATGAACCTTGGGGGTTCAAAGACAACCCAACAATTCTATATGGGGCAAAATCCCCCAAGGAATTTGAGTATATGTTAGATCAATGCCTTCCATCATGTAGGTGCTATTTTATCTATTTGAAGCCATCAGAATGTGGCCTGAGTCTCATGCCTTTCACAGGTATCACCACCCTGTTACTGGTTACTTTGTCAATTCAGATCCTGAGTTTTGGCTCCTTATGAAACATGTGGATATTAATATAAGGCCTAGAGAGAAGACATTGGGATTTGGAAGTTCCTTGAAGATGTACTTTCACTTCTACATGAAAAGAGTATTTGACATGACAGGCAGTGAGGATATATATTAAATAATTATATGAATACTAATAATAAATCTACATCCCTATATCATCCTTGCATTAAAGCCTTACAATTTATAACATGTGGGAATTAATTTAATCAAGCACCAGGATACTTTTTATAAACATTCATTTCTTAATGGGATATGAAAATTCCTACAGATTGAAAAAAATGCTTTTCTTCTGTACCCATAGGTAGGTCTGAACTGCATCACTTGGAACTTCTTCCTCTGTCACCA
>VZRR01011969.1:2143145-2164341 GCA_013398015.1 Oreocharis arfaki
GGTGGAGGATAGGCCCTTTTAAACATGTCTTCATATCTTCTTTGTCCTCTAATGTTGTATTAGAGTGAAGAAATAATAATAGGTAGAAATTCCTTCTTTTGCATGACAGGAATTTGTGGTGAGCTCATTAAGTAAGTGATGAAATACACTTAAAAATGTAACTTTATAACTATGTAACTCTAAGCATTGGCATTATTTCTTCATAATGATGGCAATGAGATATTCTGATATGCTACACTTTTATGGATCCTGGTGTTCTCCTTGGAAGAAAATATACTTTTATGAATACCACTGCCCTTGTTTTTCAAATGCAAATGTAACCGATTGACTGTAATTTTCCACTCAGTCTCCCTATTCAAAATTACCCTTGTGGCATTTTCAGCCACTCTCAGTGAAGAAACCCTGACCAGGACAGAGAGACAATCCAAAGTACTCCTGTCCACCACCTCAAACTGTGACTCCACGGGACCACTGGAGTGGTGAAAATGGGTGGTTTACTCTTAATTTCTCCTGAGGATCAACTATACTTGCTGTATAACCAGGGAACCCTTAAGTTGCTTTTAAGGTGAGAAGGATAGAAACTAGTTTGTATTAAAGATGGGACTTTAATGGGATACATATGGAAATGCCATCAATGTGACAATATAATATGCATCTATATTTTTAAGGCAAAATTTCAAGATTTCAAAACCAATAATGAGCAGCATAGGGCAAATAGTAAAACAGACATGGATGGAAATCTAGGCTATCTATTAGCATCTGATGTTGACTCAGCAGGGGAATCCTTCCTCTGAGTTGTTCTGTAATCAGTGTTCCTGTATTTATGCATCTCATTTTTCCAAGAGCAAATGGAGCAGAGCTGGTGACTCTCACCAGTCCTTTGCATGGTAGCAATTCAGAGGTTTTAGCCAAATTTTAAGCAAATCCCAACAAGAAATTATTTTAGCACAGATGTGCAGTGTAACAGTTGTGGTAGAAATTGCAATTTATTTCCAAAGACTTTTCATGTGAAAGGGGCTGTCATTTGTCAGTGATCACAAGAAAATTCATGTCCACCAATTCTACTGGTTATAGTTTTACTTGACTGGAAACATACACCATCGGTCTAATAACAAGAGAACACTTCTATTTCTTAAACATTATAATGCAATTCAGAAATTAGGGTATAGTTTGGGATACAGCTGCAGAATTTCTGATACTCCCACTGGTTGTTTTTTACTTATAGCATGCACTTAAATATTTTAGAGCTAAATTTACCACCAAAGAAAAATAGTCAAGTCTCTCTAACTTTGCATTCAGGAGAAGATATTTGAATATTGCCATTATTAAGTCAAATTAAATTGAGAGCAATTTCTGGGAATGAAAAAAGCAGCTCCCAAACTAAGTTGTAAACATACAGCTAATGACCAAGATAAAAAGGAATGTAGGAAAAGTGATGTAAAGCATTGTTTTTCTAGATGGGAAATCTTAAAAAAAAAAAAAAAAAAAAAAGGAAGAGATGTCTGGTATAATTTATATTAAAATTATCCTATTGCATTAGTAAAAAAAAAAATAAGAAAAATACATTCCTCCTATAAAATGCAATAGGATCATTCAGTAGATCCATGAAAACAACACAGCTTATTAAAACTCTATAATTTTACAACAGTTTGGAGAGGAATGTTACATTTTTTTTCTGACTGTTTACATTTCATCCCTTTAAGAACGTCATTGTGAGACAATATGCTTTGGTTAACCAAAGAGGAACTATAATTTTGGGTACAAATCCCTACAAAGTAAATAGGGATGTAAGAAAATCACAGGGTGAAAGTCAACTAGTTTGGTTGGCAAGAATGTTTCTGTGAGGAAAGAACTTATACTTTAGAAAGAGGGAGATAATCCATGTAACGACAAAATAATCTCACTGGTTGAAGTAAACACCAAAACACATACTGAACTTTCACTGTAAAATGTATATTCATTTACAAGATACCTTGAATTTAGTTAATGTTGACATAATTTCCTGAAGTGAGAAAAATGAGCAAATGAAAATAAAACTAGTCTGTAGCTGTATGTTTCCTTTTATTTTTTTTAGAAACAAGATATTTAATAGATATTTAATAATAATAATAGAAAAAAACCCCAAAATGCATTTGAGATTTCACTGAATTAGTTTCTCACATAACTCTGCTAAAGATAAATGGCAACAAAACCAGTATATTGTTGATGACTGTTAGTATTTTCATATGTGATTTTCAATAACAGTAAAAACAATCGAGGCCTTTTCTTATTACAGCAGTTTTAAAATCCTCCACAGAGTTTAAATAATATGACTTGGTAGAGTCAGTAGGGGAAATGATGTAGGATGACTCTACAGGGGAAGATTTTAGGCCTCAAAGATCTGAATTTTCTTTTTACTTTTCCATTTCATGCATTTCACAAAAAAGGTTATTAAATCTTAGTGTCACCATGGCTAGCACTTAGTCATTCTATATTTTTTCTAATTACAATATTTCTTCAACTTGATGTATTGCCAGTTAACAGTTCATTTTCCAGGCAGCTCTTATTCCAACAAGTCATAATTGCCTGCTACACAGAGCTCTTTACACAGGATCCACAATAAACTCTTTCCTTATAATTAACTACCCCGGTCAGAAAGTTTTGAGAACCATTTCTTGTCTTCCTTCTGCATCTTACCACTACTATAAGGGCCCAAGAAACAGCCCATCATCTTTGTATGCATGGTTATGACTTCAAAGAAAGACTGGTTCTGGGCAAATCAGTTTTCCCCCTTTGTCATCAGAATTTACCTTATGTATATGGAAGCCAGATGTTTTCTGCCTTGCTGTAAACCAGTATAACTGGTGGATTAATCCAAAGCGTGTCTTTTATGATCTGTTCACTGAAATTCAAATGTTTTCAGGAAGTAGGACTGAAAAATATTGTGGAAAAAAATTACGTGGATCTAGTTTTTCTGGGAAAAAAAAGCAAATCTCTGTTTTGAAACACTAGAAAAACGTTTTGAAAAATATTTAGCACCCAAACTCATAACCAAAATATTTGTAGTTTCAAAATATCCATGTATGTATGTAATTTTGAATGGTGCTGCTTTTCATTCCCATACTTTGTGACTTTTCATTCAGTGCTTGTTTGTGGGTTTTTTTATTAATTTTCTTCTTTTGCAAAAA
Organism: Oreocharis arfaki; assembly: GCA_013398015.1. Classification (NCBI taxonomy): domain Eukaryota; kingdom Metazoa; phylum Chordata; class Aves; order Passeriformes; family Paramythiidae; genus Oreocharis; species Oreocharis arfaki. Next base: position 2,146,313 of record VZRR01011969.1, read on the forward strand.
CCTCACTCATTTTCCTTCCAGATTTCCTCACCTTCTTTCTTTCTAGTTCCTCTGAAGCTTGCAAGATGGTCATATGCTAAGCTGGAAAGAATGCAGTTTTGCAATCATATTCGCAATTGTTTACCTTTCTACAAACATTCCTGAGAGCAAGATTTGATCACATGAAAGCTCAAGAGGAAAAATAATTATGACTATCACAAAGAGAATTCAAAATATCAGCAAATTTACAGTTTTTACATAATGAAGTGATAGCCTTTTCATTTAGCAACTATTGATTTTCTCTACCTACTCAACTTCTACTTACTCCAACAGGTACTAAATTTGCAATGTATCTTGTCTGCTTATTTTGCTATGATTGTCTTATTTGCTCCACTGTATTTTTGCCGTGTATGACTTACTTCTGGCTGAATCCATTCAGGGGTTGAAGTATCTATGTGACAATTTTGTTATGCAAATTCACCATTTAAGAATTACTATTATTTCTGAAACATATAATTCTTTGCCATGCACCAGTTGTCAATTCACATTACAAGACATTCGAGCCCCTGAAGGTGGGAAGGGAGCACTCCCGGAATGTGTCTCTGGGCCCTCACACAGATCCTCTGCTTTGAGGAATCTTGTGTTAGTAGTCAAAAAAGTGACAGGGCCAAGTTCGGTGAAAATGGGTAAAAGGGAGGATTGGTGTCAAGTTTCTTCAGTGAGCCCATACTGACAGAAGATGTGTTCATGTGAGCTCCTGAAACTCACTAGGAAAGCAGCTTGGGCTGACAACGCAAACCATTTCTTTAGTGCTGTTTGAGTTATGTGGAGCGAAATTTTTGGTGATAAGGGTGGGGAGAAGCCATAAATGTGAGCTTCAGGATATGGAGATAGCTTCTGGTATTCAGCCCCTTAAGGTGTATCTGAGATGTGCTCCCTCTGACCCTAACTGAATTATCTAACTGAAATAAGCTAGGTTTCTTTACTCAGTCTGTCTTTAATCTTTCCTGCTGCTTAGGGTTTGGTAGCATTTCACTCCTCATCTGCTCTTGTCTAGGTTTCCATACATTTCCTATAGTTTTCAAGTAAGGGTCTTGGAATTATGTCAGAATCACAGAATGGCTGAGGTTGTCAGGCACTTCTGGAGGTTGTCTGGTCCAATCTCCTGTTTCATCAGGGCTACCTAGAGCCAATTGTCCAAGACCTTGTCCAGATATCCCTTGAATATCCTCTCTGCAGAGTCGCCCTCACCGTAAAATAAGTTTCCTGATATTTAGAAGGAAACTATTTTCAGGTTGTGCCCATTGCCTCTGGCCCTGACAGTGGGCACCACTGAAAACTCTCTGCACCCTGCCTTCAGTTATTTGTACACAGGGATGATGACCCCCTGAGCCTTCTCTTCTCCAGGCTGAACAGACATAAGCCTCTCCACCTCTCCTCATATGTGAGGAGCTTCTGTCCCTTGATCACTTCGGTGGCCCTTTGCTGGACTCTTTTCAGTATGTTCACGTCCCTCTTGTAATGGGAAGCCCTGAATTGGACCCATCACCCTAGTTGTGGCCTAACCAGTGCCGAGTACAGAAAAAGGATCACCTCTCTTGATCTGCTGAAAATATTTTGCCTAATGCACCCCAGGATACTATTCACCCTTGTTGCAGCAGCAACACATTGCTGCTTCACGGTCAGCTTGGTATCTAACAGGATCCCCAGATCCTTTTCTGCAAAGCCTCTTTCTAGCAGGGTGGCCCCAGCCACTACTTGTTCTTTGCATTTCTCCTTGTTAAAGTTCTTGAGGCCCCATCAGGCCATTTCTTTAGCCTGCCGAGGTCTCTCTGGAAGAGAGCACCGTGGCTTGGCTTATCATTCACTCCTCCAAGTACGGTGTGATCTGCAAACTTAGTGAGAGTAGACTTTGGCCCATCAGTCAGAGCATTAATGAAGGTGTTGAATAAAACTGGACCTACTGTTGACCCCTGGGGTACACTGCTAGGTGCTGGTGCTGGCCTCCAACTAGAATTTCTGCTGCTGATCACCCCCTAGGCCTGGCCATTCAGTCTGCTTTCAGTCCAGCTCAAGAATGAGATGAACACCTGAGTACTTCAAAATACCTATTATAACACCAATTTTTTAAATTTCATGTTTTATACTAGGAAAAAATATTAAAGTGACTCTTAGACTAGTTTTACCCCAGTACAACACAAATAATACAAGTTGGTTGCAAATATCCTGAAAACTGACTTAGTTGTTTTTTGGCTTGAATATACTAAAACTTTAGTTTTCTAAAATGAGCTAAGGTCAGGAAGTCTGCAAGCTGAATATTAACTCCCAGGACACCAGGAGCTGAGATTCATATAATTGAAGAACATACTTAAAAGTCAGAGTCATAGCATCACTCTAGGGAGGAGAAATGGAAAGTAGCCTTGAACAGATTGTAAATATCAGCACTTTAGGTATTCTCATCTAACAAAACATTACTTAAATTCTTTACATGTAATTACTTCTTCCACAAACCCTGTTTAGAGCAGAAGAGTCCTCTGCTGAAATTAAGATATTATTAATCTAACTACTAATACAGACATTTGTGTTTTATTTTAGCTGCCAGATTAATTTGCTGTAGTTAGGACAAAATGAATGGCAAGGGACATTAACATCTATCAATAAATAAATTAACTATTAAATTTAGATCTAAACAAACACTTAGGCATCTTAATCAACACTTGGGAAGAATTTTGATGTCTTTATCCATAATAGGAACTTTAAATCCAAATGTTACCTGATTCTGGAGGAGCACCTCACCTGGGCAGGGTGGATGTGATGTGGAAGGGGCAGGAGGGAAGACTAGGAGCAGGACAGGAAGATTTGTCATTTCACTACTCCCTAACAGTGGTTGTCGTGACCTACATGTAAAGGACTGTCTCCGAATTTTACATCTTCATATATGTCTGTAAAAACTGTGTCAGAGACCTGAACTGCAGGACTGTCCTAGCACAAAAATATAGTGCCAAGTCTCCAGTTCTGTTTTCATTTTCTGCTCTTATAAATCCTGGTCTTGTGTTGATCCCATGAGACTTCCAGCAGACTGGGTTGAAATCATCTCGCTGCATTGCCAAGAGCCCCACAGTGTTCTCTTGCAGGAGAATACTTGTCAATTTTTAACAAAATAAAAAACTTAAATCCATTCTTGGAGTCAGCCCATAGACAACAGGTCACCAGATAATGACTAGTCTTAATAAGTTTGATTTTTGTATTCAATTGTAATTACTCTTTTGCATGAATTTTCATATATAGTTTCGTAGAAGTACTCATATTTTCATAATTCTAACCAAATTATAAAGTAATCAGCATCTTCCACTTATTCAAAAATGAATGAAATTGCAGTAAATTTTTTCTAAATGTTTTTGTTCCTCCTCAGCAGAAGGCTAAAGTATTGTTGACCAGAAGAAACATACCTTTTTTTCCCCCATGTTTTGTGAATTTTAAAATGGGACTCATATGAAAACATTTAAAACTTCATGGATAATGAGAAGCTTGAAAGTGTGGATTGCAGAGACTCCAGAAGCAGATGTAAATGTTAAAACCGTACTTAGTATAAGAGTAAACAGTTAATGTACAGAAATGGGTTGTCTGTTTTCTTCTCTAAATAACAATAAATGAAGATAGGCTGAATGAACGGAATGTTAGAAAATTTACTAGTTTCCCTAAAAAAGATGTCTTTTTTTTCCTTTCACTTACTAATAGCCACAATGTTTATGCTTTCCTTTTTTCGCAAGCCACAGGTCTGAGGCATTCCCCTAATGACGAAAGGTTAGAGAGATTTTGGGGAGGGGAATCAGCATTTTTGCTCTGCGACTTTCAATATTTAGGAAATTACATAATTGGTGTTTACTTTCATACAATAAGCCCTAACAATACAGTAAGGTGTTAGACATTACAGAGCTAAAAAATATGTACATGGCCTGATAGGAGCTCTTCTGTTTTTCTGTATCTGTAGAAGGCAGTTTGACAGCAGAGGTCAACCGAGGGATAAGACAAGTGTAAAAGAGATTATGGATAAAAAAAAATCTCTTAACAAAATCTCTTCAAACGTTTTGAAGCTTCCAGTATATCTTCAGGTAATATGCCAGGATTTGTAGCCATTTGATGAAAAAAACAGGTTAAAAATTATTTACAATATAGAAACACGACTGAGTCTATATGTACTTTAGTATAAGGGGAGTGAACTTTGTGTCTGAGTTGTACTATGGAAAATTCTGGTTCCATTTTCTTCTTCTGTCAGATAATTAAACATTTTTTTAAAAGTATGCAGCCTTTCAGGGTTTTACAGTAGAAAAAACCAATAAGGGTTAGTTTGAGGTTTTCTTCATTTGTTTTGTTTTAAAGAATGGTATTCTGCCTATATTTAGTTGTCTTTCATGCAAAATAGAGGGAAAAACCCTGGTAAAGAAAACAAAAAACTTTATATAATAGTGAAAATCCCAGACCAAAAGAAAAAAACCATCTTCTAGTCCTAGCTGGTTAGCTTGGTTTTGCAGCAGAGCAGGAATTGGTATACTTTACAGATTTCAGGGCTTACTATGCCCCTGGTTCAAGTATGAGAGGTCAGCAGAGGCCAGATGAAGGGCCAGGCTGGCATCTGCAAGACTTTCTACATAAGTGTGAGACAAACTGCTGGATCTTTCTGTGGCTGCTGTGGCAAAAGCGGCTGAACAAAAGACTACATTTCTCATTAGAAGGAGGAGTGTGGTTTCAAAGGAATCAGTATCCTTTACCTCTGACCTCTCCTCATGCTTTTCTGAAAAAAAAAGCACACGGATATTCATCAGCATTAATACCTGTGCCTAGCAAAGGGGGATTAACAGTCCACTATTAGTGGGTTGCCATTGTGCTAAATATTGTGTTAAGGCAAAGTCATACATTTAAGTAAAATAAGTAAATATTTTAATTCAGAAGCTTTAATTGGGCTCCAATTTAATTCATAAGGAAAAGCAAAAATAGCAGCAATTGTGGATGATAAATGTAAGATAGAAATGACTAAAGAAAAAATAAAGACAAAGTCCAACAGTTTTACATTTTACTTCATTCCAGGGTCTGAAATCAGTTGGGCCTGTCTTTTCTCAGTAAGATAATATTTAGCTTCAGCCTGACTTCAACTGAACTCTATTGATGAATGGAAAAGGCTGTTTGTCATGGGGAAAGTGCCTGAAAACAATCCGTTCCTGAGAGCAACTGAGAAGTTAGCAGAAAAGAAGAAGAGATCATCATCTGAGATGTTCCCTCATGTGTTCTATTGCTCTGAATAACACAGAAAATTAGATACTAATTCTTAGAATGTAAAGATTCTAAGAGACTACTTTTAGATAAAGGAAGTTTTCTTTTTCTGTGTTTTCCTTCCGTTATTCTCCATCTCTCTTGTCATATTGTAAGCTCTAGGGGTAGGATCTCTGCATTCATATATATTCATAAAGTACTTGTCACTCTCTCTGTACTTAATACAAACACTAAAATCCAATGCAGTATAAAGTATTACCTCTTCAGTTATATTAAATCAGAATGGTTCACTTAACTCCTCTCTACTTTCTGTGAAGGGTACTAATTAAAGTAGCCTGTAAAAAAAGGTAATGATGGAGATTTAAAACCATCTAGAGTGGTTTTACCCCAGTTAAATTTTTGTTTCATGATGTTGCACTTGTCATTTCTTCATATAACTGAAATTAAAATCCAGGTTACACTCACAAAAAAAAGAACTAACTGAGAGAGGCTAGTCAGTCTGTAGGCTATTTTCTTCCTTGCTACTTCCTCATAGTTTTCTAGAAACAAAGAACTTGTCATGATAGTGTCTTTTCCTGGCTCTAGCAAACCTGGAAACAAATAAAGAATAAACAGAATGTTTTGTTGTAAAGATTTTTCTTTCTATTGTACTTTAAAAAGTATTAACCTCACTAGAAATCATCCAAATTAATGCAATAGGAAAGGGAAAAGATAAAAAGAAAACAAACAAAAAAAAAGAGTGGGAGAGGAGAGGAGAGGAGAGGAGAGGAGAGGAGAGGAGAAAAACTCTTTCAGATTGCCTTCTAGGATTCCAGTGAGTCTCACAGACAGATATTCAGCTGTGGTCTTGACAGTTTCTCAGAGGTCTTATTTTAAGAAATTGAGTCACACCCATCTTCTGAAAAAGCAAATTATTTTAGAACACTCTTGGTTGCTGAAAATTATTACTCTTCTTGAATATCTTAAGGCTATGTTAATTGCCTACAGATAAAGATATATTAATTACCTACTGATAAACTCTTCTTTAAAAATGTTGAGTTCCGATAGCAAGGCACTTGAATATAATTAAGAACTTGGGATAATTGAGAAATGTCGGGCACATCCACATACACTTCACATAAGTTTATTCAAGTTAGTCCCAAAAGAGAGGATATGTGTATGCCACACTGCTGTGCCACACAGGTATGCTAGCTCATGTATAGGAAGCTGTATAGTGATGTGAATGTGGTATTTGCAATGGGATTAATTAGGTCACTTTTCATATTGTGATTGTTTCCAGTTTCAGAGCCAGCTGGGTATCTTTTCACGGTGCAATATTGTTCACTAAGGACATACCCTTAAATTTATTGTGTGTACCCCCTCACCTATTTGTCGTGTGTACTGAATGAATTAGGATTCCCATTGGAAAACAGCACACAATTATTCATAAGGCATCACATATTTCAGGATTCTTTATTTGGGGTTTTCTAACTTTAAATGTTTGATTTTTGCCATCTGACTTTTGAAGAAAGGAGGAAACTGAAACATATTTTTATATGTTGTGACAACCCTCCATTCTGTGCTCTAACAAGTATTTGAACCACAACCTTCACAGCTGAGACTGCTATTCCTTGTAGTAGGAGACAACTATTATCTCAGTGGGGAATAGACAAACCGATGGTGTTTAATCATGGGGTTTGGAGGGGCCTCAGCATAGGCTGACTTCCTTTCTTCAACTTCCTACTGTGGAAGCTTTTGGCCAGATGTGAGGAAAAAATTATTTGGATTACTCTGATGCTAGGAAAAGCAGAAAAGCGTTCAACTTTTCTTTTTTCATAACAAATTTTAGCATATATTGCTCTAAATATATATATATACAGTACCCAAACATCGTTGCTTACAGAACCTACTAGTCATTGCATCAACATGTGACCAAAAAAAAAATTAGTGAAAACACCACACAGGATTAATGAAAATTGTGTTCAGATGATCGACTCAGAGGTATGTACAAGTTTTTTTTTCCCACCATGTAGTTTAGGACTTTATCCCTGAAGAAGTTTCTTAAAAAAAAAATTAAAGATAAAAATATTTTTTTCATAAATATGCATTTCCTTTTTACAGAGTTAGCATGAAACACTGAATTTTTGTATCTCCTATGATTGAAGTATGAGTAATTGCACATATAATTGAACTGCCAGATATAATTTCTCTGATTAGGAATGTACAGATTTCAGTTTGGTTTTCTAGCTTGAAACTGATCTAGCATCATAGATTTGTAGGCTAATATGATCTATTAAGATAGATTTCCATTGGTCTCTTTGTGCAAAATAAAGTCAAGCCATCCACAAACACTTAATTCTATTAAAGATTAATTCTGTTCCATTGTTGTCATCCTTCTGAAGTGATAAATGTGACAGCAATGAGCCAGATTCATGACTGGGATACACTGAATTTTACAGGCCTCATCTTTGAGGGCTGATCTTTCAGACACAGATTTTTTTTTTTTTCTGGATGTGGGCTACAGCCACACGAAAGCACATATGATTTCAGGAAACTGGAACCAAAGCATTCAGTATTAAACTGCCAGGATGTCTGACTGCACATTAAAACTGTCAGCAATGGAAACGTTGAAAAAGACAGTAGCAAAATCACTATTTACATTCTTGTGAACCTGAACCCATCTTTAGTGACTGCATCAATCTCAGCCTCTAGTTCTGGTGCAGAATTCATGGCTTAAAGGCTTTTTGCTCAAAGTCATAATTTTCATCATTCACAGATGGCTTGTTTAGACCCTGTTTCATGAGACACAGCAGGGGAAAGCTCAGAATATTTGGTATAGCACTCGTATCAGCCCAGATCTGTCCAGGGGCACCAAGGGAATGTCAAAGACATTTAGTAAGAAAGAACCCCAGAACTCAGAAATTAGGTACCCAGTGCAAGGTAGGGCTTAGTTATCTTTAGTATCTTAAACTCCACAGACTGAGAAGAAAAACAATTGTATTAGCAAAAATTCCCTTTTAAAATCCTGCTTCTAATGACGAAAGCACAAGGCAAAAGAGTGGAGGAAGAGTCATTGCAGCTTTTAAGTTAAACTAGAAAATGAAAAATAACACGCTTGTCATAACAAACAGTAAAACTTTCCAGTGCAGTTCAGACCTACTTGAAAGACTGAGATGTTACTGAAATTGGAAATACTGATTTTTTGCTGAACTGAAGTGTAATGACACACAAGTTTTTTCCGGAACACATATAGTCTTCTAAGTACAACCAATATGAGAAGCATATAAACTCTGAAAAGGATACTTGCAAGATAGGTTTAATTAACGTAATATGCTTCCAATCTATCAACCAAATGGTTCAAATATTTTCAGTATGCTAGATGTAAATAAGTGAGGCAAGGTTCATAAATTCAGCATATTGCTTTGTTGTCTGTGAGTTTGCACTGATTTTCCAACTGGAGACTGAAATATATAGCAATGTCATTTCTTTAATAAATCTTTTTATTAATTTTTGATGCATATAAATACACAAATTCATAAATATGAAAAAATAGCACAAAAAGAGAATAATGCTGAAGAAAATGCAAATTATATCTGATCATAATACCAACAATAATCTGCATTTCTAGAACACTTTCCATTTTGTTGTCTCCGTACATGCTACAGATATTAACTAGTTGCAGGTCTTCTGTGAATAGAGGAAAATTTAGTGTCTCTTTTTAAACTGGCTTCAATTTTTTAAGTGCCAGATAATTTAAGGATACAATTTTGGAGAAGTGGGTGACTAAAGGAGGAATGAACTACCCATAGAAAGTTCTGATCAATAATAAAAATGCCTCTTTTCATCATGGATTTCCTTACGGATCTCCTGGGTCTTTGGGAACAGAGGAGAATTTCATCTGGAGTGTGTGTCAGGAGAAGAATATAGTTGAGGGCTACTAATTTTCAGTTTCATGTTCTATCCACCAAATCATCCTGTCCAGCTCACAGCACAACACTGTAGCTTGAGGACATCAACTGTTTGCAGTCTCAATCACTCTGTGCTGTTTGCAGTAGAGCTACTTGTCCAAGGAAACTCTTTTTGCAAGAGCTATTGAGACAGCCTCATTCTGCCACCATAAATGAGATGTATCATCCTTCTCCTGTCTTTTTTAGATTCTATAGAAATTTGTCAGGTCTTCTTTATTTTAGTTTATAACACTATATTAAAAGGAATATGCATAATTAAATGATAATATTCTCTATATGTCTTGAAAGGGACATAGAGTCTGATAAAACTTCCTCACTGTACAAAGTGTTTGTCTGGAGAAGAATGGCAATTTCAAATATCAATATAATTATTTCAATAAGCACATTAACAGAGAAAAATTAATTTTAATAAATAAAATAATATTTAATAAAATAGAAAAGAAGGAAAAGGAAAATAGGAAGCATGCCCTACTCATTGTGTTGAATTTTTATCTACTAGCTCTGTACTACATCAATAGACATGACAGAAAATTTTTCCAGCAGTCATTTCAAGACTCTGTAACCCAAATCCATATTACGATGTTGGGGAAATGTCCTGGTTTCAAGAAATTAAACGAGCCTTAATCATTTCAATTCACCAGTCTCTTATGATTTGTTCATATGATTTCACTAAGTAGTTTGATACGTTGTTTAAGAATATTCTGTTAAATAAGTAACATTTACAAGAATTTCTCTCCATCCCTGCAGGGATAATAGAACATTATAACAGTTCCCTCACAGAGAAAGCTCTCAACTTTTAGCTCCTTTTTTGTTAAATCTAAAAATCAACTTCCTTTCTAGCAGCACTGACAAATTTATTCACAGTAGATCAAACAAAGGGGTGGAAAATGAAGTGGAAAAAGCCAGGGAGATTGGTAATGCTAGAGACGACAATAAAGTCTCCAGAAAGAGGACCTGGAGTAGGAAACCTCTGTACAGGCTGTTTCACAACTTGCCAGGATGATGAAACTTTTATAGATAATTTTGGGTTTTGTCCTGAGTTTTTATGTACCTTCTGCAATGCCCAGGGACGATGTGAGCTCTGCAGAAAGCCAGATATATGATATGCAGGCTGGGGTTCTGGTGTCTTCTCCTTCACCTGCTCTCCTTTGCTTGGCTCAATCATAGTACGTAATATTTCTTAAAAGTAATAACCTTTCACAAAACTTATTTTGGAGGAATGATAATGGATCACAGAAGATGTAAATATTGCAGAAGAGCCCCTTTCAATCCCCCTACCTACATGCCCATGCATAAAAATCATCTTGGCGTTGACTGATGATTTCTTCTAAATATGACAGATCACGAATTTCTAGCTCATTTGTTTCTTTTTCTTTCATAGAAGATCTGATTATCGGCTATGAAATTTACCTAAATAAAGATTATGTGTGGAGCAGATTTTACGCCTTTAATTACAAAGAAGAGTTAGTTAACGTTGCTGTAGCAGCCTTCCCCTCTGTTGCGCGCTGATTCCACGCAGCCCTTTCAGAAAAAGGAGTGCCTACAAAATGGAACTGCAACAAGGAAGGCAAAGCTGGGAGGGGATCTGTTGTAAATGCCTAGCCTAGGTGTGTCTGTGGAGGTTTTCTGGCAGGAATTTGAGCTTGCAGAGTCCTCAGTTCAAGTGTGCTTGTTGGGAGATCCTGATTGCAAGCCTCGGTTTTTAGAAGGTGAGCGGGTGGTTCACAATTTGGGGAGAAGAGGGTGCTGAGTTGCCTTGCCGTCAAGCCTTCTGACTGCAACGGTGGCAGGTCTGGCTTCAGTTCTGAGAAGAGAGAGGGGTTTTTGCCAAATTTTCTAACCCAAGTACCTGCATTGTTACATGCTTAGCTCTGACATGCAAATACTGACGCTCATACATATGTATGAATATGTCAGTGTCGGTCTTCAGCCGTGGATAGCTGTATGCTTGACTGGCATGTGTGTTGCTGATTACTTGATTCTTGGATTCCAATGATTTTTTGAGACAGCTGAAACCCCAATTTTTTGCATTTTGTTTATTTAGTGAAATAGCAAAAAAAAAAAAAAGGAGGAGAAGGCGAAGGTTGATTTAAGTTTGGAGGTTTGTTTTTTTCAAGGATTTTTTTTTCCCTTTGGCTTTGGTGTTTTCTCTTAAGCTGTGTTTCAGCTTGCAGCAAGTGGTTGGCCACCCCTACCCTTCTGGTTCCTTGCTTTCTTTTACACTCTTCCAGAACATGTTTCATGCCTTCCCTCTTTCTTGTTTAGACTAAATTAGCCAATGAACAACCTGACCCAGCTGCTTAGCTGTTCCCTGATCTGCATTTTACTTCTTAATGAGCTCAGAGTGACAAGCTATTTAGGCTGCTTGTTCCAGCATCAGCTCTGACTCCATCTGTAACTTTAGTGCCACTTCTTTGTCAGCAATGCCAATTACAAATGTGTGCCTTTCTAATTTACAGCACTCTAGTTATAACGCCCACGCTGTGCTCCGTGTGTTCTCTCTTTGCTTCTACTGTTTGTAGTCACCTGAGCAGACCTTCAGATTGTCAGAGCAGGGGTCTGCTGCATGGCTGGCATGGATCAGCTATCTATAGCACCATATACAATTTGGCACTGCATAGACCGTTTGCTCCCTTTCATCTGCCCTGAATTTGGAAAGCTCTGTCGGTTCACACGGGGTTCTACAAACCTGTCTGTGCGTTGATCCTTCTGTGAACTGGCAATCCTGGAGCAAATGTGTTCCCTTGCATATGATACCGCAATATGGGAAAAAGAATTACTTACTATGCATCTGTAGGGCTATATTATATTTTTCTTGGCCTCCTCTGCGTTCATCTGCAGAAAAATCTTAAATATGTTCCTCTTTTGCCCGTGAGCAATAACTAGTACTTGATCCATTTCTTTGTGTGTATTGTTAAAAATGCAGAACATCCTTAAGTCTCTGCTCAGGCAAATACAGTATCAGTAAGCAGTCTCCATTTCCTCCATTTATAATAAGGTTTACTGAGTAGCTGAAAACTGATCTGCTCTTTCTGTTGCTGCTGCTGCTGGGTATCCATTGCCTGTTGACCAGTTGGTCTTCTGAAGAGTAAGACTCATATCTAGAAAGAGGTTTCAGGGACCACTAAAGCAAGCAATCTGTTTGCCTTCTTCGATTATCAGACAGACAGTTCCTCAGATTCAATAGCTGGTGCATTTTAAATTAATTAAAAAATTTAACTTCTTTGCTTTATTCATAATCCACTTTATGGTTTTAATTTCATCATGATTCTGTTGATGTTCCAATTGGTGGCTGGATGTGAAAAGACCATTATAATCTCTAGCCATGCCAGATGATATGAGAACACAATCTTAGACTGATTTCATCTGAAGATTCACTATGAGTGTCTTTTCCACTAAATTTTTTTCTCTCTGTTTACACTATTTCTTAGTGACTGTGGAATACCCTCAATTATTGTAAGCAGAGAGGAATGGAGGAAATCCCAAGAAAAGCATCAGGTGGGACTTGGTGCGTATCTTTTAAGTCAGGACAACAAGGTTCCAGTAGTTACCAGGCTACATTTCTTTCATCAGATCCCATGTGGTGCTTTCAGCTGAAATGAGTGTGCATCAGCCAAGGTATTCCTGAAATGATTAAGCCCTTTGTCTCTCATGGACAGTGGAAGTAGAATTTGGTTTGATATGCAGAACGAAGCAGCAGTAGTGAGCAACATTTAGCATCTATTTCTACATTATTATTTTGTCTTCAGGGAAAAAAATTGAGTCTTGAGATAAAATTGTTACTCACAGGTTAAAAGTGTTAAAAGACGTGTTGCACTCACATACATAACAGTCAGAAACTGTAAACCAGAAAATCTTGTATTAGAAAGTTTAGGTTTTGAGTCTGTAAAACTATACATGTCGGTTGCTGAGTTCAAATGGTCCCAAAAACAAGGCTGTGTATGGATTGATTTTGAACCATTTATGATCTGTCTCAAATAACTCTTCCATTATTAGAATATTTACTCAGTTTTTCAGGAGAACAAAACAATAATGAACAAGCTGCTCAGCATTTAGATTTTCCTGAACAGCTGGTAACTAGACTATGCAGTTTGTTTAGATTATTAAAAATGCTACCAAACTTTCAAATTTTTTCAGAAATTCTACTTCAAATGTTTTTGTAAAGGGTAAATACCATTGGGAAAAATCACAAAGGCTAACATACACAGCGAGCATGGTGGAGATATGAATATCAGATCTCATTTATTAGATTAAACAAGCATAGAAAACATAAGTAATGTTGGTGGCCAAACCTGTGACCTTTAATTTTTTCTTACTGGAGGATTCAGATTGTTTATCCATTTTTTGAAGATTCCTCAATAAAAGACCAGAAAAGCTGTGAGAATTATGATCATGATTCTAAAATGATACCATTAGAATTGGTGGGTTTGTCTCAGGAAATTAGATTTGCTTTTATTTTCCTGTTTTGAGTGGCTCATGTTGTTCTGAAAGGGAAGAACTGCAAAGGTTTTAGTCTGTTTTCCACAAGAGAGAGTGTGTTGATGTCTATAACTTCCTTTAAATTCTAGTCATTTCTAAGAAGGTTCTGTCCTGTAAGAAGTTCCTGTGTTTATCTTTTTTTAAGTCCATTACCAGTAATAATTGAAGAATTTATTTTAGATACATTATTTTATCTGTAATAAGGAGATGTGATTCTGATCAGCGCGACTCTTTGCTACTTCTCCTACTTTTCCTCTGTCTCTCCATGTTTTTTTGGGAAACGTGCTTTGGGGACTGCCAGAGGAAGGAGTGTAGAGGTCTATGGATCATGTTGTGCCCTGACTATTCATCAGCCAGTACAGTGGCTATGGGGCACATTTGCCAGCTAGCACAATTTAGGGCAGTCCTGAGGCTGCTCAAAACAGCACTGGGGATGAACGGTCCCAAGAAGGACCCAGGAACATGGACTGTCTCTGTCACCACTTTTCGCTACTGCACTGAGAGTACTTTAGCCAAGGCTGGAAAATCTGGCAAGTGAAAAAATCTGGAGTGTTATAAATGTGTTATTTTTAAATAGTCACTTGTAAAATGTATGGGATCAAGATTTCCTTATTAATTTCCATTGATATTACATCAGCTGCAGGGCTATTTTTTTAAGATAGGTCATTCTTTCTCAACTTTTTACTTTTCCTTTTTCTTTTTCTTTTTTTTTTTTTGCAGATACATTTTTTTCCATGTGCGCTAAAATTGATAAATTAATACATTTTAAGTTCAAAAATCTGCATGACAATATTTTAGTTTTACCTCCTGTGTTACATTAAGTCATTGAACTTAATCTTGTGATTTCTGCACTGAACCTTATAACTTGCAGCTGAGCTAGAACATACCTTTTAAAAAGCTATCCAATATTGATTTAAGGACTCCCACTGAAAGGGAATCGACGATGCCCCTCAGTAATTACTCCAGTGATTAATTACCCTCAGTATTAATATTGTGCATCTTATTTTCAATATCTCTCTTTTTTAATCCAACATTTTCAGTGGGAAATATAGGAGACTTTTTACACTGTTCTATGGAAAACTGCTCAGCACTAATCTCTATGGAGAAAAATTATTGTTAGTCCCTTATTGCTCCCTTCCGGATGTAACAATTCATCAATAACATTATTAAGCTCATTGAGTACTGCAGACATATCTTGAAATAGGAGCTTAAGCATATGAGCCCATATCCTTACCTCCCAATGAATACCAGAGAAATACTTAGTTTTAAATGGGATCTGGAGAGTGAGCTGTTGTCTGTATCAGGGGGGCTCAGACTGCAGGTACACTTACTCCCTGGCCTGTATTAAGTAACCTCAAGGAGGCAGAGGCTAAGTCCTTCCCCTAAGTGCATGTCTGAAAATAATGTGATTATACCGGTTAGTTTGCAGAGAACAGAGTTTTTCAGGCAATGATTTTTCGTACATTTTCATAGAAGTTTGTATGGTGATGGAGATGACTGGAGGGTATCAGCCTCTCCCCTTAATTATGAAATGTAATTGTTAAAAGGAAATCAAAACCTTTGCTTATTTACAGGCTAAATTGATGCTGCAAGAGCAGCCATTGGGTAAGAATTGGTTGCATGGCCTTCAGTGCAGGCTAAAGTTTCTTGTTCACAAATTAAACAGTACCTTTGGTGTACATTTTTCTCTTCATTTCTTCATCTCCAAATGTGCTTTAGTCCTAACCTAGAGGGACCACCTGTGAGTGAGAGGGTAGTTTAGTCTCCATGCTTATTCACTCTTTGGTCTCTCTGCTGAGACTGTCAAGCCAAGAATGCCAATTAGTTCAGCATTAACAAGCCCCTTTATGTGTTCTATTGGGCCTAAGAATTGACAGCTTCAGTTCTGAATTTCCATGGTTATGTGGATTTATGTTAAATTCTTGTTTCTCATGAAAATGCTCTGAAGCCTCTAGTAGGGCTGCAACTAATTGTTTCAGAATTAAAAGTGGGTGCAAATGAAAATCTGGTCAGGTTACCCTTGGACTTGGATACACTATCAAAGCTAATCTGTACAGATCTTGCTTAACTGTGTTTACAGTGCTCCTGTGAAATATTTTTTTTTTTGTCTAAAACCGTGAAAGGTCTTAGTTTTGTATTCATGGACATGCATGTGTCTGATCCATGAGCAGAGTGGGGTTTGAAGCAAGCCCTGTTCAGAAACAAATTTTGAAAAGGAAAGAATTTTAAACCCATGCCCTACATAAACTGCCTTGTACATTTGGTTCAATGTTAGCCCATGCCTGCAAAAGTATTGCAAGTGCTGACTACTTACGGGCTACATAGGGTAGTTGTGCTTTCTCCTGTGCTACCGCACATGCTTAGGAAGAGGTATGGGTAAGCTCCAGAAAACCATGGTACCTCACTTTTAGTATTCATCATGCCCTCTTAAAAGTCTCCATCACAGGAATTGCAAAGCCAGAGAAGAAAAAGAAAAAAAATGGCAGTGATTAGGCTGATGTATTGCTGAGATCACAGCATGTCCCAGGATCCTGTATTTTCTCATTGCTTCTGTGTGCCAAGTCCTTCTATTGAGTTCTTTTACTAGATGTAACAGGAGTGAAATTTTTGTTTGCATAGATTCTGACCCCTCCTAGGGTAAAAGTTTATGACAGATGCCCATGCCGCACAGTAACACCAGTATGAAATAGTCTATAAGCACCTGCAAAAAAAAAAAAAAGGCAAAATCAGAGAGATTGTTTCTAACTCTTCTTTTCCATTGACTGTACAACAGTAGTCAGCATGCCTGAAAAATGTCTCCATGCATGTTGTTTATAGCTCTGTTGCATTAGTCAGCTTCCTTTAATAAATCAGATACAAGTTGTGACATGTTGTTAATTCGATCACTAATAACCTGCTCAAATTGCAAATCTATGTCAGCAGGTTGGTGTTGATTAAGTCATAGTCACTACTAACATATTGTTTAAATGACTGATAAATTTTATTTGCTGCCGTGATAGACTGCCTGCTCTGCTGTGTTTGTTTGTAGGCTTGTGGGGGATTTTTGTTGTGGGGAGGTTTTTTTGTTGGTTTGTTTTTTTTTTTTTCCTGTCTCCTTGTAAGCTTAGAAAAATGACACAAATGGCCCTGAGGTGGTCCTCTATAGGCCTTTCTCTTCCCTTGTTTGCTGCAAAGAGAGCTGGTAGCCACTAGAGGGGAGGAGACTGCCGGCTTTACTGAGCGCTCCACGCTACAGCTTGAAGGTGCAGAGGCTGTCATCAGACTGGTTGCCCAACGAAATGGTTTAAAATATGTTATGAAGGTTAGTAAAAGAATAAAAATAAAATGTTTTTCCCTCATGCCCCCACTTCCCTTAATGCATTTGAAATGTTAGCTGCTCAGCACATTGGCTCTCTTTGGAGGGTTACTATCTCAGGTGATAGCTGGGGGAGGGAAAAAAGCCTACGGTAATAAACATTTTAAAATGTTACATCTGAAGGTAATGTGTTAAATCTCTCAAAGCAAATGTTTACTTTTCTATGCAAGGATACTGGAAAATAAGGGTGTAGTCTAGGAATATCAATTATTTGTTTCCTATATGATATTAGAAGTTTTGATTTTGTGTGTTCGAAGTTTCCAACCATTCTGTCCATTCCCTCTTCCCTCCCTCCCCCTGAACTATTGATGCTGAAGAAATGTCTAAACTAGTAGAAAACTTATCATTCTACAAACTTTTTGAAACATATAGTCTGTGTTATATCTAACCAAATCTAAGCCAGAATAGCAGAAATTCTCATTTTATCATCTGTAGATGGATAAATATATATTTCTTTCTTTATATATACAGTTGACCTTTTTATTTTATTTTTTAAAACAGAGTAAAATTCTTGGTATTGTTAAAGAGCTATAATGTAGAACTGTAGCTTGTTACACTTACTCTCCTGAGTGTAATTGCACTAAGATCATTCAGTTTCCATTTGGAAAGCCAGTGGCAATTACTGGAATACAATGTATCATGCATTTGCTCACTGGATATAAAACGTATATACTAATTCGCAATAAAATGTAACAGCTGTCAGTGCATTTTCTGCTCTGTTACTTCAATAAATTGGAACTCTGACTAGAAAATGGGAATATTGCATTTTTACACACTCCGTAATGTGTTTGCTTTTTGCAAATACAATTTATTTTTTTCATGACAAAAATTGTGGTTTGTTATTACTGCTAGTGGATAAATATTCTTATATCAGAATGAATTACACACGGTATCTGTAAAGAAGTAGTAATATTTTCTGCTTTTTATTGTAGCCTGTCTCCAGTAAACAAAATGCACTTAACCTACTTCTGTCATATATTGGGTATTTTTTTTTTTTTTTT
>VZRR01011969.1:2178122-2315087 GCA_013398015.1 Oreocharis arfaki
CCCTCCCCTCCCCTCCCGATTATCCATGGTTTTGTTAATTCTTTTTTGTCTTGTCTTCTTTTTGTTTAAATTCTGGTAACTACCATTTTTGCCTTTATGGGAGTCAAGTTTGGTGATTCTGATTTCCACAAAAAACCTCAAATTATTCCAAAAAATTCAATTGCCACTTTACATTTCTCCTGTACAGGGGCCATTTTGATGACCAATTTCTTTCTACAACTGACGGAAAAGCCCTTATTATTAGTTTTAGGCAGTTGGGAAGCTATTTATAAATCCCTTTTGGCTTGTCTTAACTTAGACTTTTTTTTTAATTTGAAAAATGCTTTTAATTTTGTATAATAGAAAAATTAAATCATTTTTGAGTAATTCAATAGAAAGCTGTAAGAAAGTATCTTCTTATCATCTGATAATTCTATAATTAAGTTACTGACAAAAAATAGCTGTTATTTGTTCATGATAGATTTTGTTTTTTTCTCTTTGTTTGTGTGTGCAATCCTGTACAGATCTTTTATTTTAGCAGATGATATTAACTTTTATTTATATTTACTACAACATTATGTCTTTAATGTCTTTAAACCATCCGCCATCTGTATTTTACTTCTCTAATTTTTATGTTGTCCTCCTACATAATATTAAATACCATTCTAATGAATTTATAACTGGTTTTTTTGAATTTACATTTATGGTGTTTGAGCATCTTATGCTCACTCTTTTACCGTAACTATTTGATGTTAAATTTTTGAGCTAAGGCTTGTTTCATAACTAAGTAAAATACGGCTTCTGGTGTGGATTCTCTTTCTAGCTATTCCAAGTGTGACTGTGTAAATCATGTTGTGCCTTGATGCAGCGTTTACCCACAAGGTAAACAGGGTTGCCCAATTATTGTGCTTTCTGCTTTGTCATCAATCTCCCTGAGCTTTCCTACCATCTCACTGGCTTTACCACTGCCCTGTGTGGAAGACAGTAGAACAGCCTTCACTATTTACTTTTTTCATTTAAGAATGGAGTTGAAATTCTTCAGGATTCTACTTTATTTATGCATATAGAAACATTTTGTTCTTATTTCACTTTAGGATTCTTTAATATGTTGACTTAATTTTTTAAACATTTATATTTTTATATGTCCTTATATTTCTGAATATATATTGTAAGAGATATAGACAGTCTTTTTGCTAGGAAAATAACTTTAAAGAAAGCTAAAATTTAAATGAGAAAAATCATCTATAAACAACAATAAAAGGGAAAAGACTCCCAAACCCAAATAATTTAATATTGTTTCTGATTATTCTTTAAATAAGTTCTCTCATTTTTGATAGATATACCAGGTTACCTTTTTAAACCTAAAAAACCAAGGCCTTACTTAAACTATTTGCTGCTGAATTTGCACTGTCATCATCTTTGGCTTCTGTCGCACATCAAGCCAATGCTTTAAGAGAACTCTTTATGGAGGATCCAGGATGTCTTTCCTGAGTTCTAACCACCAATTCTGAATGCAGAATTGTGTAGACTGCATTGGTGTTCTCCAGATGCATTACTTTATGTTTTGCCACTAAAGCCCAGCTGCCACCCTTCTGGCCACTCTTTTTTGTGGGAAGCCCTTGCAAGTCCTCAACATGTGCACAGCTCAAAAAAAAAAAAAAGAAAAAAAAAAGGGAAAAAGTATGATCTGTAGAGTTGGAGATTTTAGTGTTCACATCCTTTTCCAGACCACTGATGATTTACATTGGAAAACAGCAGCACAAGCCCCAGTCAATGGGACAGCATCCTACTGTCTTCCATCTAGAAAATTAAAGAACATTTGGTCTATAAAGGTCTGTGTTAGGACGTTTTCTTTGTATCCTTCAATCAGCTTTTAATCCATAAAAGATCCTCTCTACCAATCCTGCCACAGTTTAATTTCTTTAATAATCTTTGGTGTCAAGGACTTTTTAAAAATGCAGGCACATCCACATTTCTGCTGACATCATCAGCACAGAAGGATAGCAAGGTAGTATGTTCTTTACAGAAATCAGGCTCTTTCCCTTGTAACAAACTTTTTGGTTTGTTTTTCTTTTTTTTTAAGTGGGAATGGAATCCTGCCTTTCCTAGGATCATTTCTTGAGACCGTTTTGAGATGGGAGGAGCATTGGCAATCTGTCAGTCTTCTGCCACAGTGACCTTTCATAATGTAGCTTACAGATTTTTGCCAAAAGTCCTGTAAGTTCAGATCTAAGTTCCTTCAGAGCTCTTGGGTGAAGGCCGTGTAGTTTAATGTCTTTCTTCTTACATGAAATTGATCTATCTGGTTCAACCTAGTACCTGTTCAAGATCTTGCACAAAAGTCCAGCAATAAGAATAAAAGAATACCAGATTCACAGAATATTCTGACTTGGAAGGGACTGACAAGGATCATCAAGTCCAAATCTTAGCCCTGCACAGGACATCCAGAATACCACACCATGTACCTGGGAGTGTTTTCCAAATGCTTCTTGAACTCTCTCAGGCTTGGTGCTGTGACCACTTCCCTGGGCAGTCTGTTCCAGTGCCCAACCACCCTCTGGGTGAAGAACATTTTTCTAATATCCAACCTAATCCTTCCCTGAGACTGTTTCAAGCCATTCCCTCGGGTCCTGTCACTGGTCCCCACAGAGAAGAGATCAGTGCCTGTCCCTGCACTGCCCTTCATGAGGAGCCTGTAGACTGCCATGAGGTCTCCGGTCAGTCTCCTCCAGGCTGAACAGACCAAGTGACCTCAGCCGCTCTTCACACGGCTTCCCCTCAAGGCCCTTCACCACCCTCGTGTCCCTGCTTTGGATGCTTTCCAATAGCTTTATATCCTTCTTATATTGTGGCCCAAAAAAGTGTTCATATGACTCAAGGTGAGGCTGCCTCAAACCCCCATCCGCAATCCCATCCCTTGCCCAGCTGGCGTTCTGTCATTCCTGTGCCTGATGCCCCCCAGGACAGGGCTGGCCCTCCTGGCTGCCAGGGCACTGCTGACTCACGTTCAACTTGCCATTGACCCCCGGGGTCCTTTTCCATGGCACTGCTCTCCAGCCTCTCGTTCCCCAGTCTGTACATCCAGGGTTGTCCCATCCCATGGGCAGAATCCAGCACCTGCCCTTGCTAAACTTCATACAATTGGTGGTTGCCCAGCTCTCTAATTTGTCTGGGTCTACCTTCAGGGCTTCTCTGCCTTCCAGGGAGTCAACAGCTGCTCCCAGCTTTGTATCATCTGGAAACCTACTTAGTATCCCTTTAATCTTCTGTCCAAGTTGTTGATGAAGATGTTGAAGAGAAATCTGTTTGATGTGAAAGCACCCTGATATTTAAAATACTTTAATTCAAAATTAATTAAAAAATCAAGTTACAGTGTGAACTGAATTGAAGGGAAATTTTCAGAACATAAGAAAAAAGAAGTGAGAGTGTTCACCTGTAATATAAATCAGTTCTTGCCTGGTAGTTACAGGCTTCATGTTTCCCGTAATATTTCTAGTTGTAGCTTTTTTGTGAGTTTTGCTACACATATTATTGCCCTTGCATATGGCAATCTGCAATGAGTTTTCAGAGCTGATCCGTGGGTAAAATCTATGTCTTTTTGTACCTGTTTTTTATTTGAAAACTGTTCCCTAGGAAGACACACATACATTTATATTTGCCTTTTTGAAGACGAAGAATAACACCTGGCATGTATTTCTCTACAGAAAATGTTTAGCTTCACATCACACATCTTCCTTGTTAGGAAATGAAGAGTTAATTAATCTCTCTTAGTTCCTCTCCATTTATAGTTCAATCAGGGAGTACATTCTAGAAGAATCAAATCCAGTACAGTTCATAGACATTGCAGTAATTTTGTACCACTATATCATGCTACCAGAGGGGATATCAAGATTAGAGTTTTCATGCTGAATATTGAACACATCAGACTGAAGATGTGGAGTTCTTAATTGCCAGAGTGGGAGTGTCTATGCCCAAAATAAACTTGCAATGGAGAAAGTTCACTCCTTGACTTGCAAGACATAGAACTTGTTCCTTTTATCTTTTTTTTTTCACTTAGACAGTAAATTCTCTGAAAAAAAAATTATAATTCTCATGTGCTGAAAAGTCCTGGCCAGTGTCTATGGAGAAAGGAAAGTTATATGTCGGCCAATGTCTGTGAAGAAGGGAGGGTTATATTTTCATGAACCAACAAGAACTCTTTTTATCCGTGTTTTAGCCCACAGAGGGTGTCCTAACTGTTTTCTCCTTCTCCTGGCACAGTGTCTTAATCATCAGTGTTTTTACCAGCACCATCTCATAGAAAAATTTACATTCTCATTTGTAGACCTTCTCCTGGGAGCTGAACATTTCTTCAGCTTCAAGTAAAACAGGAATTTTAAATTGTTTTTTCGTAGTACATAGGTGTATAATATCTAAAATATTTACATGATGGGGAAAATGTCTTCTAGCAATTTTGAAAACAAAAAGTTCCTCATTCCTTCAATTTTTATGTAGAAGTGCACAAATGAATACAGCTGATTTTGAGTAGGTAGATATATAAACAAAATATTTCTGAGTTGTTTACTCTGCTTGTGGTTCAAGGAAAAATCAAAATTCTGTGTTTAGTTTATATTGAACATTTTTCCTTCCTATTTTAGTTAATGAAGTTCTTGCTTCCTTCAATTCCTCCACATCCCCTTCCCACAAATAACCAACATTCCCAACATAGTCACATCAATCTTAATAAAGAATGAGTGTTTTGTGATTTTTGGATGAGTCTAGCACTACCTCTGAGGGAAATCTATTCAGCACATTGTGTTTTATATAAAATATGGTAGTATAGCAAAAGGGAAAAAGATGAGATTTTAGATTAAAGGCTGAAAATCTCTCTTGGAAATTCTATTATGAAAACAAAGTAGAAAAAATCCTTTCTATCCTGCAGAGGAATAAAAACTAGCAAAAGCAGATTTTTTGCTCACAAAATGATGAAATTTTCCCCATAATGCTTTGGGCCAACTTATTTTATTCAATGCAATTTAAATATTTCATTTTGATTTCCTTATTAATGATTTTCTCTAAAAGCAATTTCACTCTGGGAAGAAATTTTGAAATAAACGTTCAATTCAAAAAATGCTAAATAGGGCACTTGGGTGTTATTGAAATACCTAGCTTTATTTTCAAGCTGACATGCTTTACAAATGCTGTAGTTTTTATTAAAATTTTATGTTAAGTAGTTCAAAACTGTGTGATTATAAATTTGTGAGTCAAGTCTATTGCCGGGGAAATATAATACTCCTTAAAGAAACAGGTGGTTGGGCATGTGTAGCTTGCATTGTACTGCTCAGGAACTATTTGAGTGATACATGGAACAGAGCTCAGTGTGCTGATACATTTCCGATTTATGGGCAGAGTGGGTTATTGGGTTTTGGTTTTGGAGGGTGGGCCAGGGGTAGAGATGGCGGTTACATTCTTCATTTCAATTATAGCAGGAATTAATATTCGGTAAACACAACATGCATGTGTTTTACAGACTGGATCCAACCCCTGGGATCCACGGATGCTAAAGAGCTTCCAGGTTTGTAATCCTGACATTTGGAGTACTGCAACTACAGGGTGCACTGTGCCATGAAGCTGCTGATGGTTTAGATCTGACCTCTGGAAACATTACATGGCTGCTGCTGTTTATTGTTTGCATCTACATAGTGCCAAAGGAACAAGGACTCTACAGTGCCAGGTGGTGCACAGAGATCGGACAGACCGCCCTTGCCCCAGAGACCTGGAGGACAATAGAAATAGACTCAAATAAATAACCAAGCACAAGGAAGCAAGCAGCTTACTGTGATAGTTAGTAGACCCTGTGAACACATCAAGTTTGTAAGATGCACTGTAGAAGGTGACTTAATGAGAAATTGAAAGTTGAATAATGAATCAGTTTAAATACTTCTTCCAGAAAAATCCTCTTTAGTCTAAATGAAATGAACATCTTGGAAAACAACACCTTGGTGCTTGCAATGAAGTTTAACAAATGAGAGAGTGGATGTTTGCATCAGTGATTTACCAACTCTTGTCTCTTAGCAGTAATAAATAATAGCCCAGGTTTGGCAATAAGGCAATTTGAGAGTGTAAATTTATATTTAGTGCAATAGTCAATAGCAAGCCCAAGAAAGGATACAAAGGCGAGAGAGGATTAACACTGATGAATCCAGAAGAACGAATCTTATAGCAACAGACTGGATTGATATGAGTAGGGCAATTTCTCAAGGCCACATAGAATAATGTGACTGTAATTAAAATTAATGCTAATTATACCCTACTCAAAAAGGATTATGTCCTGGCCATGTCGTGTAGAAGATGGATGTAGTAACAACCTGTCGCAAATGGCCAGACCTCAAAGACCAAGAACACTGGGATGTGGTAGAGACACCTGCATCCACAATGGTACTGAGAGCTCCCTGGCCAGGAAAGCATCTCATTCCTTTCTGAAGGAATGGCTGCAGTAGGTTTCTGTTGATAGTGTTGATATTATTTTGCTCAAATTCAGCTGAACTCCAATTTCGTTTAAAAAACAAGGTAGATCTTTGCCTTTTACAGACAATCACCTCTCCACCTCTTTTAATTATTGTGCTCAGTCAAGAAAAGTTCACTGTAGACTCCTCAGCATGAAGATTCATTTTCCATCCATATTTCAGGGAAATACACAGACACTTAAACACACTGTAGACATTGCCCAAATAGATCTGAATAATAAGAACTAAGCAACATCAGTACTAGAAATATAAAATTTAGTTCTGTATTAGGAAAAATATCAATCTTAGTGACTTGAAAGATAAGGATATTTTAGTAGTTAAAAATAGCTGTATTTGTTAAAGATTATAAATTATCATCACTTGCTATTTTTAGCTGATTTAAATATGACTGTTTTTCAGCCACTGTGAAATTCTGGAGTAGGTTTGGAAAAGCAGTTAAAAAATACAACCTATAGGAAGCTTTCAACTTTGTATGTATTTAGAGATTTAAAATGAGACAGCATACTATTTCAGATAGGCATAAAATTAGAAGCATCAGCTAATGAGATGTTATGTGTTATGACTTTTTAATGTATTATTTATGGAAAACTTTTACCGGGTTACCTATCACTCAAAATAAATGAAATATAACCATTTTATTAATCATATTTTTCAATCACCGTTGTGTTTGAGGAATAGGTTTTTATGTCAAGAACAAGAAAGCATACATACTATTTTCATTTTATTCTGCATGGGTAGAGCTTCATAACGAAAATGATATACAGGAAATAATTTTAACTTCAGTATAATATTCTTTCATACTAGAAATTCAGAGCAATTCAGAAACATTAAAGATATGAGACAGAAGGTGCAAAGAAAGGACAAAATTATCCAAAGAATAAGCAGTAGAATATGGAAAGAACCAAAAGATTTCATCTGATCTTGGCTAGAAAGCATCTTCAACTGAAAGGTAGTGACACTTTCTGGAAAAAAAGCAGGGGTCTATAAGAAACTGAGAGATAGAAAGTTTTAGAAGCACTTTTCAATCTCAACTGTAACTGAAGGAAAGCATATCTTCTTGCATACATGTCTTTGGAGATGTTTTAAACTTTCAGAAAGCCTGATCTCATCACTGAGGGGCTGAGTCTGCACCAACCTCTCTGGGCGTGTATCTGTGTACTTCTATACACCTACATGACCCTTGCTGCAAATATACAGTAGGGGCTACTGACCTGTGCTGTTATATTTCAAAACATACAGAAAAAAATAGGTGACTGAAAAAGGAAAATGCTTTTGAACCACTGAGAGCAGCCTAGTGCTGCTTCAGGACAAAGTTTGTCTGAACATATGACTAGACACATGGGATTGAATTAGTTATCCACAGGAAACCACAACTGAGTGAATTTTTATTCCTTGCAGGAAAACATGTAAAAAAGACCTGGGCATCCAAATTTTGTAACATGTCCAGTAGACATGTGCATTTTTTTTTCTTGTTATTTTTTCTCATTTTTTAACAGGAGATGTCTTAGCGGCTCAATGAAATTGGAAAGAGCAATTTTTGGTTATTGGTTAAAGTACGTGGAAATTACAAAAGCAAAATGCTGCAAAATATAATTACTTATGTAAAATTATTACACAGTTACTAAGATTTAGTATTCATGATTCCCATAGTATTCATATGAAAACTTAGCCTGCAAGAAGGAGAGAGAAAGGATGCCAAGTATCAAGACGACTTCAGGAACACAAACTCTGTTTTGCAACAAAAGGTATATCACTACTTTGTCATGAATCGTTGTCCAACATACATAGCAGCCTGGCACCATGGAAAATAGAGGAATGCAAGCCCCGTCCTTGATGTTTACACTTACAAGGGCAAGTGGTTAACAGAAACAAATGACTATATCCTGTAATCAATAATTACCAACTGGGGAAACTGAATGTAATCACTGAACAAAATGGTTATTTAATCAGAAGGTGTTACTATGTATTATTCAATATTTAAGCTCATTGGGTATTTACTTTGTTATTTTGAATGTATATAGTTTTAAACCGGTTTTGCTCAATAGAAACAATAGAAGACTTCAATAGAAGTCTGACAATCAGTAATTTTTGAGAGTGCTTGAAACCAAGGTGGGCATTTGATCTTGAAGATTCCTATAAATTGGTTTCTGCATACCACTTAAATGCTTATTTTTTTTTAATTGACCTTCAGATCAAGAGAAATAGATCACTGATTCATTGTGTTTCAGACTTCCTCTTCATATATCAAAGTTACAGGTTGCTTTTACAACAGAAATTTTATCATACTGTCTTTTAGTTTTTATTTCCTTGAAATCTCTTTCAGCTCCACTGTTGCTGGAGTTTCTTTGTATGACGTGAGTTTTTTGTATATCTGTGAGCCCCTCTCCTGTCATGTCTTAGTTTTGACTCTTAGGCAATGTTACCTCATTTAACTGCAAAAATTATACTTAAAATGCATAGCAATAGCAACTCTAATTTTGCCCTGGCTTTATCAGGAAAAAGCTCTGAACATCTAGGGTGCTGAGCAGTGTGTGAAAACAAATATTGGACAAAAGACTATAGACTTGTAAGTGACTTTTTGGGATAGTAGATTGCATGTTTCATGGGAACCTTAGGGCACTGATGCAGTACCTCAACACTGGGTTTAAGCTAGGTCTCTAGACTCTACAGGCACTGGAGAATATTTGGTGGTCTACCACAATACTTATTCCTGTGTAAATACTTAGATTACACGAACTGTGTTCTGAAAATGCATTATGTCTACAGAGAACCTACAGGAACCTTAGCTCTTAAGAAAAACAAGGCTTGATCCTGCCTAGATCCTACTGGTAAATTTTAGATGAGATACACCTTGCTCAAAGATATGGGAGGAGAGCCTAATCCCAAAATGACTGCATGTGTTGAATCACAAACTAGCAGTTATGGTACACAGTTTATCTGCTGTAACATTTTATGGCTCTTTCACTGCACTAAAATGCTTCTGCACAAGTGTCCTCTTTTCTTTACTAGAAGGCAGATCAAACCGAGCTCCCTTTACCATCCCCAATCGAGCTAATCTTTGACGGATCTACATGTAAATCCACACTTCGCCGTCTGGACTCCTCTTCCATCAGCACAACAGAGAAGTCTGGAAGATGTAAGTAAATTTGCAGATGATTGCAGTTTTCTGTTCTGACTTAATTTCATCATAATAATAATAAGTAATAATATTAGTAATAATAATAAATGGACTACTGCATTTCCTAAAAAGAAAAATTTAAAAAATCAAATATAAAAACAACTTCTGTGGTTGGTTCTTCACATTTCATGCTTTGAAGGTCCAAATATTTTTCTGTTCAGCTCTCTTACCATTATCATTTTCATTTGTACAGAATTTTTATGTTCTTTGCACAGAATGACATGTTCTTTTTTCTTGGAGAAAAATAAGATATTGACATCTCTTCCTATAACCTCACCTTTTATCCATGAATGGAAGGCAATTCCAAAAACTAGGAGTGAAAAAAATGTTACTCAAAGTTTATTTAATTTTTTTGAAGATTTTGTATTTTAAATTCCACATCCACTTCCATTCACCTCAGTAAAGATGTATAACAGTAAAAAGAGTAGGGAGTTCAAGGGATTTACTGAACAGAATCTTTTGTAAAAGGAATAAGAATTTTCTATTACAGAATCAGATGTGTGTGAAAATAATAATGAAAATCAGAATTTTTCATTTTTGATTGTGTGATACTAGCAATCCTTGAAAGTGTCCTACTCTGGCACCTTTGAAATTTGGTATCTTGTGTGCATTTCTTTACACATTAACTTGTTTTTCCTGCCTTCCTTCTCATTTGTTTGCAAGATGGATACAAGTATAGAGATGCACACCAGTCCTGAAAAGAAATTCCATGTTCAGAGAGTCTCTGCTTTCAGAATCAGCTAAGAGAGGAGGTAATCCCTTCTGGTCCTCATGACTGCAAACTGTCAGGAGTAGCATAGGATTAGCAGTGGAATTATTGGGATTGTTGATTTCAATGCTGTTATAATAAGCAACATCATAATGCAATCTCACTGAGATGGTTATCAACATCAGTGTTGAGACTAAATGAATTTCCCTTTATCCCTTGCATCCCTTGCCCAATATTCTGCTCTGCACTGGTGTGAGTCCCGTGTGCAGTTTTGGTCACCACAATATAAGACACAAAGCTATTGGAGAGTGTCCAAAGGAGGGCAAGAAAGTTGGTATAGGGCCTTGGGAGGAAATTGTATGAGGATCAGCTGAGTTCACTTGGTCTGTTCAGCCTGGAGAAGAGGAGATTGAGGAGAGAAACCACCACAGTGTACAACTTCCTCACAAGGGGAAGAGACGGGGAAGACGCTGACCTCTTCTCTGTGGTGACCAGTGACAAGACCCAAGGGAATGGCCTGAAACAGGGTCAGGGGAGGTTTAGGTTGCATATTAGAAAAAGGTTCTTCACCTAGAGGATGTTTGGGCACTGGAACAGGCCTCCCAGGGAAGTCATCACAGAACCAAGCCTGACAGAGTTCAAGAAGCATTTGCACAATGCTCTCAGGCGCATGGTGTGACTTCTGAGCATGGTCTTGTGCAGGGCCAGGAGTTCAACTTGATGATTCTTATGGATCCCTGCCATACCAGCATATTCTGTGATTCTGTGAAAAGTTTCATTGGAAGCTGGTTTCTGTAGCAGAGAGGAACATGGTAGTTTCCAGATTAAATTTACTCATATTGGTTTTATGGCTGTGTTCTCTTATTCTCATGCTTTGCCTTAAATAGATGGGGTTTTTTTCTCCTTCCTGTTGTATGTCTGCTGCTAGATTTATGAACAAGATTTGTAGTCCTTCTCCTATTGTTCAATCATTTCATTTTGGTGTTTCTTCTTAAACAGTGACATCTTCATTGCTTTGTTGTATTAACATACCTTCTTTTTATAAATTCTAGTTAAAATTTACCTTTCATGAATATGTCTGTAGAGACTATTCTAAGCAAGCTCTTATGCTAGGGTCTTAATACTTGTTGATTGCTTGTTCATCTCCCTCCTCACTTCAGATACTACAGAATCACAAACAAGTTTCAGGCACCTGCATGAGATCAGCAGCTTGTTGTAATTTTGTGGCCTAATGATTTCTTTGAGCCTAGATCTATTCATCTACATCATTCCTCTTTCTAAGAAAAGTCATTGCATCTCATTGAAAAAAGATACCTTCCTATTCTAGCACAATGAATGTTTGGTAAATAAATGTGTTGTTTGGCAGTTACATCCCTGTTTCTCATTTTGAATTCCCACTTATATTTGTTCTAAGTCTGTCATGTTATGATATGGCTAACCAGCTATCAGTTCTCTATACTCATTAATTCCACCTCTTAAAGGTGAGTGTTCTTCTGAATCTCTACCATTTCCCAGCAAAAATCTTTGCTACTGGTCACAAGACCAGTGTGGATGAGAGTCACAGGAAATTTAAGCTGGAAGGAACTCCTGGTGGTCTCTAGTACGACCTCCTGACCATAGCAAGGGTAATCAAGTTCTTTATGGCCTTTTCTGGTCAATTTATGGGAACTTGGAAGGCAGGGCACAGTACTGTATGACAGAGATCATCCTGTGCTTCAGACTGAGTCCACTGCAGCTTCCCTATATTTCAGTTATGAGTGTGGATGATATGAAATAAGGCTTATCAATGAACAGATGTTTTTGTCCCCATATTCAGGCAAGAACAGACGTATCTTTGCTCTAAAGATAAGAGAGAAGAGGGATGCTGACCTCTGCCTAAGAATGCAACGCGTGGATGTGCTGTCTGGAGCCCAGCCGTGACAGGAAGGCACACTGACTAAAATCTTTTCATATCAGTGGCTTCCCAAACTGCCCTCCCAGACCTCTTCCAGTAAATATAGTACTACAGTTTTCATAGGCATTCACTTCTCCATCTTTGAAGATTCACAGAAGTCTAAGAAAAATTTGGATCATGTCAGTATTTGTCAAGAGGGTGAGGAACAAGGAAAGACTTTAGAGAGTAGGGGTAGCTAATAAAGGGATGATTGTTTGGCATATCTTCTTTATTGTCATTTGCCAGATTTTCCTTTTTCTGTCCATTAAAATGGCCTACTACTCTATTATTTCTTAGTTAAAATCTCCTATCGATCAAGACAGTCTCAATCCCAGAAAGAAAGATGATATGAATAAGTAACTTTGGAGCTCATATTGGAGCTGAGATTACTGCTTAGGGACTCTGATACATAATGTGTGGCCTCTATATCCCTAGATTATTTTTTCTACAATAGACTGCTCTCATACTGGTGATCAAGCTAGGAATCACACACAGAAATTTATACACTAATTTTGAATAATAAATATTTTTGAGAAAATTAGTCTGTTTGCAGAAAACTCACAGTTACCACCCTGTGATAACCCCTTTTGTTTTATTTATGGTGAGTTAAAAGGTTAGAAGCAATGATTTTGTGACTTTTTCTCGAAGTTTAAGGTCATTTAGGGAGCATGTCTTTATAAGACAGAATTCTTTTGTACTGTGGGTTTGGATTTTTTGATTATTGAAAAGAAGCATGAAGTTTTAAATAGCAAAAATTAGAATACCCTGCCTTTCAGGTAAGAAGGTTTTAGATTTTTCCACTCTAGAAGCTGTGACTTGTTCTTGCATGTGAGAAACTACAGTAAAAGAGACAGCAGATATCCAATGCAGTGGAAACTGTGCAATGTACTGGCATATGCAGTTTGGTGCAATATACTCTTCAAATGTATGCATGTGCTGGAGTCTGCAGTATCCTATCGTTTTTGCACATGTCAAAACCACTGAAGACTGTTGGAAATTCCTATAAGGAAAATGTAAGCTACTGAGGTTTTGGTCGCTCTCAGGAGAAATATCACTAGGTATGCCAGGAAACTGCTTATGAACAGAGAAAGGGAAACTTGAAAGACAAGGGTCATTTCTTTTTTTTCAATAAGAGCACCACTTACATTCTTTTGAGAAAGACAAGCTTCTATCTTACTTTGGCAATGTATTTTAATGTAAAGAAAATCTTATGAGATTTAGAAACCATGTAAACAGTTACATGAACAATAGAGATCAAATTCAGGTGAAGATACATTCTATATGCTTCATTATGATTCTCTAGAGTAAAAAAACATCCTTCAAGTCATGTGTTATCACTTCTGCCAGTTATTACTAGAGCTACTTGAAAATAAAGTTAGCGTCAGCAGAAGTGAGGACAACAAAGCCTGATACTCAGGCTGATGTCTGGTCAGCAATGCAGGATCTTTAATTTTGTTTTATTCCTTTTTTTTTTTTTTAAGCATCAAACTTACCTTATTGACAAATGGAAAGCCAGTAAAAGACACTGGTGGAACCTTGGGAGGGTCAGAGATTATTATCTGTGCGCCTTCAGCTTTAGGCTGATCTTGATCTAACATACATAAGCAAATGAGAGCTGATTCAGTTTACTTTTTTTCTCCTTTTATTTTCTTTTTTGAGGTGTTCTAGTTCTTCTGGATCGAGTTATGATCAAATTTTGATTTCAGATTTATAGGTACTTCCTTGAAACTCCTGGTTGGTCAAAGCAATTTCTTTAGTCCCTTTCCTGAGTTTACTGCTACACTAAATCAGGCAAAAAGCTTATGCTGACATCTGCAAAAAGAATTTCTTAGAGAATTTCGTGGGGTTTTTTTACAAGCTGATTCTGCCTTTTTCCTTCAGACCTACAATATGTGCTTTCATTGTTCACACACCAACTTATGAATATGTTGATGCCGTTTTCTCTTTTTTTAAGCTCCCATCTGAGTTCTGTTCATCACAGATGTTTAGACACACAGCTGTCCATCTACAGTGGTTCTGCATGAAAGACCATGGCTGTTGTGTACAAAAGAAGGGATTCAGGCGAAATGTACTATAAATAGATAGCATTGTCTGCCTCTTCATTCTCCACTAGAGTCCTAAGTTCTGGAATTGGAATATTTGCTACTTTATCAAAATAGTTTTTTCCTTCTGCCTCCACTGAACTAAAAGATGAAGTGCAACCTGAGCATTTATTATGGCTGTTATTTGTGAAAGGCTTCCATTCTCTCTGAACCAAGGAAGCTGGCTACTCTGGCAGGGCCGCAGGCTACATGTAGTGCTTGGTGAACATGGGCACATAATGTGTGCTGCTACACAATGTGGCATCTTCACCTGTGCAAGTCGGCAAACTTCACATAAGATAAACTGCTTAAAATTTTTTCAAGGTCATGCTATTAATGTCTTAAAGCATTTGATTTAGAGAACAGATCTGCATGCAGCATGATAAGCCCCTCTGAAAACTGTGGAGCAGCAGCATAATATCTGAGAGCATTGTGGCAAATTGGGAAGTTGAGATGGAGCTGCTAATTATTCCAAGGCATATTTCTGAAAGGACAGGAGGTGTGGGATGTTCTCTGCCAAAAGCCCCTATTTCTTGAATGCTCTCACCATCTCCATATGCACATATGAAACTTTTAAGCTATGCTGTGTGTGTATAAGCTGTAGATAATGTGGTCTTATCTATTGCTTGAAAGCTTGAAAATCAGTAAGATACAATTCAATAATGATGAGGGCAGCAGTGGAATAATTTGGGTAAGACTAGATTATCAAAAAACAAAGAAGAAACTGCAATTAGCATCTGTTACAGACCCCCAGGACTATAAGAGAGTGAGGAAAAATATTCATAGAACAACTCTGGAGTAGTTCAAAACCACACAGTACTGTCCCAGAGGGGACTGTAACTGTCCAAACATCTGTTAAATTATAAAGCTCCTGTAAATATAGATCAGAGATTCCTATGCACAAATGAAAGTGTGTGGATCCTAAAAAAGATTCCTATCTTTAGTAGTGGAGTACCTTATCAAAAATATCATGCTAATAAGTCAATAAGGAGAAGCTACTCTGAAACAACTGGAACTATATTAAAGATACATGAATACAACTGGAAAATTCTAGTGAAAATGTGCCATTTCAAGTAAGGAATATATCAATAAAGAAAATTACAATGCCACAAGAAAAAAAATAGTATTTTTAGTATGAGACTAATGTTTACTTGATGCAGTGCTGTGGCAAGAACAATATCTACATAGATATATCTAGATATATAAAAGAAATAAGTAAGAATTTGACTAGGAAGAGCATTAATGGAGGTTTATAAATACAAGTTATTCAATAACTGTTTGAGATATTGTAAAAGGTTTCATGATAGCTGTACACACCTTGAAATTTCTAGAAATGAAATAGAGAGGAATTCTCTGAGTAAGAGATTTCCTTCTTTTATTCACAGAGCATATCCCTGTAGTTGTCCTCTTCCTGGGTTTTTTTGCCTTTGAAAAATAGGCAATTGTTTCTCTTCCATATTGGATAAGGATTTAAACACCTGCGGAAAAGGTTGCTTGAGATCCTGGCATTTAATGGTATCTACCTGCTGCCTTCTGCATTCATTGTCAGTAAGGATGAGCAAATGTTTGACTTTGGAGAGCTTTTGAGATATTTGGAGAAGGTTGTTCATCTGCCTTTTAAACCATGTGGTTTCCACAGGATTTGCATGCCAAGTCAAAACAATCTTTACAGATGCCCCAAGCTTTTGTTACCTTTTTGATGACCTCTGGCATTCTCATAGCGATGCACCAAAATTCCAGGGTTCATCTTTTGGTGCTTCATCCAGGGAAACCAATGTGTATCTGAATGAGGTGTAGCTGCTTGACCTCTGTTCATCTGTTCAACAAAGGTAAAGCAAAGAAAACTTTTCAAGAGACCAGAAAAAAATTTACTGGTTACTGAGTTACATTTAGTCTTTTATTGACCAGTTTTTGTTTCTCCCAGCAGCATGAAAAGGTTCATGCTGCAATTTATAATGTTAATGAGATCTGAGAGGCTCACATAAAAAAGCCCTTGGTTCACACTGGGTATCTGTGAGAGGTATCCATTTTTAAATATCTGTATGTGTTTCACTGGCACAGGTAATTGAGTTCCAACATATTTCCCCTTTGACTCCTTCTAAAAGAATGGTCTATAAAGTAAGAAACAAAGAAAGTTACTTTTAAGGTACTGTGTTTTTTTCTTTTTTTTTTTAAATTTGAACCATAATGGAAACTGTTTGTCACTCTACTATTGTATTTTCTTTTAAGGGAATATTTACATATCCAAAAAGAAGCCCTCTCCATATTCAGAGATAAGTACTTTAATACAGCCACTTATGTTGTGTATTTAAGCAGGTGTTTTGCAAAAGAGCAAAATACTTGCTTGTAATAGGCTGTGATGACATGGGCATCCTGAGAATATAAATTTTTATGAAGAATAGGCCCCCTGGCAATTACAGATGTGTTAGTGACTTTCTGCTTTTACTAAGAATATCTCAAAATCCATTCATTCTGTGCATTTCTGGTTTTCAGGGGTTTTTAAATAGAAGAGAAGACATTTTACTTCCCTTCTATAAATTACAGTTTATTCTGGGACGCCATTTCATGCCCTGCTTTTATTTATTTCTAATAATGCAGTTTTTGTCAGGCTCCGAAGTGGGAAGAGAAGAATTAAAATGCAGAGCTTCAGAACTTCTTCTTTTCTAATTCTTTTTTTCTGTGGTTGCTTAGTTAGTCTTATAATTGCCAGGATATGTCACAGAGTTGAGAATTCAGTTCTCTGAAGTCGCCGTAATCTGCCTTCTTCATTATGGTAAAAGTGCCACAGTTAACTCCGTCTCAAAGTCAAATTTCCATGTTGTTCTCCTCTATCCTGATTTTGGACCTTGTCAATAAAAATGTCTTCCACCATGTACCTTCACATAGTTCATAGCCAACTTTTTCCCTTGGGATTCATTTTCGTCTGTGGTTGCTGAATTAATTCCCAAGCCTTTATTATTTTTTATGAGGCCTGGCCTCAGTTCTTCTGCATATATTGATGACTTGAATATTTTGTTGCCTCCTTAAGGCACTGAATTTTCTCTTCAAGTGCATGGGCAAACTGTAATTCTGAACTCATTGACAGAGACTGCCTATTTCTTGACTTATCTCTACCTTTTTAGATAATTTCTGTTTATTTCATCTGAGATGCTGTACTTTTGGCCCCTAGATGAATCTGTCTCTTTCCATCATGCTTTTGTTGATGAATTCAGTCATTCTCTTCATAAAGCTATGAAAGTGATAGAACAGAGTAGTGCAGTGTTTTTTTTTTTTCTTCTGTGGGAGGGGAAAGAATTTATTTGCTGAAGAAATTAGATTTCTGGCAACTCAGAGCTGTTTGTAACTTTAGTTTCAAATGTGTGAAGTAACTGTGCCTGAAGAAACGTTTAGAAATATTCAAAAAGCACTGCCATTGGCTTTTTACTAACTGATAAGGCATATAGCTCAGACAGCTCAGCTGTCTGAGGTGACTTGGAAGTAGAGGAGAGGAAAAGTCTGCCCCACTGCAGCGGTTGCTGTTTGACTCCACTGGGTCAAGGGGGTGAGCACTAAAAGAAATATGGCAGCCTTGTGGTTGATTGGAATTGAAGCTCCCGTTGTCATTGAGGACAGCATTAACAGCAGAGCATGTTAAGAAACCCATCTTCAAATGTCATATGATGTCATGATTTTTACAGATGTGACAGAAGGAATGTCAGTCTGCTCAGACAAATGTGTTGATCTGAACTTGGGTCTTCCATGACCTGGGGGAATAATCTAACCACCCTGACACTGGGTAAGAGGAGAGACAAGGCAAACTGGGATCTCCTTAAACACAAAGCTCTGGAGGATAAAACAAGAAGTCACAGGTTTATTACTAGTAAATTAACATCTGGTGAAATGCATCCCAGTCACACTCACATTCATGGCTTTTTATATGTGATATACATTTATAACTTCTGTCCATGGAGAATGTACAGCTTGACAGGAAAGGCAAAGGGTGAAAAGGAAAATAGGCACAAAGACTGCAAATTGTGTTGCTGAAAGTAAGATGGAAGCAGAACAAAGATTTCTGTTGTTTGCTACAGCTAGCACCCATCCTTCCAAGCAGCATTTGACCACTCGTCTTAGGTTATCTTCTTATATTCATAATACCTCCCACATACACTTTTAATTTGCTCTTTCCTCCCACACTTCCACCTCCTTTGATCACAAACCACACTCTTAATATTATATAAAGGTTGATTTTGTGATGTAATAATGATTTAGTTGTGATATATGAATGATGTTATATGAATGTTGTTGGGTTAAAAATATTCAAAAGTCAGTGGATCATTAAATGAGATTAATTCAATTGTGCACTTTTACATAATATTTGACAAGGTTTGTAACCCCCATGCAGTTTGAATATTCATAACAGGGGCTAATCTCTGTGCCCCAAATGGTATACTTGCCTATGCAAGTAGAAGGCATTTGTCTTCTAGATGCCACTCCTGATGCTCAAACCTGAGCCCTGTAAAAGCTACTGCCTTTCCATTCTAGATGCCCCATTGCCTTTGCTCAGTGCTGGCCACAGAAACAATGAACTCACCTCCAGCATTCACAGGCAGCATTGAGGGAACATCAGTCTCAGTCAGACAGAAAGAGAAGGTTGCATTTAAGGTGTTGGTTCAAGAAAAACACAGAACAAAATGGCATCTATCAGTGAAGATAAAGAGAGCCTGTTTCTGCCCAACACAATGATAAAACTGTGAACAGTTCATACCTTTTTGTAAATGATGCCCACAGGACTCATTCCTGTTCCCTGAAAAAAGTTCTAGGGTGAATGAAATGCAGTGCTACCATCTATACTGCCATTAAACTGGTGCACATCAATTAAAAACATAAAAGAGTTTTGATCTATGAATTTCCATGGCAGCTTTTCCTTGTCCACTGGGCCAAACAACACCATGTCTGCCCTTCTCCTTCTGCTGCTACTCTTCATCCCTCTCCCCATGGTCCCTCACATAAACAACTCTTCAGGCTCCTTTTGGACTGGGCAATCCTCTCAAAGGGGCTAGCAGGGGGGTATGCCAGTTTGACGGTAATCTTTGACAGCATTCTGCTTTAAAATACACAAAATCCATGCTCGTGTAGCATAAGAACTGTACTTTAGGAGACTGGAGACTATAGAATAATGTCTGTGTGCTACATTTTAAAGTGACTGCAAGTATTTCAACTTCTGTATTTATTAAATTTTTCCAGTGGTGCACAATCCATCCTCCTAGTTTGTCTGTATTATTGACTCAGTATTTTCTCTGATCACTCACTAGGTTTAAATATCATGAAAAAAGCTTTTCTGAAGCTTCTATCTGCTGTGTCTCTTCCCTCCACACCGATTAGACATTTTTCTGTGCTTGTTTCCAGAATAAAGGAGCTCCTCTGAAATTGCCACCGTGTTTAAATTTATGGACCTACTCTTTTATATTACTTGCTGCCAGTGATGTCTCATGCTTGATCAAAGGTGACAGCTGCATTCTTCAAAGGGACAATTGTGCTCAAGACATTCAATAGGTGTTAAGTGAGCAGTTGTTATCTATGATACTGCTGGTGGCCAAGACCTACCAAAACAGCAGAGATGCTGTTACTGCTGCTCATCTTGCCTGCTGCAGCAGTTGGCAAGCACTCACAGTCAGCAGGGAATGGTTAGGGTGAAGGAGACCCAATCAGGCATACTGTAATTTACATCTGATTGATGAATGCAAGAAGAGTGTGGAAACACCAATTAGAAATAAAATTGCGGCCACGAAGGATTTTGAATGTGCTTCTCTTACCCTCTGCTCCTGAGTATTACCCAGAAAACTTGGAAGGTCTGACAGATAAAAGAAATTCGAAAGGCAAACTCTGTGTGCATCCACATCTTAATTTGGATTGCATTGCAATGTTCGTAATACTTTGCAAAATGTATAACATAATGTTTATTTTGCAAAATTTTTAGTCAAGTTTGAAATGAAAATTTAATTTTCAAGTAAGGGTAAAATTATATATCATTTATATTCTCATTCTAAGTATGATTCCTGATTATAATAATTATCTAAAACTGACTTTTGATGTGCTTTTGAAAATTTTTATTCAACTATAATAGAAACTTGAAATAAATTTAGTATTTGTTTTTTAGAATGCACTGCTTTTAAATACATCAAAATAATTTTTCAGATTTTCCATTCTGAGTGAAACAGCCTTACTTTAACATTTTATCCTTAAGCCAGCATTGCCAGTGCTCTGATTTTGATCTGTATTACCTGCTTTCTGAGTCTGAATCCTTCCTCTCTTTCTGTTTTTGTGTGTGTGTCCCCAGTAGAGTGATCGATATAATTTATCTCAGTATAGAAGAATTGGAGTTGATATCGATTATGCTGTGTTAGATTCTGAAATTCCTTTGTAAATGTGTAAAGCCTGTGAACACCTACCATTCATCTACCAGCACCTTAAAAGAATCATCCTTCCTCTGACCACATAATTGTTAAATTGTGCATGCAGAATGGCTAGAGGATATTCTGTCCCTTTTCCAGCAGGTTATCAGGGAAAACTTGCCAGACAACATTGTGTTGTTTATATATGCTCCAGTTTAAGAACTCAAAGGTCAATAGTTGCCAAAAGCAGTTTCACTTAGTAACTTACTACTTTTCCCAAGCTGTGCAACCTGCCTCACCAGTGATCCTTATCATTTATTAGTGAAAGTGTACATATCCAGCTCGTAGATCTCTACCCATAGGCAAGTAATCTTGGTTTACTGAAATAATCTGTCCACTTTTCAGTATAATTAGTCATGTTGATTAATTACCTGAATAAGCAAATATTACCTGTAAATACAACGAGCTCACATTGTAATGTTTTGTTTCCTAACACTTACTGACTGAATCTGCAGTACAAATTGATTGACTGAAAATTTTCCCTGGGTTGGATTTAGCCTTTTTTATTTTTCTTCCATGAAATAGCTAAGAATTCAATATTTTGGGTTTTTTTGTTTGCTTGCTTGCTTTTAAAATAAGAAAAATCATTATACTAATTTTCTTAGATCATGAGATAGAGTGTTACCAAATATTTAAATTGCATCTGCTTTTAACAGCTTGATTTTGTCTGCAAATGACTTATGACACCTCATTGATTAAAAGGAGTTATTTCTGTTGCATGTTGATGGAATTGAAATGAAAATTAAGGTTATCTTTCCTGGTTTTTTGTCAGGGGGAGATTTTTCTTTTATTTACAGGTTTTCCAAACTGTTGATTTAAAAGGAATAAAAAATCTCTATTATTTTTCATTCTAACAGTCATTATAAAGGACACTTCCAGATAGGAAGTTCTGTTAAAGTTGATAGATTTTTGTTTAGCTAAAAGGTATTCCAAAGTGCTGATAATAGTCCTGTCTTTGGCAAATACTGTTAATAATTCTGTTCATTTCAGAGGAGTTGTCCTTTTTTCTTGAGCACATACCTTTGGTAATTCTGGTGTTTACCTGAAGTTATTTTTTAGTCAAAACTCTCCAATAGTTATTGCTGTTTAAACCAACTCTGTGCTGAGAGCACCCAGGTGAAAAGACGAAGAACAGAACTTTATTTTAAAATTTTACAGCTTAAAAAGTAAAGGCATTCATGCTAAATCACTCCATAAAAATTCCAAGTAAAATTACCATGGTGCTGAAATTTGCAGATCGATTGTGTATGTAATTTAGGGATTTTGGAATACTGCTGTCTTTTTAAATGTGTGTGTGTTAAACAGAAAAAAAAGGTACCAAATCCCACCCCCAACCCAAACCCAAACTCAAAAAATACAGAAGCCTTTATGTTTTATCTAGAGTGCTTACAGAGTAAATGTAAGATTCTGTTCAAATAGACTTGGACTTTTTTTCTTCTAATTTTGATGGCGTCATTTAATCAAATAATATAGTTAACGAACATTAAAGCAAAAAAGAACAAAGGAAACCAAATGGACAATGATGGGAAAACAGTAGCTGCAGAACAAGAAATTAATCTAAAAAAATAAAACAGATGAATTATCATGGAGCATCTGAAAGAAAAGAAACGAAACCAGACTGTCATCAGATCCTTCCTTGTCCCCAAAAGTTTGATACCATTTCTTTAGGGAATACTTCGCAAATGATATATATAATATGTGTAACACAACCATAAACAGCCATGTAATTTGCCTCACTTACAATCTGTTCCATGATCTTTGTTCATCCCAAAGAAGAAAGGAAAGGTGCAGATCTTGGAACAGGAGGATGGGGAAATAAATCAGTGTTAATAAAACTGGTATGGGATGTTACAATTGTAAATGTTTGCCAGTTTTTCTTTGTGCATATTCCAGAATCTTTGCTAATTCTGACTTTTCAGTGTCTGTGGAATGTTTGTTAACTCATTTTCACATAGATAATGTTAAATATAGCAAACAATGAAGATAATCAGTGGGAAATTGTGTTATATATATTAAAATCTAGATTTTTGTTCAAATATAGAGATATTTAAAGTTTTCTCCTTGTGGCATGAGCAGCAAAGTATTTATCCTCTGCTTTTGCTTGGGCTTTGTTGGATCTGTTGGAGTGCAAATAAATGAGCAGCATTAAGGAGAAACCTATAGTGGAGAAAATTACACATCTGAAGTATTAACTGGTATATTCAGTGAGGTTTACAATTTCTTTCACCAAACACATGTTATTCTCAGGTCTGTATCTCCTCTGCACTTAGACTTCTATGGCTCTAACTGCCTTATTTTTAGCTAAAAGACAGTTTACCCTGCAGTGTCTGTGAGAGGGAGGGAATGTCTCCAATAAGTTGCTGTCAAAGAATGGGGAAAGAAAATGCCGTCATTTCTGTTGCCCTTGTTCCACTCCACCCAACCCCCAGCTGTGCATGGCCACTTTCCACCGCCCCTTACCTTGTCCCATTTTCACTCCCCCTTTGAGGTTCCACGTGGCTGCACTGAGCAGCGCTGCACTTGGGAAGTGATCGCACAACTTTGTCCAGCAGAACCTGGGCAGAAACAGGAGCAGCTCATGCAGACCCAGAGCCTCCAGAGGTGGTCAGCCCAGGCGGTTTGCTGTTCCTGACAAACCTGATTGCCTCTGGTCCAGACTGTAGGATCACCGGAGTAGAAATGCAGGATGTGAAACTTAGCTGGGAGCGGCTGAGGAGAAGTTTTCATCATATCATAGAATCTGTGCTATTTATGCCATTTAAATCCTGTTTCTTACTGGATTCTGCTTCTTCTCTACTCTTGCTTTGCCCACACCCTCTCCTCTAGGCAAACAGAGAGCATTTTGTGCTATAAAGGCTGATCCAGTGATATTGTTGATTCTTCAGATCTGTTTAGTGAAAAAGTAAAATATTTATTGCAGATAATGACATTCTGGGGCAAAAAATTAAAATGGCAGCAGATATGGAAAATGGCGTTATCTGAGTACTTAAGTTAATTCCATTTTAATAAATAGCTGAAATAATCCCTTTAAAAAAAGTCCACTGTTTGACCTCTTGGCTACACACAAAGTAAAAAACAGCATAGCAAAATGATGGCATAAATGAAAAGAAAAACATGTCCCTTGTTTAGATTTATACATTATATTGCCTACATGTAAGCACACTGATGACTGAACAGTCTTAAAGGATTAATACATATGCAAGTTCTTCATCTTTACCCTTAAATAATGAGTTTTCTGTGAAATAGGAACAGAAAGAAAGCATGCAGTATAGAGCTGATCAAGCAAACAGTTTACTTATTGATTTCCATATGTATTTAAGCAGGATTTCCAGGCGTGTTCTTGAAAATAAACTTACTTCTCTCAGAGAAAGTGATAAAATTTTTACAACCTTTTAAAAATCAGTATTTGAATTTAAAATATTGGATTTGGTGCCATTTGAAGTAAAACTGTTGATCATCCA
This sequence comes from Oreocharis arfaki, assembly GCA_013398015.1. NCBI lineage: Eukaryota > Metazoa > Chordata > Aves > Passeriformes > Paramythiidae > Oreocharis > Oreocharis arfaki. The sequence goes on from VZRR01011969.1 coordinate 2,202,401, forward strand.
TCTGAATAAGATTCAGAAATTAATTTCTGCTTGGCCTCATATTAGAAAGAGAAAAATGCAGAGCATGCTTATGATGTGACAGCTGATTGAGTGTATACATGGATGCTGTGATTGTTGTGTTTTGCTGCCCCCGCCAAAAAAAAAAAAAAAGTCAGATAAAACACGAGAATCTCCAACAGGCTAAAATGTAGCAAAAATTATGGTACAGGCTTAAGATATTAAAAAATATTTTTTTCAGTAACAAAAAATGTTTTATTCCACTGTAATATTGAACACAGCATTAGTTGTCTGTGGCAAAACATGCAAAATTCATGAAAAGAAAAAAAAATGTGGTTGTCTTAACATTGATGTTTTGTGCATATGCCTTGCAATAAAGGTATTTAAATACAATCGGTTCACAAATATAGTCACATATATCAGCATCTCAGCTTGCATATTTTAATGCAAATTATTACATACTTTTGCATATTAATCCTAGGAGGAAAAACGCCATTTTCGTATGTTTGCATTAATATTGTCATAATCATCTATCTGATCTGTCTTAATTGTCTCTGGGTAGTGACCCAAAGAAGAATTGCCTTTTTGCAACATTTAAAGATTAATGTTAAAAGTCTTGTCTTTTTTGGCCTGATGCACAATTAAAACCACTGCAGGAATAAAGGTCTTTGTCTGTGACAGCTACCTTGTCTCTGCTTGGATTCTGATTTTTTAAATTTTTCTCTTACCCTATCTTCCATATCATGTTTCCACCTTTGGTCTTATGCTCTGACATCTCAAAATATTAATAAATTGTGCTTTCATAATACCTTTTTCCTTCTGTGGAAACATTCCTGGAAAAGGCACAGTTGGGGAAGCAAGAGATACCAAGGACTGGTAACTGATTTTCCTTGCTATTACTCTTTCATTTCTGTCCCTACCTGAGTGACCTCTCAGTGCCTACTGTTGGAGTACTATTGTCATTTATCCTAAATTCATAGCAAGTAGGGCTGGAATGGAGATAGAAAGAATGTTCAATCCCTCCTCATACCCCAAGGCAGAACCAGCTGTATCTAAATCTTCCCTGACAGATGTTTGTCTATCCTGTTTTTAAAAACCTCCAGTCTGGGGATTCCAAAAATTCCCCAGGCGATCTATTCATTTACTTCACTGTCCTCACAGTGGGAGAGCTTGTTTCTTCTTTGTCTTTTCTAAAGTCTAAACTCAATAATAAGCTCTATATTGCAGTTTTCAGCATTGTCCTCTCTTGCATCTTCAACATACGTGGACAGCAACCTGCAGTCTTTCTCCTTGAAGCCACCTTTCTTATATTTGAAGACTAATACCAGGTTTTCTCTTTTCTTATGATTAAGAGACCTAGAATATTGTTTTCTACACCTGTACATCCCCATTTCCTTCCCTCCTTCCTTCCTTCCTTCCTTCCTTCCTTCCTTCCTTCCTTCCTTCCTTGCCTCCTTCCTTCCTTCCTTNGATTAAGAGACCTAGAATTTTGTTTTCTACACCTGTACATCCCCATTTCCTTCCCTCCTTCCTTCCTTCCTTCCTTCCTTCCTTCCTTCCTTCCTTCTGTCCTTCCTTCCTTCCCTTTCTTGTAGGTAAGCAGTTTTTTGTTAAATCTTATGATTTGGATCCAATGTGTCCACATGAGGCAATAATTGCACGAGACAAAAATGTGGTCAGTGCAGGACCCATCCTGCAGTGAATGCCTACATCCTTTACACAGCCAATGGAAAGGCCAGCTAGCCAGCTGCCTGAAGGAGATCCTGAGTTTGTTCTGCATTACGTATCTGAATAGTACAGTAGGTCTTTTGGAGGAGCAGTGAACAGTGGTGACTTAAAGAGGAAGAAGGAATGAAAAACATAACAATTTATGTGTAAAATTATGAGAAAATACCTACTGGTAACTAATCGGGTAAGCAGAATACTCCGTGCCCAAAGTCCTGAGAAATCATTGTCTTCCTAGACATTATTGGTCCAACAAATGGATTGAGAACAAAGGGGAGAAGATATATCTCTGGCATCATCACCCTACTAGAAAGATTCTGCTAGCTGCAGGAAAAGGCCTGAACTTTCTCTTTCAACCCCTTCAACAACTGCACTGGCTAGGGGGGCTGCTAAATAAGGTGACGCTGTGTTTGCTCAGGGACAAACACAGGAATTCCCACCTTATTTGCAGATTGACATTTAACCCTGGGACTACTGGGCTGATTTTTGTAGTGTTGTAGATACAAAAGAAAAATAAATGCCCTTTGGGTTTTTTTTTTCTTTTTCCTTTTTAATGCAGCTCACATAAAAAACCCAATGGAATTCAATTTCTGAAAAACCATTAATATGTTGCTCACATTTCAGACAATTCTACTTTGTTTTGGGCATATTAGACTGTGTTCTTTTGATATGTTTAATTTTTGCAATTGAAGCTTTCTGAACTCACAGTGAGGTATTTGTAGAAAGTTAATTAGCCCATGCAAATTCACTAACATCTGTTTCCTACTTTAAAATAATTGAAATTGTCTTTTATGGTACAGTTAAAAAAATTAAATAATTAGTAAAATTTTCTGCTATACAAATGACCCAGGTTGTGTTGGAGCCTTCAGACAGATTTGCTCAACTTTCTTACAGTGCTGATTGGAAAAAAAAAATCAATTTTACTAAATCAAGTAGCGTATTGAAGACCTGATAGATACCTTGAAAGATAAAATAAAGTCAGACAATATGCTCCCGTGCCTTTCTGTAAAGCACATTATCAGTCTTAGTGAAAATAAGTCTGAGGTAGCTGGTGTTTCTACAGTTTAAGTATTGACCTTGCACAAATTAGGCCATAATCTTGTTATCAAGCTGATATAGAAGAAGTCGGGCATCTTAAAGATCATGAGACAGCAGCATTTTCAGAACTAAACCCAACACTACGTATTGGACTGATCAGGAAGTTTTTGGGTGGAATTCATTCCGCTCAACTGTAGACACCAAAATGAAAAATGTATCATGACTCCCCCTGAAAGCTAAGAAAAAAAAGAAAAAATGGAGACTTCAGAAGGTCAAATTCCAGATGCTCTAACCTAGGCCTGAGATCATATAAGTACTCTGCTAACTTCATCATATAACAGGGAAGTCTTTGAAATCTGTCATAATCTAACAGGTTTGAGATTGGAATCCAGGAGATATTGCAACCTTTTCCCATTACTTGCATTTTGAGTCCATGTGTTTTCTCCATGTTAGAAAGTTTTCCCAGCAAAATACTTGGGCATTTAGAATTCTGCAGTAAAGGTAGCAAAATTTAGTATGGGCAGGTTTTCTTTAGCAATATGTTTTCTGTTGTGTCTTAGAATGGCATCTCTTAGTAGACAAAATTTTTAGCAAAACTATACTTTTATGGGAAATTCCCCTTAACCTTTCCAATTTCAAAATTATCTCTTGCAAGGACATTGCTGTGATATAGGGTTATCTATACTTTTTTATATGCCTCTTACAAGGTGGCTTAAGAAATTATAATAATCTTCTCTCACAGTCTTTACTATATGAATATTCAGTGTAGAGGTGGCCACCAAAACATTCATTAAAATATATGAAGAAATATTTAGATGTGGTAATCTGGAGTGCTAGGGCAATAAACACTGCTGACCCCTGAAGGGTACTTCTCAGGATGGTGCTACAAAATGAACAACTGCATTATATAATTGCAGCAACAAAGATTATAACCAAAAACGGATGGGAAATGTTCCTGAGAATGTGTCTTAGTGATTTTACTGGTCAATATTAAAAGTAAAAATGCCTTTCAATTTTTTATGATAATCATCATGGATCAGTAGCAGCAGGAGGGGTGGCTATGCTTGCATGCACCTCTCCGTGGATTTTGCTGCTTGAGGCTGCCTATCTCACTGCCACGGTCTCCCCTTGCTGAGCAGAAGAAGCTACAAGGCTGCATTCAAGCACTCACATTAACTTATACTACTTGGCAATCAGTTTCAGCGGGGACACACCCAGATCGCCAAGTTACGAATGCGACATAACCCCTCTGCCAAGTGTGTAGCACTTAAAGTCTGTGCAGTACCTAAGAATCCTTTAAAATCTGTCACCTGTTCGGCTCCTTCCCTGATTGATAGCTGTAAGCACTCCATGCCTTAGAAACTTTAAAAAATAAACATCTGGAATTTCTTGACAGGTGATTTTTTCCCTTTCTTGCAAAACACTTGGGAATCCTTCAGTACGTGAATAAGTTTAAGTGGGAAAACAGACAAATAACAAGTTGTGTATTAAAATACTTCCTCAAGAAGTACACGAGGATAATGACAGTCTTCCTAACTTCAGTTCAAAACACTCACTTATGGGTTAAGCCCTACAGACAGACAGAGGATGCAATGCGTTGCACCCTCCCAACAGCCTTTCTGCTGCCATTCAGTGACTTGGCACTGGGCACCAGCTGCCTCAGTCAGCTTCCACGCAGCCAAGCAGATCAGCAGGTCTTTGCCAGCTGTGAGTGGCAAAGACCTCATTTAGCTCACCTTTGGCCAGTCATCTGGAATTAAGATTACTGGGGGCCGTTGGTCTCGTGGTGATTTTTCAGGGATACCACCAGGTCAGTCAGTCTTACCAAGGTTTTGGCAAGAAACCAGGCGCCATATTAAAACAAATTGAAGAAATTTTAACTAAAATTTGAAGAAAGAGGTGAAAGTGCATCATACAGAACCAGTTTGTTTGTATTCCTTCTATGTCATCTACATTTGCGGGCCTCCCACATGAAAAAAACACATCAATGCAGAACCTAGATTGTGCTGCCACTTCTAGTTTTTGCTGCAGTGGGTATTCACTTGTACTTGACAAGTGAATCTCAGTTTCCAGCTCCTTTCTCTGGAAATAGCCAGGAACAAAAAGAGCATGGCCAAAGGACATTTGGCTTCTGCTGACATTCTTACGAGTACTAAAATCATAGTTTATGGAGCTCTGAAGCATATAGAGGAGGACTTGAATTTTTCAAGAATGCAACTACACTGTTTACTGATGGAATCGGAAAAATATATTACCATCACTATTTGACTAAGGAAAACAAACTTAGGTTTCTGATTGTCATGCACTGATCCTGATAATCCTGACCTGTGTTCATTCTTAAATTCTTATTAATTACTACTGAGAAATCTACTAATTTCTGAAATTACTGAATCTATTTCTGAAATTTCTGAAATCTACTGAAATTACTACTGATTTCGGTATCAACAGATTTTGCAGTTGAAGTTTCAGAAACACAAATGACAAAGATTTTGGCTGTGACTGCCGACATAAAGAGTTTCTTCAGGCAAGGATCTAAGAAATCTTTTGCTTCGAAGAAGAAATCTGGCACCTCTTTTATTTCACCTTTTATAGAAGAATTGACAGCAACTTCCAAATGGCATACTGAATTTCAGTACTTTTAATAGTCATGAAGTTAAACTAATTGTAACTCACTTATCCCAATCCTTAATCAGTGTCACCACCTAAAATTTAAATGGAGAAGTCACTAAGATATTGACAGATTATGTAAGTAATTTAAGAATGGGACTTTTCTTGAATTTGCATTGAGTTTTATTCCTGAATTACTGTTTTGCTCTTAAAAATCTTCAGACCCTCACTCCCGTTTACTTTCTCCTGCCCTTAATCCTGAAAATACCCGATATTTTAAATCCCAACAGTACTAGCCAAGCAGTTTGCAGAAGCAACTACAATATGTCTGTTTTACCACTGAAGCTAATAGCATTCTTTATTAAAGCAAATGATTGTGCACTAATTTCTCAGTGCAAGAAAAAGTGATGAAAACAAAATTGTCCTGAAACAGCTTGGTATCTTAAACCAGTATGTAATATTCTTAAATGTTTGTAAATTATGGCTTTATTCACTTTGGAAGACAATCTATCTTCATCAGTGAGGATGCAAAATGTAAAATTGAGACTGTAATAGCTACTTACCCACCCTTTCACTCCTACACACACTATTTAGAAACACTAGAAGCTAAAATTTCTGCCTCTGCTGTGAAATAGAGAAGTACTTCTTACTTCAGATACCTGAAAAGGTGATTTATCAAACTCCTTCTTCTTCATGTGATACTATAAAATCAGATAGCATATTGAACTGATTGCTGTAATTCTTCAAAGTTTGTTTTCCTGAGCGTAGCAGATGCATATCATGAGCTGTTTAAATATCAAAAGGTGTTGCTTACGGATCTGTTACTACATTTCTATACTTGTGTTTCCTTCTTAATGACAAAATATGCATTTTCATATAAATTTTTGCTGATAAAGTACTTTAAGGTAAAGGACATAATTGTTTCAAAAGCATTTATCAACAGATATTATTAGCAAAATATTTTAATCACTATAGTTTATGTAGACTAAATGTAAGCATTTATTAATACAAGCTAAGCACTCATTATAAATTTGCACAGAAAATGATAAAATATTATGTATGAAATGAATCATTAGCATGGACCATTAAGTCCTCTATTTTCCTTTAATTGAATTTGTCAGTAGTACCCTCTTTAACTGAAAACCAGTCATAACCACAAAATTAAATAATAATTAAAGAAACAACTATTCAAAGAGTTGCTTGGTAGCTAAGGTGCCATTTAACCAAAACAGCAATTTAATGTAAATTGCAGCCCATGTAGACGTAGTTCTGAAAATTATACATCCTGTGGTTCGTATACGTTTGAATTAGCAAAACATTTTCACAGCCTAGATGTTCTTATAGTGGTTCTGTAAGCATAAAGGAAGACTGAATAAATTGGTGAAAATAGGTATAAATAGGCCTATGGCAATTAAAGCTAATTAAGACTTTACAGAAATAAATTGCTGGCTGTTCTGTAAATTTTTAGCAGATCAGAAAATGCACCAACTTACAGTATAGGCATTGTATCTCTGTACAGAGTCATTCAATAACGGTGTACTGGATGTGGAACCAAAAACAATGCTTTACCCACTGGTGTTTTCTTCTAACTTCACCCAATTATTAAAAGATAGGTGGAACCTTCTATTTACAGAAACTTTGTTCCGCTACCCTTTTCACACACAAAAAGAAAACCAAAACCAAACAAACCAAATCAACCCCAACCAACCAAAAATCCCCATACAAATGGAAAACAGGAGCAAATCCAAGAAACACCACCAGCGTGTCTGAGAGGAAAGTGGATCTTGCTCTCTCTTATTAACCAAAGATGCAGCTTGAAAGAGGTCCAGGAACCTCCATTGCATATACGGAGATTTGCCGTTGCTACTTCAGAACAAAGATTGGGACTATACTTTCTTATTGATTGTGTTTGTCTAACATCAGTTACCATTGGGACAGAGGTTTTCTAATCGAGAAATTCTGTTTTGCACAACCAGCAGGGGGAGGCAAGATTTAAGGAAATAAACTGGGAAAACTTCACGGAAGCAAGTCCTTTTAAAAAGGGGAGGGTGGTTGAAAGCTTTGAACAAAAGAGAGAGGTGGGTAATGCCAGACAGGAGGTTTAAGCTGGTATTTTGATTGCTATTTTCATGTCTATCAAACCATAACATGCAGTTGCCACATGTGTGAAATTCGAAAGAGCTTGCATCAGTTTGTCCATTTTCCCAATGCAACCCAATTTTCTTGCTGTGGATATATAGCTGTAGTAAAAAATATTTTATTTCCATTTTCTAGTAATGCAATCTAATATGAAAGAACAGAGCTGTAAGTAAACAATGTTACAAGTTTCAAAGACAATGTCTCTTGTTTAAATATTTCACATAATTGACTACTGGTGTTTAAGAACAAATGAAAGAGATGCACAGCTGGACTGAATGCCCTAAAATTATTTTCAGAAATACATATCTCATTGTACTTTTCAATTCTTACTTATATAGCTTTCATTCTTCTGAACAATTTACAAAACAACTTGCATAGCTATTATGGTTAAATTTTGATTCTCCTAAGAGCATTTCAAGACATGTTCAGAGAGAGTACCTAACGTCTCAATGTATATTCATATTTTCTCCATGATTGTTATAATTTAGGGGCACAAGCCACATGATGAGGACTAATAGTCAATGCCTGTGCTTGTCACTGCACAGGATCTATTTTGCAGAGCAGGAAAGGGTGTAGACCTGCTGTGAACAAAAGGGCTGTTTAGCTGTGCGAAAGGTACAACCAAACCCCAAGAGCTTCCTTGGTAAATGTGCACATGCAAAGCTGCCTGCTGAATAACCAGCCCATGAATTTCACCAGGACTTCTTACAGGTTGCTGGGTGAACAGCAAAGAACACCATGTGAACCACAGGTTAATATCCTTCTGGTTACCTATGTGGATCATCAATGAGTCTTTTCAGCTCATTGTTCCTTCTGTACTCCTCCATAGATCCCAACTGTTATCAGTCTCATAGGTCTACTTGCCTCCGCACAGTCTGGGCTCCTCTTTACAAATATGATTATAGTATGTGTGCATGTCTGTTTAAAACCCTATTAATGATAAGCATATTTATGTTATATGTAGAAACTCTTAAGAGCACATAGACTTAAAAAGAAGGTATATGTTACCATTTTCACCTATAGACCAACATGGCAAGAGGGCAGCAGGCTGCTGCCCTAAGTGCCTGAGGTACAGGATGCCATTTGCACAACAGACCCTATGAACAGTACAGCATGGCATGGCATGGCATGGCATGGCATGGCATGGCATGGTATGGTATGGTATGGTATGACATGGGATGGGATGGGATGGGATCATTATTACATTAATCATGACTTTCTAGTCTCCCATGCTACCCAGTCTCAAAGAAGCATGCAGATATAACAGTTACTTGTAATTACAGCTTTGACGAGTTATTTGAATCAATGTATTCCAGAGCACAGGAAAAGTTCCAGCCTCATGGCTTTGATACTGACAGATCTGGTGCAAAGTGGGTGTTTAGATACAATGCCAAGCATAATTGGTGCCAGCAGTGGAGATTACATGTGCTGGCTCTATGGAAGCTTTTAGACTTATACAATTGTTGGGAACAGGGCCATGCATGGTAGCACACATGAAGCACAGCAGGGCACAGCCTTCATGTGAAGGCGATATTATTAATTCAGTCTCAGCCTTCAGTATGATTTTTGGAAATAAGAAGGAACACAGACCTTATTGCTGGGGTTCTACGCTTCTGTCAAGTTCTTCACTCAATTCAGAGGGTAGATACTGGCACCATCCTCCAGATTCAGCTGCTCTTCTTCACCAGGTTTCAAATATAGCATCTAGAAATTTTTATTTTACCTCCTCCAGTAAGGCCATCTGTTCCCATAGCTTTCCCTCAAAACACCTGGTGTTATCTTTTTTAGAATTTCTGGACTTCTATGAGGTTTTTTTTTACCATGTTTAGGGGAAAATAAAGATTTAAAAATACACTTTTAAATAAAGCAGTACACATATCTCTTTTGTCGCTGTTCCCATTTGTCATGCAGGAAAGTGACAGGCCATTCTGGCTGAATTCAGAAGTCCGTTTCACCCACAGTCCTGCCAGGATAAGATGCCTATTGAACATGCTTTACAAGGTGAAAAGGAAATATGTGTGGAAACTGAGTGACAACAACATTTCAAAGGTCAAACACAGGATTATTTTATTGAGATTCTTAAAGGAAATAGTTGGTTTCATTCCCTTTCTCCACAGCAAGAATTTTAGCACATTGCAACAGTTTTCCATAAAACTTATTGTCTTAACAAAAATATATTATTACTTAAATAACTCGAGGTCTAGATTTAAAACCACAAATTCACAACCTGGAAGTACCCCACAAACCCTTTGTGATTTTGCAGTTGCATGACAAAGATATGAAGGTTTGATGGATCTAAGAAGGGATTTGTGGTCTGGAGAACTCAGTGAAATTCCTTGGCCTGTCTCATGCAGAATGTCAGACTAGACTCTGGTGATCACTTAAAATAGAATAATTTAAAACAGATTCAGTTCCAGCAGTTTCTAAAAGGTCTGGTAAGATTTAGTGAATTAGCATTTGGAAAGTTAGATCATACTCATGCTTCAAGTAGTCACAGCTTCTCAGCACACTTTTTTTCCTATGTGATTAACCAGGTATGAGTAACGTTTCTTGACCAGCAAAAGGATCTGCATCTAAGACACCTGAACCGCACCTGCTCCTCTGCTGTCTGTAAAATTTGAAGCAGGAAGACTTCTTGGCTGACAAGCTGAAAAGTTTTGGATCCAGTGGCTGTCCCATCATACGTACCATTTCCACATCACACTGCAAATGAACCTGCCTAAAGTAAAGACTTATTTCGGGGATAACATTTGGGACCAGTGACAAATGCCTGGCTGATCCAGTTGTATAACTTATGCTAAGCTACAGAGACAACCCAGACAACCCTCAAGAAATTGTTACAGGCTTGTGTTACAGCACTTCTAAAGAGGGAAGGATGCTCCAGAGCCAAACCCCGTCAAGCCAATGTCTTTAATATATGATTTTAAAGATAAAGCACTGAAGTAATTTATAAATTGTCTGTCACCAGGGGCTGAACAACACCTTCTTTCCAAGCAAGCTTGAGTTACACTTGAGAAAGTATGTCCTGGCTGAGCACCGAACATCATTCAACTTGCTGAAGTTGGGTTTGAAAGTGATATGGGCACAGATGCAGTGTTCAAAGGCCAATCAGCTGTGTCTGACACCACATACCACCATATGCTTTTAGACAAAATAAAGTACATGAGAGAAAATCAATGCATATTTTGACTGATACAATTTCTGTCTAAAAAAGGACAAATTTCCCCATAATCAGCAATGATTCCTATGCTTAAGTCTGTAAGAAGAGCTAATAGTGGAGGCTACAGCATGACCTACCACATGGGTGTGTGCTTGAGTCTGTATTATCCAGCATCTATGTGAACAACCAGAAACCCACTCTCATAGCAGAAGTATTATTCCTGCTAGTAATATTTGTAACTCTGACTAGATTAAGGGCTTCACATGAGTAAAAACCAGATTTATGTCCATGTTCCTCAGGTTCTTACATTATACTACCAAAACCCGATTACAAACCAATCCAAACCAATCTGATTAAACAGCGAGTCTCTCCTCTTGTTTTGTTTTTTTTTTTCCTGAAATCACAGGTCCAGTAAATTTAGCATAATTTGGAACAGGCTGTTGATTGCCCACTGTTGCAATCCTCTTTATTCTGTGCATATGTAGAAAAGAAAAAATATTAATTCCATGCACAGAATCGTATACTGAAGAAGCTCACAAATTCTAAATGGACATTTACCAGAGAACATTATGAATGACTACACTTGCACTCTCCAAGGGCTTATTATAAAAACAAGAAAGGGTCGTTCATGCAGAGAAGTTAGACAGTGTTAAGACTAGGTTGCCGCTGTATTATTTAGTGCCTTTGACTGGATGAATGGAACAAACTGCCTGGGCATTTTGGGATCACCCTACTGAAAACCAAAAGCACAGTTGTGAATAAAGTGGAATCCTTCCAACAGATTGAAGACCGAGGTACTGACTGCTGGGGCACGCTGCAGCTGTTGGCCAGCTGCTGTAAGATTTCCAGCTACAATGGAGCCATTTAATAAATCATCAAGGGTTCTGCATCCCATTCAGATTGTTTAGTGAAGAGAGGGAAAATGATCACTGACTTTTTCAAATACCTACTTGGGAGTTCAAGAATAGACTGACCAGTCTGGATATGTTTGACTTATGTTCAAAAAGTGTTGATGGCACAGAAGATTTATATGAATATAATACATAGACATGACAACGTGGAAAATCACAGATCAAAAAATATCTTTATGTACCATGGATGGTAATTCTTCTATGGAGCGCACCATATCATGCAAACAATTTTGAAAAAAAAACACACAGTGACCCTAGGAGGACATAGGAAAAAAATCCCTGGTGCTCAGAAAGTATGTTACTCTATTTCTCTGTGCTATTGCATTTCAGCCAGCATGCATGCTTCATATTCCAAATAAGAAGTATGGAAAGATTTTCCAGAGAAATTCATACAGATGAACATTAAGTAAAACAGTGTTATCCTGTATTAGAGAAACTCTTTCAGTAACAAGTTCAGCTTTTTTATATGTTTGTTTTTTAAATTCTGAGGCATATGCACACCTTAATCAAAGGTACCATAGGACAATTCAAAAAATACTGTAAGGCTTTTGACTTAAAGATCACACTGATTCCATGTCTCCGGTAAACAATGTTAATTATTAATTTGATTTTTCTCTTAAAAATGAGCTGGTTGTTTCAGAGCAAGTTCAGATTGCTTGGTCCCGTTTATGCTTTTACGTCTGCCTCTGCTCTCATGACTTTGCAAATATATATCACTTCCTTTTCAAATTTAAACCTCTAAAAGGTGTTTTTTCTTCTGGTTTTGAGGGAAATTAATAATATTATTATATGATGTTATGTAACAATGGTAATTATCCAAAAATGCTTAGGAAAGAGGATTTGAAGTAAATTTTACACGACTTACCTTGGTGAAAAAAACCCCCAAGAATATAAACATCCCAAGTTATTCACTGTTATTAATTATTTGCCTGCATTTTTTTGTCAAAACTATATTTTATCAGGATAGATTGCAACTGGTTTTATATATCTGATCTTGAAATTTGGTGGTACAAATTCTGCTCAGATGTTACATTTCTTCCATTTGTTTCTGCCTTTCCTGTCATGAATATTGCCAATGGGATTAGATTTACAGAGGGTACTTTCAATAGCGTTATGCAACGTTTTTATTGCAGCGGTATGCAAAAAGTCTTCTCAAGAGCGACCCACAATACTAGGTTTTACAAGGACAAATTGAATGTGTTGCGCCCCTCAGAGCTTCACAAAGTGCAAAGGAACAAATAAAGGGACAAATAGTTGATGTTGAAATCAAAGAATAAAGAAAACTCTGTAGCGAAGAGTATGAAGTGGAAGCATCACTTGATAAAGAACATGTCAAATAGTAACTTCCCTAAGTAATGGCGAAGAGTTCATCCAGAACCGGAAAGGAAATGAGAAGTCAGGTGAAGTTAAAGAGTCAGAGAGGCTATCAGTGTGGAAACGGAAGTAATCAAAGACGGCAATTTGGCAGCATATTGCAGAAGAAAGAAGGTCGAAATCACTCGTAAATTCATCAACTGAGATTTTACTTTGTCAGGACAAAATCTTTTTCTCCATAACTGTATGGAAGAAAAATTACCTTTAACAGCTCACCCTCCACACCTCATATTCCGGATGATTTTATACACCTTGATAAAGCAGATCTTGTACTTGAAAAACAGTTTGATTTCAGCAGTTGGTTAACCATTGATGACAGCCAAATTCCCACTCAAACTCTCACTCATTTCCTCTGCCTCAGTAGAATGAGAGGAGATAAAAAGAAAACCAGGAAGAATGTTTGTGGACAGAGGTAAAGATAGGGAGATTGCTTACCAGTTACTATGGTGGGCAAAGCAGACTTGTCTTTATTCAGATAATGAGAAACAAACAAAATAAAATGACAAACATTACAGCAATAACTTTTCTCCTCCATTTCCCAGGCTCATCCTCACTCCTCTACTCCCACTTCATTTACTTGTGTGATGTGGTAGAACGGGAAACAGAGAAGGAAGGCTATGGTCAGTACCTGTCAGTTTGTTTCTGCTGCTCCTTCTTCATACTTTTTCTCTGATCCAGCATAGATTCTCAGTGGGCGTCCTTGTCCTTCATGAAATATCCATTGTGTCCCAGCTTGAGAACCTCCTCTGCCTCCTGCTCTGACCTTGGTGTTCTCTCTGCTGTTTCTCCCCCTTGGGCTGTTGTTTTTTTATTCTGTCGTCTTCCTGTTCATAATTTTTGTCATTTATTTAATATGTCTTCCCATAGGTGACACTAGCTTGGCTGCTGGGTCCTGCCATGAGTCTGCTGGAGGTGTCTGGCATCATCTGTGTATAGCATGGCAGCCTTTGGTCTCTTCTCACCCTTGCACAATGCCATGGCTGATATAAGGCCACCTACACCTGTTGTGGCTTAACACTGCTACAGTGAGGCTGCTTCCATTGGAGGCACAGAAACCTGCAGGACTGAATTAGTATTTTGTGAGTGAGTTTCTGCTATGTGAGGTGTGTGTGCTTTTGCAAGGTACTATGACAGAGGTGAAAAGTCCGCACCTGGAAGAGAGAGTAGTAGGAAAGGGAAAGGACCTAAATGTCAAAACCATCTACTTTTGCTCTCACATATCTTCCTGGGTAGCAGTGTTAGTTCTGTAAATGATGACTGACATGAGCCAGTAGCAAACTTTTACTTCTCAGGACAGGAGGAGCTGGTTGGGGTGAATCCTGACAGAGGGATCCTCCTCTAAGTCATACTGCCTTCAAGTTTTTAACCCAGGTCACAGAGTATTTCCCATTCAATCTCTATTTTCTTTTAGTCAGGACTCTAACTATATTTCTGACATTGCCATAAGGCTTTGTTCTAAAAGCAAGTACTTGCCTAACTAGTATTTAAAAAGAATATTGTTAGCAAAATTGTCAATAAAACTCCAAACATATTTTGCAAAAGAAAATATGTCCTGTATCATATATTTAAAGAAAATCCTGGCAAATTCAGAACAAGGTGAAAAAAAAGGAGTCAGTAGAGGAATTCAATGGAATTATATAATTTCAATTATTATTACACTTCGGTGGGACACATAAGTGAACTCTAGAAGGGAGGAATAATTTTGCATCTCTCTTGAGACTAGCCATTTCCTGGTTTCCACAGCACTGGAGCAGGAGAGATCTTTGTGCTCCCTTGAGGAGTAGCAAGGTTGAGATCTTCCTTAGAGGGTAAAAGAAGTTGCTGTGGAAACACATAATCCCAATTCAATATAATAACAGTATACTATTTGTTATTTTGAGCAAAAACATATTTATCATAATGATGCAATAAAAGAAAACAAAAAAAGAAGTAAGACTTAGCCTCCAGGCTCTTTGTGGGTAATTAGTAATGTGAGTAAACCCAAACCTCTTTTAATATAATTCCTGAATGTGTGCTCAGCTTGGATCTTTATTTTAAAAGTTCATAACACATGACATGATATGTCATGCAGTCACTTTGTAAATGTCAAGCTCTTAATGGAAAATAAGTCTTTCATTGTTTATTCTACTTGCGTTGTACATCCAGCAGCACTCAGGACTAGATTTGTCCTGCCTAGTTGCAGGTTCATCACAGAAATATTTAAATGAAGGGCAAGCACTGTAGCTTTAAGTTTTTTTGTTGCTTTCCTTTGTGTCCCATGAGCATTGGAGATGCTAAAAGACTGTTAACAATGAAGCAGCCTGACTAAGAGCTAAATCAGCTTCAGAAGAATTCCTTTTCCTTACTTTTCTCTATTTTTCATCTGTAACAAGAGCTCAGGGCTGTCTCTAACTTAATCCCATGGATAGATGGATGAATATGGGATAGTTTGCATAGTTGTGCTTATTATTTTGTCTGTCGTTTCTGTTTCCCCTTGGATAGAGAAGGATGTTCTGCTTGAGCCCATGAAGATGCTTCTTCCCAGAATCTTCCAGGATTTTGGAATTAGGAAAAATATCTCCTCTTGTCTGAAATTTTTGAGGAAAGGATGTCAAATGGGGTCATTCATTGATTTCGCCTTGTAATCTGAAAACAGATTAAAAGTATTAGCATTCTGGGAATTAGTTAAGAGGGAATGTAAATTTTTGGTTGGCTAAGTTCCCTAAGATTTAAGAGTCAGAATAGCTGAGCAGAGACATAGAGAAACAGCTACTGAACAGTCTGGCAAGCAGATGTGGATAAAGAGCAAAACATAACAGAGTGATGTTTGCTAGTGGCACAGTTATTATGTGTAATACCCTACTCAGAGTAAAGCATTCTTGCTCAGGGAAACCATAGTGATTCATATGTGGTTGTGAATGAGTTTCTAATAATGCTCTAAAATTCTCTGGAGTTTGCAAAGGAATTCTGGCATTGTTCATTAATAAAAACCAACACATTCCCTATACTCCCTGCCCAGTACAAACAAAAACTGATTCTACCATTATTAATAGAACCCATAAGGAAATTATTTATTTGGGGTGTATAGTAGAACTAGTAACACAATAAAGCATGGGCAAATATAGATGAGCATTGAGCTAGGAGATTAATTTTAACAAAATATTGAATTGCATTCCTCACAAGAAAAAAAAAAGAAGGTAACCAACAGTAGAAACATGTTAATTCAAGCTGGTCAAAACCATCAGGTCTTCCCTGCTTTGCATGATTTATGCATTTGGTTTCTGCATGATGTGTATATTTAATTTTAGACCAAACACTTTAAAACCCAAGCAACTGGAAGGAAATGTAGTGTAGAAACACTGAATCTTCATGGTTTTCAAAGAAACCTGCTCCAACAGGTCCATGTCTTCCACGTGCTGAGGACCCCGGAGCTGGACACAGTACTTTAGGTGGGGTCTCACGAGGGCAGAGTAGAAGTAGGGAATCACCTCCCTTGCCCTTCCAGTCACACTTTAGATGCAGACCAGGATACAGATGGCTTTCCTAATTGTACGTCCACATTGCTGGCTCCAGTTTTTCTTCTACCAATATCCCCAAGTCCTTCTTTGAAGGGCTGCTCAAAATCTACTCATCTTTTGTCTGTATTGACACTGGTGATTGCTCCAACTCAGGTGCAGAACTTTGCACTTAGCCTTGTTGAATTTCTTGAGGTTTATGTTGGCTCGCTTCTTAAGCCTGTCAAGGTCACTTTGTATGGCAACTCTACCCCCACACGCATCGCCTATGTATACTTAGTTATTCACATTAAGTAAATCTTTTATGTCATAGATAATTTCTCTTTACGTAGCATGCACAGCATAGTGGCTAGATGCCAGGCACTCACCAAAGATGCTCTACCACTCCTTTTCACATATGGACTGGGGAGAGAAAATAAAATGAAGATTCATGAGTCAAGATAAGAACAGGCAAACCAGACTCGACTTGGGGATATTAATTGATTTTATTGCTAACAAAATCAAAGCAGGATAATGAAAAGTAAAATAAATCTGAAAAATACCTTCCCCCACCCCTCCCTCCTTCTCAAGCTGTACCTCCTCCCCTTCAGCAGTGTAGGGAGACGGGAGGTTGGGGTTACAGACAGGTCATCACACATTGTTCCTGCCGCTACTCAGAGAGAAGAGTTCTTCTAGAGATGCAGTGTGGGGTCCCTCCCATGGGACACAGTCCTCCATGGACTTCTACAATGTAAGTCCATCTCACAGGAAACAGTTCTCCACAAAATGCTACAATGTGGGTCATTTTTGATAGGTGTCCTTCACCTATGCTCCAGCATGGCTTCCCCACAGTGTCATGAGTCCTACCAGAAAAACTGGTTTAGCATGGGATCCTGTTTTTATGGATCCGCAGGGCCCAGCATGGGCTTCCCATGGGTTCATATCTTCCTCTCAGGCATCCACTTGCTCTGGTGTGGGTCTTCTCTATAGCCTGCAGATGGATCTCTGCATTCTGGTGGTCCTCCATGGGCCGCAGGGGAATAGCTGCCTCACCTTGGTCTTCACCTTGGGGTGCAGGGGAATCTCTGCTTCAGAGCCTGGAGCACCTCCTCCCAGTCCTTCTGCACTGACCTTGGTGTCTGTTGAGCTGTTCCTCTCTCATATTCTCACTTTTTTTCTGGTTGCAATAACAGCTGTGTAATAACTTTTTTTTGCAATAACAGCTGTGTAATAACTTTTTTTTACCTTCCTAAATGTGTTATCACAGAGGCATTACCACCACTGGTGGCACATCCATCCTGGAGCTGCCTGGCATTGGCTCTGCTGAACATGGAGAAAGCTTCTAACAGCTTCTCACAGAAGTGACCTCTGTAGCCTCTGCTACAGAAACTTGGCCATGTGAACCCAAAACAGCAGACTAGTAAAGATTTCCACAAGAACCATAGTTTTGTAAAAGGTGATTTACCATACTATCACTTAAGTGCCATAAGACTGTACTTTGTTTGTCATAACTCAAAGCATTTGCATAACTCATTTCCTAGTTCAATGTTGTTTTCAAAATCCATGTCTGAACATGGGGTGACATTCCTTATGAAATAATTTTAAAAACCACTGATGGTCCCATATTGCTACTGTGAATTTGGTTCTACAAGGTCTGCTTGGCAGTGCTTTCCTTGTCACCATGGCAAAACATTTCCTAACAGTCTGGGCAACAGTAGTGGCTAATCACTGGCTACACTTTCACAGGGCATTTCAGTCATGTGAAATGAGTGTTCATCAGCATTGTGCTTCCACATGTCCCAGACCTGTACCTTCATCTTGAAGACAGTCTGTTTTGTTGCTGGAAAATTGGAATCTGTCATCAGAGTGGGATAAGAAAAAGTGTACAGTGATGTCTGAACCTCACATATTGTCAAATATTTCAGTCTAGCAACAGGCCAGTGGAAAGTGTAGACTGGCAGTAAAGCTAGTCAGAGTTTTCCAGCAAAGCAAATGCTGATTTGTTTATCCTAAAAGGCTTTGTTTGAGGCCCAGTTGGAACTAACATATGTCAATAATATAAATTAAGACACAGCCTCACCTTTCCTTCAGTGACATTCTGTGCAATTTCCTGCTGATTTCAGATTAATTTGGTGCCTAATAATTTGCAGTGACGTTTGAACTCCCTCTACAATGAAAATTACTGATATGCAGAAAATCATGCTAACTTGCCAAAACCCCTCACAGTTTCATTCATTTATCCTGCAGAAACAAAAGAGATTTATTGGTGTCTCTTTCCCTGCATAATGCTTCGGGTAGGAATTCTGTTATACTACTACTGACAAAAAAGTTGAAAATTGTTAGATTTTACTTGCTTGTCTATTATGTGCCAAGGAATATGTATATGTGTAACTGCATCAGAACTTCTCAAAATGGTGTGAGATATTTAAAAAGAAGAGGGTTATTGTCTCATCAGCTAATAATTAGGCAGTATGAACTGGTTCTGGCCAATTAGCCCGGAAGTGTTTTCATTTTCTAAGCCAATAGAACCTATCTATAGCATTCCATAGTAAAACAAATTAATTAATTTAATTAACAAAACATAAATTCTAAAATGAAACATGATTTTGAGTGGGTAAGTACCCATGCCAAATGGTGTCTTATAACAATAAAATCTTATTCAACTGGTTGGACAGATTATTCATATGGCTTCACGCTTTCCTACTTGCTGGCAAGCAAAAAGCATGCTTGGTTACTTTGAAACTTCTGCTGTGTGGAGAGATTGCCACTCAATTATAGACAAACTCTGGTGTCAGGCTTATTTTTTCTGGAGCATTTTTAAGCTTTTCATGTAAGACAAACGTAAGTGCTTTATATTTGTCTGTCTTTGAAGAGAAAACGCCAGAAAGGTGATCATGCTCCTGCTGTTAAAATCTAATGCCATGTCATAGGCTCTTCTTTACATGTACTTGGTCTCAGGGGCTTACAAGCATGAACATGAATGAATTTTCTCAACCCTTGACTCATGGGGTAAATCTATCCAGAGACATTAGACCACTAAAATGAATCTGCAGGAGCAAAAGGTCTACCAGGTCACTGCAGCAGTTCAAAGCATGCAGGTGCCAGTCCCAGCACACTTACACCAAAGCCAGAAATTACACAGATACAACAATCTTATTGTTTTCACTTGCAAATTCTCAGTGATTTAAATTCATTATTGAACTGACACTCTTGTAAAGCTTTTTCTTCTGATCTTGTCCCAGGTGCCTGATTGCAGTCATCAAACATACCATACTAAGTATTTATATAAATATATCATAAAATAATCAAATATGATGAGCTATTCCCTTTGTTCCTTTATGTTGATACACTTTTCACAAAATATTTAATATGCTTCTGAAAATGATGATGCCAGTGATAAAGCTAGTTTGCAGTTTCATAGATAATTTATGGAAGTTATAAAAAATGAACCAAATTGTCATAACAACATGACAATGTGAACATTCATGTTTACATAGTGTCCACATACTGTACAAATACTGAATATTAATATGAAATGAGAATTTATAAAATTTGCAATAAACATAATGTAGAAAAAATAACAACTTGATACAATCTCTGCTTATATTGCAACCTATAAAGAGATCTTACTTTATGAATGGCTTTGACATTTCCTTTAATGTGTATTGTTTTACACCCTTAACCACAAATCCTGGTATATTTAAAATGTAAATTAGATCATATCTATCCTGTTTCTCCTTTCAGATAAACAGTCACTCTAATTCAAGAGAAGGAAAGAGAGTCCATAGACAGCATTTTAAATGTACTTGGCACAAATTCATCCCAAGGGGTACAAATAGCAAAATATGTCTGGATCAGATTCTGCTACTTCTGTTCTCATAAGGTAGCTATTTGTTTGTTCTGTTGGCTTGCAGTAAAGTTATGCACAGTCTTTTGCCTAAATATAGGCATTTATTGTTGTTTTGAATTACTCTAAGATATTCTCCTGGGGCGTGCAGATTGTGCACAGGATCTGTGTGAGACCCACACCTTCATGACCCTCTTCAGGAACAGCAGCTATGGCCAGGCAGGGCACAATGGCAAATGGCACTCGATACTTTTAGTGTAAAACTCGGCAACCAGATCAACCCAGTAACAAAACTCTTCTGAGGGCAGCCTTTGCACATGAACATTGCCTTACAGTCATGACAAAGGATGAAGTATCTGTCTGCTAATTGTTTGTTCTGGTGGCATCTTCTCTGTGGTTCACTCATATCTGAAGAAACTGAATGAATCATGAGGCCTGTGCCTTTGTACTGTGCGAATACCCTGAGAGTATTACAGTTATAATTATAATACTTGAACTGTGTTTATTTCAGTAATCTATTAATTACTCTAATAGCAACTGGGAATGAGTCCTGAGGTTTTAATTTTCCTAGTGGCTCTAAAGTCAGCTTCTTCTAATACTTTTCACCAAGGACTGTCTTTAGTCCTGCTGAACTGTGGGTTTAGGTAGCAAATCAGAAGTGGCACAGGACACCGGTTGCCTGTACGCCTCAGTAAATTTGAAGCTTTGGGTCAAAATGTGAACAATGCCGATCTAGTATTAGGTAACACCTCACAGTTCCTCCTCAGAGGTTGGTGAGAAGCTAAATGCCACACTCCTTCACGGCAGAATTGCTCTTGGCTGTCCCAATCTCTTTCTCTTCACTGACTGTGTAGGGACCCCTAACAGCTGTAAACCTGAAGTTAGACACCCCAAAATGGTTTTTAAATTTGGATGAGGTAAAAGTAGGCTTTAATGGCTTGGTTTCCCCACTACATTGATGAATTTATGTTATATATATTTTTTTTTCTGCTACCTCATTAGGTGTTTAAAAGTAAAGTTGGGAAGTCCTGATTAACATGTTGGGCATTTTTATTATTGATACCTGGAATGTGAACACTGTAATTCTTGAAATACAAATATTTCATCTGGATGTTGTAGTCCGCATCTTCTCAGGTACATAGTGCACACTCTTTTTCCTCACTTGGTAAATCATCCACATATTACCATATGTGGTAACCTCAGCTGAGCTGAGGAAAATTAAATCATAAGAGCTTTGTGTAATAATAAAACTTGAAATATTATTTGAATACTGCTAACTTTCAAAAACATTGTAGAGGAATAAATGACTGAAATCACTTATATAGCAAAAGGTCCCCTGCTCCTTCATTCTGTACTAGCAAATAAGACACTACTGAAATCTGACACCCCTTTCAGCCTCCTCCACTGCACAGTACCCAGTATGCTTATTTCCAAGTACAAATACTATGCAACTTGGCTCAGAGGGAGAAAAGGTAGTTTTTACTTTTTAAAATTAATTTCTATGCTTGAATTTTATCTCGCTTTTAGCCTAAGTGGTGATGCTGTTCACAGCTTATTCTTGCTTTTACCATTCATTACATAAAATTGTATTAGTTATTTCTATCTACTTTTTAAAATATTGTGTGTGCCATGCACTATTCATGTCTATTTTAGAAAGCCTGGGAAAAAATGCACAAAATTAGACTTGCTCCTAATTTACAGAGTCTTTCGTAAAGCTGAAAATCTTTCAGGTATAAATCAAAATAACTGCAACAGTCTTTGGCTTATTTCTGTCCTGGCAAGTATGAACAGATCCATGGCAAGCAATTCAAAAGGTATTAGAGACATTATTGGTTGTAATTATCATGACACCTGGGTCTAGACTTGTAAAATAATTATTAAAGGCATCACCAGTGTGCAAAGGTTTTGTTAATCATTGATTTTCTATCAGTAATTGCTTAACAGATTTTGTGACTCTTAATACAAAGCTGAGTGTTTCACTTACAGAAACATCAAAAATAAGAAAAATATTATCATAGAAATGAATCAGAAGTAAAGAATTAAGGTGAAGATATCACTATCCTTAAAAACTTTCAGGTTTCAAAATCAGAGCTGACTTGCTTGAAAAATGTCAGTGTTATATATTGAAGTAGCTTGCTGCCAAATAAAATATATGCAACAGGATTTATAGTGAGAGATTAAGGAAGGGGCCTTGGAGTCTCCTTTTTCTTAATGCTATATGTGTGCTTGACTCTTTTTAGTTATTTTTTGCAGTTGTGATGCTGAATATCTGAAACTGAGTGTGTACTAGTCACTATTCCTTCCTGTTGCCCCCACCGTGGGGTTAGGGGCAGATAGTAGCAATGGGAGTTTAGAGTCATTTGCCACATTCTCTGTAGCACTATAAGGCTCTTCTCTGGACACCTCTGTAGGAGTTTTTGCTCCAGGGTAATCTGTCTTTCTAATCACTTTGAGTGATTAGAAAAATTGGCTCCTAAGTTAAGCATTCAGTGCTAACAAGTATGAATACCCCCTGTTTTTTCCCTTCTGCATTCTTTGTATGCTGTTTTGTTCAGTATGCTACTGCATGTGCTGTGTTTGGCTTAAAACTGATGTGTCCATTGATCTTCAGTGGTGACGAATAGAACAATGATGAATGGGCATCCTACAGAGATTAAAATCATTACACCTGTGGAAGATCAAACCTACCTACGTCAGGAAACTGAGGCCTTTTAACACCCATCCTCTACTCAGCCTTGACATGTAGTGCTACCTGCCTTGAGCAGTGGGTCAGTCTTGTGTTAGTTAACACTTCTTCCACCCTTTTGATCATTTTGACCTATTATAGGCCAAGTTAAAACTGGTTTCCTGCAATTCCTGCAGCAGAGACCAAAAGGTGCATTTCATATCTTATGTATCTAGAAGTCCTGAAGCCAAACAAGTTGATGTGCAGGTCCCTGTAGCTACAGTCACACGTCATGCATTCTGGTGGATGGCCAAGAGACGAAGCTTTATGAGGACACTAGGTCACACTCTATATCATTTGGTGTGCATACAAGACGCAAAATATCATCAATCAGGTCTTCATTTGGCCACATCTTACAAAAGGAAGATACAATGCATATATTTGAGGCTCTGCAGTTTCAATGTCACCGATTTAAGAGAGTACATCTGAGTTACGTAAAAAACCTTGTAAGAAAGGGATGATGGAAAGTAATGAGTTTCTGAAAACTCCTGGCTAGCCAGCAGAAAAAGCTACTGGCTAGCCAGCAGAGAAAGTCACAGATTTCACAACAGTGACTGAAGAAATCCAGCCCTGAAGTAGAAATAGTAGTAGCGACATTACTCTCTTGTAGATATTTTTACTTAAAGGTCTAAATAGAAATGGAAAATTAGAAAATAAAAAGCAAAAACTGACTCCAAAATGCCTAAATAAAGCCCATCCTTGTTTTATGTGTTGTCAGAGGATGACATCTCTGAAACTGATGGTGAAATGAGTGTCATAGGAGAAAAATGATCCCGCATGTTTTAGCTGCTTCAGTAACAAAACACATTAATTGTCAAAATGGAGAATAGGAGAAAGGAAGTGTGAGTCAAAGTTGCATAAAATGTGTGAATCTAAATGACTGCACGTGTATATCAAACTGATTATACTGTATAGCTCCTTTGGGAAGCAACGGAAGTCTTTGCACAAAGAGAATTCTTGGTTCTTCCAACCATCTGTGAAATAATATCCACTAGCTTTGGCTGATGAAATTTTGCAGAAGTTCACCCGTGCTGTCTCTGTGTATGTACACAAGTAAGCTATGTATACATATATACGTGCGTGTATATATAAACATACATGTACATTTATATTTGTATACGCATATTCAAAAATGCCCCTTAAGAGAGATACAGCGGTTTAGATCCATCTATTCTCCTGGATTGGGTTCCAGAAAATATTTTCTCCTCACTATCTACTCCGTTGCATATAGAAACTTCTGGTCTCCTGTGTGAAACCACTCGAATAAATAACAAATCCAGGAATGTGCTAATGCAGTTTTTCCATAACCAGTGATATCTCTGGTAAGAGATGCCAAAGGCTGACACGAGGACTCCTCTTCATGGAGCAATCTCACTTTCTCCTCTCCCCATCGTGCTGAATTCAGCTGAGCTGGTGGGATGGAATGTGCACTTAAAATTTTTTGTACTAAATTTTTTTAGCGTGCCCTTCTCTATGCATTTCACATTTATGTGAGCATTATACAAAAGAAAAAAAGTCATGGTGTTAGAAATAAAGTGTGGCTTACTGAAACTAATCAGAAGATAGGACTAAGGACAGAAAGAATTAAATGAGATTATATCTTTATCATATCTTCTTAATAAGCAATCTGAAAATCTAAATAGCTATTCATTTGCTATTATATACCATGCAAAATGGCAGCAGTATCTACAGTGCATGGGTTGCTGGTTTTAAGTTCAGTAAAGAAGTGGGAGAAAATCCATACAGGTTGTTTAAGCTATTTGAGATTGTTTCCTTGAAAAAGAAAACGTGAAACATTTCCTATTAAAAAAAAAAAAAAAAAATTAAAAAAGAGAAAGTTTAGAAAAATGTCCAACTAAAATACCTAAGAACGGGTTGGCTCACTAGACTGAAATAAACCCCATATATTTTAAAATATGGAAATGTATAAGATTTGTACTATACACAGTCCAAATCAAAAGTAATTGAAAGAAAATTACAAGCATTAGAAAAATAATTCAATAGGATACTCAAATTATTTGACTTATCCAGATATCTAAATTGATATGACATTATTTAGAAGCACCAGTATGCAAATGTCAGGCTGTGATAAAATACATACTTTCACCAAAAAGGAATTCATAGTGAGGAGAGGAATGCCCCTTTTTGTGCAGTATTTCTGTTGAAAAGAGTGACAGAAACCCATCAATGCACATTTGCAATAGTAGTGGATTGCACCATGCAAGGGAAAAGAAACGCCCATGCCTGAGGAAGATAATTACGCCAGATATTATTTTTGAGTACATCACATAGGCAAACAGCGAAGCAGTGGGAGTAATAGAGCTGGAGAACACCTACAAGGAGAGAGTTTCAGCAAGAATGATACTGCTTGATTACAAAACAGAATAAGGAAAGGGAAAATGATGAAGCAAGCATAAATACCTTGGTGCTACAGTTTTGATAATTAATATGTTCCTGGATACAGGTTCTGGAAGAAATAATACTAACATTTACAGCTGACACTGTGACTGAATGAGTGACAACCCAGAGCAAAAATTATAGGAAATGTCTACCTCTTTGCTCAGCAGAAATGTTGTCCACATCCATAAGAATGGCAGGATGTAGACAGCATCTGTTATACCCAGTGTGTGAATGAAATGTTAAATGAAAAATAAATAAAAACGATCAAAAAGTTAAATCTGTTTGCAAAGCAAAACTGAGACTTGATATTAGTACTACAGAAAGGCATTGTACCTTGAAGAAAAATCAGAAAGGATCTTTCAGAACTAGTCGTGTAGTACCTATGAGATTGTTGCAGATTTGAGACTGCTCTGCCAATGCAAACCACTCTGTATGTGACAATGTTCTCGAAAGTCAGGAGAGAAAGAGAACACAATATGAAGCTCACAATCTTCTAGTGGAGGAAGGAAACAATGAAGGAGCACATCTTAGCAAATCCCGTAAAAAAATACGAAAGGCAAAACATGCATTAATCCTAGCAAAAATAAACCAAAACAAACTCCACAACCTTGGATTCCACAAAGAAAATTTATTTACAGTTTATGGTGAGTCTGGAGAAAAGTTCAGCAATTTAGCTATTCTCAACACTCCTCTCTGAAGATGGTGTTTTATCAGATAAAAAGGGACATGAAATACAAATTTAAAAATGCAGCAAATCCATACAAGTATTTGAACACACGGAGTGTCAAATTATGTGAAAGGGTGAATTGTGGTCAGGGGTCTCAGAAATGTAAAAGCAGACATAGTTAAGTTGTAGAATTTTTGCCATGAGATGTTACCAGTGTGAAATGCTTTGCTTGCTTTCTATTTTTGGAAGAAATATCCATCAAGGACTATTAAGCCCAAAGATGCCATCCATGGCTTAATAAGTCCCAGTGCTGGGAGCTGGGAAGTATCACAGATGTTTCCCTGTTCTTTTGTTATTCTCTATGTGTCTGCTGATGTGCACTGTTGGAGATGGGAAATAGACCATTGGTCTGACCAGTTTGACGAATTTTGTAAGTACAGGTGGAGACCATTGATGTCAATAGAGAATTATTTATTCTTAAATTAAACAAAAAAAAGGTTTCTCATTGTCATTGAAAGCTGGGAATTTAATCAAATTTCATCTGTGTATGTGGTGGAATAGCAAGACTTCATGAGTTCTACAAGACTGTAGAACTACTACTGTAGAACTTTACAAAATCCTAGAGAGCATTCAGGACAAGAGTCCAACTTCTGCACCATCACAACATCTTACATGATCATAAAACCACAGAGACCCAAGTGGAAGATGAAGAGAAGCCACAGAAGAAAATCATGGAGCATGTTTTTTTGTTCATGTAGTTTCACAAAGAGAAAGAATGTACTTCAAAATGTCATGTATAAATTAAAGTAAATGCTATCAGAAACAAGATTTCAAGCAACTTTGTCAGAAACAAAAACCTATGAGTACATAGTAAAAGTAAAGAAGATTTCAAAAGCCGTACTAAGGTTGGTGTGTCTATTACAAGCATAACAACTTTGCCTTTGT
Source organism: Oreocharis arfaki (assembly GCA_013398015.1). Classification (NCBI taxonomy): domain Eukaryota; kingdom Metazoa; phylum Chordata; class Aves; order Passeriformes; family Paramythiidae; genus Oreocharis; species Oreocharis arfaki. Next base: position 2,229,409 of record VZRR01011969.1, read on the forward strand.
TTTTGATACAGACTATATTGAACAAAAACATAAAGTTAACAGAACAGTGCTGAAGAAAAAAAAAAAAATACTTCCAGAGCGAATAATGGAAACTTATTTGTTCATTTTGCTCAATGTCTTAAATCGATAAGCAGAACAACGAAAAGTTCAAGGAGAAATTAGCCAAGAAAAATGAAGACAGTAAAAATATTTACTTCAGCTTTGTAAAGCATCTAATCATACCTGCAGAAACCCTTGCTCAGTCTGAGTACAGACTGAAGAGCGGAAGGTGGCATCAGTTCTACCTGCAGCATAGTCTCTTCTCTTGTGCAGCTGCTAAGCTTAGACACTTTTCTGGATAAATGGAAGAAGACCAAAATCATTCTAAGGCAGTATCTACACACAACAAAAATTTTTTTATGAAAGTGTTTCAAATACCAAAGTGAAGTTCCACTAATTTGTGGTAGGGTAGCTGAACACACAACTGAATGGTTTATATGAAATACAGAGAGCAAGTGCACTCCTGTCTGGCTAAGGCAAAAAATCCCCAAGGGATCACAATCTGCAAGCTGGACTACCTCCAATGGGCAACAACAGCATATAAGAAAACCAGCTGTTATCCCACAAGTCTCTGAAAATCCAATGTCTTTGGAAATATAATACATCCCAGCCAGGAGGCAGTACAGATGTCAGAAGAATCTACTGTGTACCTGCAAACATAAGGAAAGACTTGCTCAACATGAAGATAAAAATTCAAAACCAAAAAGTGGCAGAAGCATAACATCTCAGATGGTTATTCAGGCAGGTTGGAAAGGTGTCTCAAAGTTTGTTTTCATGACAATGAACAGCCCTGGCAATGCAGATAAATGGAAGAATCTTCTCACAGAGAGGAATCCTGAAAGTGTGCATCCTTCTCTCTCTCTCCTTTTTTTTTTTTTTTTTTTTTAGCATAAGTAAACCTTATAATGTAAATAAATAGGGCGGCTTTTTCACCCAGTACTTTGCCTAGGAGTAATCTAAAAAGAAGCAATCAGAGCACAGATCTATGTGCTCTGTGTAAAGATGAAGCTGACACAAATGTATTTGGTATTGCCTTCATTCTCACCAGAAGAACCCAGTGTCTGGAAAAGATGATCCCACAGAGTCAGAGAAGTTGGCTTGGGCTAAACTAAGAAATCTGTTTAGCTAAAAGATGGTAATGTTTTCAATTACTTGGGAACCATTAGCTGCTAGAGAATCAGACCACACAACAGCATCAAACATTCCAGGTAATAGGAGCTAGGAACAAGGTTAATCCACAAAGAAGTTTTTCATTTTCCTTCAGGAAATTCTGTTCCCATCTCAAGCACTACCTTTTCTTGAATACTCCAAGCCTTTTTTGTCAGGATTAAATGAAAATCCCATGAAAGGTAGAAACAGTATGGTCTGTAGCAGTGCATCTCAGAGCAGCGAAACACATGTGTAAACACATGTCCCCTTTTATGTCAGAATTTGTGGGTCAAACTTAATAACACTTTTCTCCAAGGCTTTCTATTAACTCCTCCATCATCATAAGGTGTGTCAGCTTGGGACGTGCTTATTCCCTTCCCTCCCTGCTTCAGCCTGCTTTAGAATGAAATCAGAAAACAGGAATCCTGGCCTGGTTCTCAGCAGTCCAAAACTGAGGGTGTTTATGTAGAGCACAGTGCAATTCTGCATAAAAAATGTGAATTTTAAGTACTACATAAGTTAAAATTTTAAATCATTACCTTTGAATATGAAGAAATGCAAGTCCAGAACTGCAGAAGGCATGTTTTAGAGAGGCAAGGATTTTTTAAACGTGAAGTAAGAAATTGAGGTGCAAAAGTTTCATCAGAGAGAAGAAACAAAATTAAAAGCATTGCACTTCTCCAGTACTGAATTTGAATTAAACAGTAATGGGCATGTATTTTCAGATTATTTCCAATTCAGAGCTGTTCATATTTCACATTGCTGAATACTGTGTGATTCATGAAGAGTTAATAACAGATAAAGGGTTGAAAGTAATTTATTTCAGAAAGTCTTCCAGATATATCAACTCAAGATACCATATCAAATTTGTACTATTTACAGTTTATCAATCTATCTTTAAAAGTCTGTGAAGATAACAAAGCTCTTCGTATTTAAAAACCCACATAAGATTCAAAAGATTGTTAATGCTTACTAGAGTTGCAAGTGAAGTTAATTGAGAAATTAAAACATTGACAGCCGGGGAGAAAAAAAAGAAAAAAAAAGGAAAGACACTTCAGCCATTCTTTTGGCTTCCTTTAGCTAGAATATCATTATGCTTCTTAGAGTCATTCATTACTTTTGTCATCATGGGTGAACTTTATGGAAGGAAGAATAAAATCTTTGATGACAAATACCTAACAAGCTTCTGGAGCCAAGGAGCTGTGCCTGCCAGGGGAACTAGAAAGGAAGGGGGAGGGGGGGGAAGGAGGGGGGAAAGGAGGAGAAATTAGAAGCCGGGAGCAGGGTTACCCACGTTGTAAAGGAAAGAGAACGTGAGACTGGAAACCGGATGTGAGTGGCAGCCTGCCAAGACAACAGCTACGCCATCTGCGGCAGGGTCAGAAGTCAGAGCCATCTTTGAAAGTAAGCCCCAAAGAAGACATCTAAACAGAACCAAGGAGGGCACTCTCCCTGCTTTGTGAGGATACCCAATATGCTGCTGACAGTTTCCTGCCGGAGCTGCGCACAGGCACGGTGTGCAATGGGAATGCTGCTTCAAGGTGGAGGAGCTGCCCCTGACCCCTCTCCTGGGGCGCTGAGCACACAGCGGGCCGGGCGCTGCCGGCGGGAGCCTGGGGCACGCTGCGGGGGCATGCACTCCCTCGTCCGCCCTGGCATAAACTGCTTCGCTCACAGCCTGAGAATGGGGCAAAATGGCACCAGCAAATGAAGGAGACTGCTGGCAAGCACAGGGTAGCAGCAGAGGCAACCCGGCCACAAAAGGCATTGCCTGGAAGGCAAAGGAGGGCCAGAACATCAGGAAAAACCACACTGCCCTTGGCAGTTGTGTGCCACACATGGTTGTTTGGCTTCTCTCTTTGTGAATGTGTCAGAGACAGATTTGGGCATTCTGATTATGGATTATTGCCAGTTTTTACTTGAACTGGGTTTTCTTTCTCCCTGCTCCCCCCAAAAAATTGATATTGGAGAAAAGCGTAACATCCAGCTGACAGGGGAGTCTGGTACATGATCTGAGTCAAATGACAGGGACAATATGTAGAGGTTACACTCACCTGCACTTCAGTTTGTCATGCCTGGAAGCCAGCCGTTTGTAAATATTTTACCTTCTTTTCTTCTCTTTCACATTTTTCATTTTTTCTTTTTGCTTTGTCCTTTTCTTAAACCCCCCCCCCCTCCCCCCATTTTTCTCTGGTTTGTTGATTGTTTAATTTTATGCCTTAAGGTGCGTAGGTATTCCATCTTGTTCCAATACAGCATTGTGCGAGGTATATGAGGAGGGGTCTTGAAATGCTTCTGTTCTAACAATCCTCTTCCAGAGGGAAAGAACAGGGCAAAAGGCTAGCGAGAAATTTATTGTCTAGCAGGCAGTATGTAATTACCATAACTTACCAAAAAAAAAAAAAAANCATGTTGGTGTGTTTGATTTAATGCCATCAGAAGTGTAAGGTTACATGAAATAAATGGCTAATTGGGTTAATTTAATAGCAGCTTAAATCTTTCTTTTATTTTGTGCTAAAGGAACATTAAAATGGTGCAGTTTTCAAGTGGTCTTAGAAAAGTAAAGTAGAGTTTCTTGATAAAAAATATATATAGTGTTCCTACTGCTAGGTTTATGGTGGGAGCTACTGGCATTCTTCCAGTTCACCGCATGAAAATCTAAGCTGCCTGTATAAGTACAGAATTTAGTGTTGGGTCTTAAGGTTTTGGTTGGCATGTTGCCAAAGATGTTATGTATTTAGCTGGGAAAATTGCCTAGAAGTTAATTGAGAGGAAAACACTAATATACATCCTCCACCACCTTAAAAAATGCTATGGATGTGCGTATGTTGCTGATCCTTGATAAGATATGAGTGTTTGCCGTAAAGAATTAGCTTAAAATTGGTCCAGAATTGTCAAGATGGAGTTTTTCAAGCCTTTCACTGCATTCACAGGTAATATTATTGTTTCTCCTCTCGTTTTTATCTTGCACCATCCTCAGACAGGCCAGCAGCAAGCCACAACATGGTCACAGTCTTCTTTGGAGTGGGCAGAGCTGGAGCACGACAGCTTCGTGCCACCTCCAAGTACCAGGCAAGAGTAAATCTGCCCTTTCCTCTGCCCCAATTCCTTTTCTGGGTAGAGCCCCAAAGCCTATGATGTGGCTGGTTGTCTCGGTATCACCACCATCCAGTAAAATCTGGAAGCGCATTTACAGAGTGGGCCTTGACACTTAAACCACTTCAGGGCAGCAGATGGCTTTTCCTGCTGCACAACCTGCCACACTGCACCCTGTCACCTAGCAGAGCATCTTGGGAGCACCAAGGGCCTGGAAAAGCCCTGCCACGCTGGGCAGTGCAACCCCAGCAATTTAGAAATTTTTCATCTTGCCAGAAAAATCAGGTTTTTTCATCTCAATAAGTGAAAGATTGTCTTTTAACTGTACTGAGGCAGTCTGCACTGCAGACCTTAAGTGGTTAATGATCACATCTGTAAGTAGGCTCCAAATCAGACAATAGGCTGTCTTTTGGAGCAAGGAGGCTGGGAGGCAAGAGGCACAGGAAAACAAAATTAAGAGCTATACTGAAAGCAAATGAGCGAAAGGCTTTCTTCCAATTGTGACCAGCTGTCTTCTTTTGTACATCCAGTGGATGCTCCTGATGCACTGATCTAGAAGAGACATGAGCAAAGTAGAAACAATGACATTTTGCTACTGTATGAATTCCCTCTCTCCTCACTTAATCCTGTTCTTATGGGGGCCTTGTGCTGAAAGCTGATAATTTTGATGGCCCCTGAATAAAGCCAGTAGCTTGAATTCCTGCCACCAGCCCCCATATAATGAATTGGGCTAATGAATGCTAGTAAGTGGTAGGAATCTGTGACCAGCTGCATCAAGGCAGGTAATACAGCTCCGATTTAATTGGGAGCAGGTATTGGAAGGCTGTATTACTTTAATTGGTGAGGGGGTTTTATAAATGGAAGGGACAAAGTATAATGGACAAATTGTGCTGTACAATAGCACTTAAGCCGGGATTGTATGCATTCGTTAATCTGTTGAGGAATGAGGCAATTCTAAACAATTTTCTCAGTGAAACCAACTCCAGAAAGCTTGTCCCTTTTGTTCTCCCTTGGGAAAATGCAAGATTGAAACAGAAAATACCTTTACCGAGGCAATCATTTGCCACGTGTGGAAAGCGGATACAGCTGTAATCTATGAAAGAGGGATCTTTGTAGTACAATAAAGGATGGAAAAAGAGATAAAGCTGGGGATAAGAGTGGGCCTGTCACTGCATCCAAAGAAGGAATAAAGTGATGACATTTACAGTGACAGATGAGACTGTAAAGAGAACTCAGGACAATTTAGAGAGGGAAATTTGATATTTAAAAGAAAGGCTCTGATAATTAAAAGTAGCATTACATTAAACTGTTACGCATGTCATTAGTGACAGAAGGGAACTGGTGCCTTTTGAAAAGTTAATGATTCGCACAGACCTGCTCTTGAAACTTTGTATGTAGTAAAGTTCACTTGAACACAGCATACTGTATGCAACGCAGCATAAATTTTCCCTGTGTTTCATAGTGGGAAATAAGAAAGTTATATGATAATACGGAAGGTGTACTGTAAATACCATATGCCAATGTGTGTACAGTGTGGGTGTGTATGTGTAGAATCGTTGTACGCTGGAGGTCCAAGGTAGAGTTGAAAACCCAGCATATATAAATATTGTCAAAAATGCTCATTCTGTGGAATCCTTGGAAAAGGCAGGGTGTCTTTTTCTCAAGGCACAGGTTCACACGTTTTATTTTTGTCTTGTTTGTGTTTAACTAGATCTGTTCAACCTAGTGTGCCTATGGCAACCGAAGATAGCTTAAAGAATAACTTCTAAAGGTAGAGTGTATTTAAAGTGAAAGAACACAACACATGCAGCCAATTTACATGTCTGGTGCAGCTGTAATGGGTTAAGAGACCATTGGTAACCTAGTTCTTCTAGCAGGGTTTTTGCCCCAGTGTACTTCTTAAAGGTGGGAAAACAAGACGGATTGTATGTCCTTCAGTGTTCATGTAGGCTGGGAAGTGGGAGGAGGAAAACAAAACAAAGCTGAAAATGAGTGTTGAATGGGCTTTCCCAGGATCCCCAGGTGGGTTTCATGTATTGCCTAATGCTGAAAATGAGACAGATTCAGCTTTCTGTACTGGTTGTAAAGGCTGAATTATCTTACTCTTACTATTGTTCCTGACTTAAAGTCAATAAACAAAGCTGGAGCTTATTTCAGAAATTCTTTGTCAGTAAGAACTATTTTGCGTTCTTCAACATTTTTTCATTTTTACAGATAAGGATAGAATTTGGTCTTAAGCTCACAAAATATTTATATATATATGCACAAGATAAATTTTAAATTAAAAATTACATGCAAGAGTAACATTATTAAATTCTAAAAAGGAGCATGAAATTAATATTTATCCATTAATGTGAAAAGGATCTTTTTTTTTTTGCAGAAATCTGTGGTTAGGTATGTGTGAACTGTACCAAAGTTTGCCAGGAAGTAGGTGAGTTACACAATGAAATAATCTATGACAGGAAAACAAAATACCCACAACACTACTTACGTGGTGAGTTATCCTTCTTTAGCTCTCTAAATAAGATGTTTGAACAGTGACAGGCACATAAGAATGCAGCTAGAAAATAACTTAGATTTAAAAATAAAAGATTATTTATGTGATCTGAGCAGACTCTGTTAAAATCCTAAAAAGGAGTACTGATCAATCACTGAAAGTGTCTTAAGATCAATTTTATATAATAATCATGTTTATTTGATATGGAGAAAATAAAGCAGCTTAATGCCACCCTCTCTTCTGTCATATGAGTTATCCCTGTAGTGCATCTCTCTACCTAATAATGTGACATTAAAAGACATCCAGGGAAACTCACTTCACAGAGGAAAAAGGCCTTTCTTTCAAAAAAGCCTGTATTCCTGATCTTAACAAATTAAAAACAGACTCAGAAAATGCAATGACTTTAGTGGGCTGATTGAATGTTTTTAAGGAAGTTGGGACCACGAACTCTATGAAACTCCTGATTATCCTCTCTTTCTCTGAGGCTCACATGAATATCTAAACACAAAGGAAAAAATCTTTTTCTTCTTTAGCCTGAAGAGAAATAGCCAAATTTCATTAAAGTTTGGATGGCTTGCTTTCTCCGTCTGTGCATGTGTGTATGTATATTTAAGTATGTGTTTGAAATTTAAAAGAATGTTTTCAGAATTCAGTTCTGAAAATAGTAGCCCTGTCACAGTTTCATTATCTACATCTGCTTGCTACTGCCATTAAATTCTTATTCTTTTGACTAGATTCTTGCATCTCTTGCATGACCTAAAGGAGCATCAAGGAAAACAAAAACCAACAGTTAATTTACAATTTGAGAAAGGTCAGAGATCACTGTGCCTTGGCACTGAATTCCTTTAGAATAGGAGCATGTGTTGTGTCCTACTTTTCCTAGCTAATGTGCATGAATCATGACTTTGAAAAGCCAATTCTGTGGTCTTTGGAGTTAGAGTTCTCCCTGAAACCCTGCTGGAGTGCAGAGCTGAGCAGCATCCCTGGCATGCAACAAAGCCACCACATTGTTTCAGTCTTGAAGCAGCTGCTTTGTACCATCTCCATGGCACCAGTAATAGCTGGCTATTACTCATCTGTGTTAGGTGAGGCTGGAGGAGAGGAGCTAGCACTGACTGGTTGTCTGTCCTCTCTCAAGATCCCCAGACAGATCTCACCATACTGCTCCGTGGCCCGTAACATCGATAGAGCTCTTCTGTTTCTGGGACACCTATGGTTTTCTGTGTAACATGGCATATAGGGTTTGTAACTTATGCTTGCCTCTCCCAGGAAAAGGACATTAATTCGTAAAATAAGTTTATTAACTATCTTCCATAAATAGTATTCTTCATGAAAAATGTTAGTCTAGTTGTGGGATTCTGTGAAGGTGGGACTGAGAGGAGATTGTGCCAGTGGTAACGGCATGTGGTCTGTATGTTGGAAGAGCTTAAAGTTACAGTCCGCTGTACAGTCCAGCTGAACACCTTTTGTATACTATTACCACTGTTTCTGGAAATGGATGATTTTGACCTCCTTCTTTTGATAGCTACTCCTTAAAGGTCAGATTATTGTCTGACCCTTCCCCTAGTCAGCATGATTAAGTGACTCAGTGTGTAACTTGTGAATGCTTGTTCAGCTCCGACTTCTGCAGCTGGGGCAGCAGCCTCCAAGCAATTCCCATCATGTCTGGGCTGCACAGGGGAAAAGCCACAGGAAAACAACAGTCTGTGCCCTCATCAGGATGCCAGCATCTCTGCTGACTGAGCCCAGCACAGAGATAGAAGTGAGAGGCCAAGCTGATCCCTGATGTGACTCCCAGAACCTGAGTCCTCTCAGAGGTCTTCCCGAGGAAATGCTGCACTGCACTAGCACCTGGGTAAGAGCATTTGATAATGGCCTGGTTCACCTCAACTGGCTCTATTTATAAAGAAATGAAAGAAAACTTCAGGTGGTAAAAGTTGTAGGTAAGAGGATAAATGAAATATGAGAAGCAAATGGTAAAGGAGTCTGTTGAATGTAAATCAGTCAGAATGTAAATTCAGTGGAATTTACATCCCAGATTTTTCTCATTGCTACATGTATTTGAGATTATGCTATATTCAGTTTGCATCAGGAAATTCTTAAGATAAATAGATACTATTCTTGTTTCTACATATATGAGATGAAAACAGAGGAGAGGTCTTGAGGTAATGTACATTAGTTTATTCCTCTCTCTTTTGTTGAGTCACTTCCACGGCTTATTTGGATTGCTTCTCTCCTGATTTCACAATTTCAAAATAAAACACAAAGTTCATTGAGCATGCTAGGGAAAAGAAAGAAAGGGAGAAAGAAAGAAGGAAAGGAAGCAAGTAAGGAAGGAAGAAAGAAAAAGAGAGAAAGAAAAAGAAAGAGCAAGCCTTTCTCTCCACAATTAGTTTTCTCTGTTTATGCAGATCTGTTGAGACCACTCTACTATACCCAGTGCAAGGATGTAAGCTCTTCTGAAAATGTTATATTCTGTGCAATTGAAGAATGGAAAGAAATGTAAAGGAGAATTCTTCTTTGGGAAGTACTGTTTTTTTAAAATAGACAATGAAGCATAAAAAACGGGAAAAAGGGAAAAAAAAGAAAAGTCTTTACTTCTGCTCCAACAAGGGTGAAACTGAAGAAACTCTGGAGAGGTCAAAGGAGTTGTGCATAATATGCTTGGATTTCATAAGGATGCAGTCAAAATTTCTACAAAATTTTGCTCGGCTTTAGTGTCTTTACTGGAATTTGGAATTGTGGTTTCACCTCTAATAGACTCACTGGGCCCCCACTCACTGTGTTTGAGCTACAAAAGCAGCGATGAATGTGGAAAGGATGAAATATGCCTGAGTGTGCCTGTGTACTTTTAAATTGAAACTGGGGAAAGGCTCTGTTTACATGAATGAAAGCCTATGAATATTTTGGCAAACTTATTGAGAACAGTTTACTTGTCAGTAGTACAAGGGAAGGTCTTAACAATTGTCTTTCTTAAGAGATTTCTAGGTCTCCCTTCTTTTCATTTTAGTATTTATCTTACAATTTTGTCTTCCACTTTTGCTTAAAAATAACTTTACAGTGCAAAAGTATAGCTGATAACACTGACAAAATACGAAATAACTTAAAATCCCTAAGCAGTTTAGATGAGGTTTGGATTTTGAAATGATGTTCCTTTTTCAGTTTATACTATCAATTAGTTCAATCTCTCTTTTTTCTCACTCATTAACCTCCTTCCCAGAAAGAGAGGCATTCCAGACATAATACCCCACAAACACTGTAGGCTTGTCCTGCCCACTTGTATCTTTGACCTGAGAAATGGAAAGGCAAAAACTACTTGAGAACCGAGTCACTGAGTTTTGGAAACCTCTGGAGCCAAAAAGGGCTGTGGGTGTTTTGATTGAGCAACCTATCTTTGAAAGAGCAGCCATTGCCCTGTGAAAATTAATAAATCATGAAAATGTTGTCGACTCGGCTTCCAAAAATGTAGGTGACGTTTTCTTTAAATCACTCTGAGAGCTTTTTTACCCTGTATGTGTTGGTCTAAATTCCCTCCTCTCTTAAAAGAAAATTGTTAGAGTGATTTTTAGATTCAGTATCCAGTTACAGTAGAAGCGTGTTTTTTCACTTTTTGGCAAGAAAAATTTAAGTCAGTTCCTGGCTGAGCTTTCTCAATCATTGTTGATTTTTTTCCTTTAGAAAAATATTGGTTTTGCTCACTGCTTATGATTAATTTTGAAGCTAACAGAATGATGCCTGATTGGAAAAATAAAAAATAAAAAATACAAAAAACCGGAATACATATAATAGTCAGACACCTCCAAGTTTCAAACAAGTTTTTTGTAAAGTGATTGTGACTGGATCCCTCTTGACATGAAACACAGTACCTGAAAGTCCTGAGCATGAGCAATCAAAACTGTCTGAGCATTTTGATAAGCTCAATCACAGGCTTAACTATAACATTTTCGTTTTTCTTCTGGTTCTTTCTTCCATTTCCATGTAGTTTGGGGAAAAAATATTATTTCTCTTCATGGACTCTTATTAGTAGCAGGTAATTGACTTCTTATTGACTTAGGCAGGCAGAAAAGACTAGTATTAAAGTATTCAATAAAGGTTACTTAAATTTTGGTAGGCATACAGATGATCTGGGTTTTTTGCTGTACTTTGGCGTTCTGGAAACAATTCACTGGGAGTATTCAACATTAACAAATATGCTTCTTCAGGCAAAGGCATTAATCAATAGTGATCTTGCATCAGGACCCTCCAGTCTTTTATGTGGCCAGTGAACATTCCTATCAGGGGGGACACCCACCTCTCTTCTTCACGCTGAACCACATCAGAAAAGGGTATCTGCTTGGGCTGAGAGACATGGTCATGCTTGCTTCCGTTTTTCTCATTTTCTTTTTGGTTTTTGTTTCTTTCTCTCTCCCCAGGTTCCATTTAAATGTATTTTAAGTGTGAAAGTTTTCCTGTTCAGAATCTTTCATGCTGGCTGAGCTCATACAGCTGGTTGTATTGGAGCTTGCCTTACAGTTAGTGGCCAGCTGCTGATGTTTAGCACCAAACATCAGCTTGTTTCATCCGGTCCTTGGTACCTAATGCTTCACTCTGCTGGAAAGCACAGTGCTCTATACTCCAGTGCTCTATAGTTACATATTTATCTTCCACATTTCTTAAGGCAAAACTCACTGATGTGTTTCTCTGATGTGCTCATAATTCAAATACCATGTTTGCTGTCCACAAGTCATCTGATTCAAGAACCTGTGGCTTTTTTTTTTTTTTTTTAAGAGGAAGATGAGGAGTAGTAACCTTCACAGCTTAAAAATATTATGCCTCTAGGGGACCGGTCATTATCCTGCAGTAGGTATTTCAAGTTGGCAAATCAATGGAGAAGATCAGGGATGAAGATGAAAGACCCAGCTAGTCTTGACCTTTGCCACTTCTATTTTTTTAAGTCTCTCTCAGTGTTGATCATGCAAAGAGTTGAGCTTAGGCTTATTTTACCACCAGCCAAGGTGGAGAAAACTCATCCTTCTTTTGAACTTATCCTTCTTTTCTCCAAAGGCTTTTTGAAACAGCCTCAGGTTTAGGGTTAATGTTTTGTCTTTCTGTTGCTCAAGACTTTATTCTTTGCCTAAGGAATTTGTAAGAATATTTCTTTCTTCTCGTGTTGTAATGACCATCATGTCATGACAATAATGATGACAATCATGACAGATATGATCTGGTTTTACATCTCTAGAACTAGGAATCTGAGTGCAGGTATGTCATCATAAAAGCTTTTGTTCTGAAACAGGGCTAAGTGTGATAAATGAATAATTTACTTTGTGGATTGCTGGAGATCGTTCCTTTAATGTAGAGACATATTCTGCTTCATAGTGAAGCCTGGAGTGTGAAAGTGTGTCAGGTATTAGGAAGCGGAAGGCTTCTCCATATGGAAGTGGACAAAATTATCATCTCTGTTGCTTTTCAGAGTAAATTTTAGAAGTTACAAGTTATTTTGTAGTGGATGAAGGCTACCTGCTATTTTGCTTCTATTAGTCAACCTTATTTCCGTTGTCTATATACACCAGCAAATCAGCAGCATTTTGAGTGAGCTAACAACCAGCTAAAATGTAATCTCTGTTTTTAAAAGAGATTACTATACATTAACCTCACATTGACACTCTGAAAACAATTTTTAATGACAGCAAGATCCAAAAATAAGGTATAGGAAAAGTTCAGGAACAGGAAAGTTCAGACAACAGTCTGTTAAAGAAAGAGAGATATTCTAGTACCTCACTTGAAACTGGTTAAATTTGCCTGATTTTAAAAGCATCCAACACTTCCTTGAAAACATAATGCCTTTTAAATTGTGTCCTGTAAGCCACCTCCACTGAAGTTTTAGGTTAGAGAAGTTGTAGTGTTTTAGGTTGTAGTGTTGTAGGTTGTTCATGTTATTTTAGTCATCAAAAATGCAGTCGTCACATGGCTAACCTGGGTAAAGAGGTATCCATGCTTTCCAAGCTTAGTCCTCACACTCTGGTTGAACATTGAACTCCCTTTTGATATTATGAAGGAAAACTCAATTTATTCCGCAGTTGATTCCACTGAAGAAGGAAGGTTTTCCCCATAATTAGTCCATTCCCTCTACATATGTTTTCTCAGCAGTGACCAGCTCCTCTTAGTGCAATATTTAGACATATTCTTGATCATGTAAATTTTAGCATATGCTTTAACATAACTGCTGGAACATTAAGCCCCCAAAGTGCATTAGTCACAGTTTTAGATTAATCCTTAGATTATACCTCAAATGAGGTTTTAGCAATCTCTTAGATTCTAGCTTCTTCATAGTCTGTAAAGATCTTAATTTATGAGATGTTCACCACTTTCTAGCTTTCTCATCAACAGTTGTGACTTGATCCCTCTTTGTGCCAAAACTGTACCTTAATTCATCTGGTTTTGGTATGAACAGATGGGAGGACCACAGGGGGAAGGCCACTGAAGATTGTGAGTTTCCAATGTAGGCACGTCTTTGCTGTCACCAAAATGCATTCTTCTATTCTTTGAAGTGTAGCAGAAAAGATTTTGACTGTAAAATCAAAACTCAAACCCCATATTTTTGCATTACACACAAATATATTCCTTCAGTGTCATAGGAACTGCAGAATTTAAAGTCTGAAGCAAAGAAATAGGTGTTTTTAAATGAGAAATTAATTGGCATTAGTTTTGCCTCAGACCTAATAATCTTGAAAAATGACATTTTAACTGGTTCAGTTCTAGAGATAACCACAGCACCTTACTTATTCCCAAGTGTCATAAGCTCTGCCTGGGAGTCCGTTCTGCTGCAGTTCCTTGCTTTAGGAGATGTCTGAGTAATGTATAGTGGCCCCTCTTTGGTAGAACCACGTTCCAGACATGCTTGATCTTGTGTTAGCATGTGAGGGCTGTTTATAGACCTTTAAATGTTCAATTAACTCCTCATGCTATTTTGAAGATAGTTTGGGGTTTCTAAACTGAAGTTACTGAACTGTGAGTCAGTGCCCTGTTTTGTTGACACTGGAATACTACATTTGACAAATATTGTAAAAATGAATAAAAGCAAAATTGGGTCTCTTCTGGGTATTTTGAAAGGCCATTTCTTTATATTTGTTTCTGTCTTTTCATGTACTTCCCAACAGAGATTTGCATAGCTACTTATATTCGTATCTCTGTAGGGTTTTTTTTGTTAACCCAGGGTTTAAGTGTTGTATTAATTCAACTTGGTAATCTTTGGTTCTTAGTGGAATTGCATGAAAAACACAAAACAACCCCTTCTCACATTTGAGCACTGTGAGTAACAACTCACAGCTGATACTGTGAAGACAGATCTTCTGATGAAAGTATCTCATTGTCATCTCTGAAATGTAGTTACAGCACCAGAGAATGTGGAGGCAGCATTGTCTCATTGAAGAATAAAACCAGCTATATCACTGCTTTTGTACATGGTTTTACACTTAAATACTAGCCCTTAATACTACTTCCACACCTTTGTTCCTTCACACATGAGGCTGAAATAGGTCATGTTTGTTTTGGTGGGGTTTTTTTTTTACTTTTCCAGGGTTTCTTTCTTTCGTGCTCATGCTCAGCACACATAATTTTTTATGATGGCAAGTTTTCTGATTCTTTCTTGTAACTTCCTGCTGATTCCCATGAGCTTGTTGGACAAGGACTTTTACTAATACTGTCATACAAACTTCATCTTCAGCTGATGGGAGGGTTTTAAAAATTAGGAGCAGAAACAATTATGTTAATAAAGCATATTTACTTTTTAGACATGATAAGGACTTTATGATCTGAGAACAGCTAGATTTTATCATTGAGGAGGAATTGTTGAGCACAGCAGTATTACTAGTTAGGAGGTAAATTTGATCTGGAAAAAATAGTTTGCATTATCAGTTACTTCTCTGTCAACCTTCTCTCTCTCTTGATCAAGGAAAGAAGTCCTTGGAAAATGAATGTACAAAACAAATGTCTGTTGTACAGCAAGATGTTCTTTAATTTACTTCCTTTTGTTTAAAAGTGATGTCTGTTTAGCACATTGATTTAGATATGATTTAAAGCAGTTGACATGACAGATTGAAAACTTAAAATGTAGCATGAATAATACACAGTAAATTTATGTTGGGATGTTTTTATTCACTGGGGAGCCCTGAATAAGTTAGCAGCACTTGCAGCCACAACTTGTGTACAGGGGAATAATTTGTATTTATTCCTTTCTTCCATGGAGCTAACTTATGGATGTGTGTGTGTGTGTATGTGTGTGTGTGTGTATATATATATATATACACTTATATATGTATGTATATGTTTGTGTGTGTGTATACATGCATAATATATGAGTATGTATATATGTATATGCGTATAGTCAGCTAACTGAGATTCACACACACACAATCCATGGAGTGTATTAACAGTTAGCATATCATCTCTAAATGGAGCTTACTGCAATTTGAGATGTGCCCTGCTAGGAGCTAATGAGCAAACTCCTGCCTAATATTGACAATTAATCAGGCATAAAAGCATCTAAGATCAGGACCCATTGCCAAGCATAGAAGACTCATACAGACTTCAATGAAACATGATATGTGAACAAATTTGTCTAATTGTATATCAGTCCTACGAACAAATTCCCACCAAAACACTTAATTATCCACAGTACAGAAGCAATGCATCCATCTCAGAATGTTACTGGCTTTTCAGTTTGTTGTAAGCCATTTACCGTAACTAATAAATTGAAGGAAGTATCATTATGTTTTCTTGCCAGTGTTCCTATTTTAATTGGTCTTGTATACTTGAGCCAATATCTGTGCATTGAGTAGAGTAACTGAGTAATGATTGCACAATAGAAAGTGATCACTATTGGCTGAATACTTTTCTTCTGTTGATGTGGGAAGATTTGCTCTCAAACTCATAAAATTAATCTCGAAAGTAAAAAAAAAAAATCCCGCAAAACTAACAAAGAGTGCAATAAAAGGTTCAACCTTACAGTTTATAATAAAAGAATAAAAACATTATTTCTGATATGGAAAACGTGTTTGTTTAGGTTCTATGAGCTTAATACTGATAAAATATCTGGTATACAACTTTTTTTCTTGTAGAATAAAAACTATATACCTCTTTCTAGTTTAAAATCATGGTACAGGCTTTTTTTTTTTTTAGAGACATCAATAGAAAACCTGTTATGACACACAACAGAAAACCACTTGAAGTATTGCTGTTACTCACTACAGAAGAATGATTTGTGCAAAGATAAGATGCTTTGGCCTTGAGACACACACGAGTAAATTGGGTAGTTTTCCTAAGAAGCATTCTTGTTGAACTGTTTTTCTTTTCCATTTCAGTTGACAATATGGATCTGTAGTATATTGTTGGATCTGCTGTGTGATAACACAACAAAGCCTGTGTTCTGCTCTCAGCAGTGCTATTTATACCTTGTAACATTTTTCAAAGTACTGCTTTAGTGTTCTTCCACTGTTCAAAAAAAAAAAAAAAAACAACCCAACCAAAACAACACAAGATAACCTGCCCTCAAAACAAATAAATAAATAAAAACAGCCGTAAGTCAGATTCAAGCCTGGATATTTCCCTGGCAGTGAAGCTCCTTTTTCAGTTGATTTACAGATGAAGAGCTGCATCTTGCAAATGATGTAATACGAGCCAGAGTCCACCCTTTATAGCTGGAGAAGGCAAGAGCTGCTCAGATCTTTTTCTTTAGCCTGTTACTTTGAATGGGGAGGAAGGACTGTCTCTGGAACTGGGCTGAGGGTTGATGAGTAGCTGTCATCGAAAAATCTCCACAGCAGTGAGGGCGCAAGCTGCAGTCTCAAGTGGAAGGCAAGAGCAGTGAAGGAAGCAGGCTAAGCATCTACTAATTTTTGTTTGAAGATGGCTGATAGTAAGAAAGCTCAGTATGGCTGCTGAGATTTCATATTGAAGTGTATCTTCATGTGGTCTCTAGGAGAAACCCTTCTGTCCTGGATGCCAATCAGTTGTGATCAGCCAGAAGCTGAAGTGATACTTACTCATTGTTGGAAATCAGGGAAAGAAGCAGGAAGAGATTTATGCTAGGCAACAGCACAAGGCTTAAGTCATCCTTAGGCAGCAAAGAAAAGGGGGGAAAAAAGGCTGCTTAAAAATTTTATACTTTGGAATTTCAATATTTTGGAATATACAGGTCACCAAAAACAAAACAAGACTAAGCATGACTTCCCCATATACTCAGAAATTGCATTTTCCAGTCAGCACTGAACTGTTTGGCAATGGCTATCTTTTAATATTAACCATTTTGTGTGGTTGTATGATGTGTCTGTGCATGTCCATGCCTCAGCTAAAAATCAAAAAATATGATGGCCACTTGTTAAATGATGAATTTCCCTTAAAGTTACAGCATATAGTGAGAATTCAAATCAGGAAGATGTATCCAATAACTTATATTGGGGACTGGGCATATGTGTGTTTGTTGATTTTTACTATTATTATTATTATTGTTATTATTATTATTATTATTACTACTATTATCATTATCATTAGTAGCAGTAGTAGTAGTATTTTGGGTTCCAGTTGTTCTAATAGGCAAGGGCAAGAAAAGAATGAAGAATTTGAGGAAGAAAGAAAGTGCAACACTTTATTAATTGACTGCTGCCTCCTTTAGCTTCCCAAAATCCTGATAAAATGGCTGGATAGCCTCTGTGGCTTCAATACAGATAAATTGCTTTTTCACAGCACAGAATGAATTTTTTGAATAAGTCGAGGAAACATTCATATGGAGGACATTATATGCTTGGGTATAAACTTCAGAAGATGGATTATCTTTCTGTTTAGGACATCCCTCATTTTCTATAGATAGATAATTTCCTCTCTTTTTGAAACATTATTTGTCTTGGCTAATCACAATAAAAGGCAAATATATTAACAGCTGTATTGTCATAGATCTTCTTTTCTCTTAATTCACAGTAAATCAGCAGTTTCATGGATAATTTGCTACACCCAAAGCATGCAGACATGGAAATACAGCCATCACAGAAAATGTTCTGCTGTAAGGAACAGGAAGAAAATGCTAAAATCAGACTTAGCACCTTTGAGCTTCTCTTTTTTCTCTCTATCTTTCCTAAATTGAGTCTTTAGAACTCATGGTATCTCTCAGAACAGTAAACATTATTTCTTTCTCACCATTAAAAGTCTTTCCTCACCAAACTCAGTCTTACAATTACGAGTCAAGACGAAACTATGCTAGGCTTAGCACTCTAGGGTAGCACTGTAAGGGAGGAGGTTGTTGAAACTTTGATCTCTCCTTTATTCACCCTGCAGCCCATGTTACTTTGCTGGACATTTTTGGCATGGTCACAGGACTACACTCAAAAAGGAACAACTGCATTTGCCCAGCTATAGATTGTTCAATTTTTCTTCATGCTCACCCTCTTACCCATTTGGAGTAGTCTGAATGAAAAATATTGAAAGCATTTCTATAACACATACCTTGAAATTGAAGAAGAAAATACCTGTGACTGTGTATGCGTGTATATCTACATATGTGTACATATACATATATACACACTCATGTATAATAATAAATACATATATATCTATAAAATGCATATAAATGCATATATGAAGTTGAAATTTCAAGACAGCCTGGAATGGTTCTGTTAATTTTTGGCTGTTTATTTTTAATATGCTAATATATACACATTTTAAAATGTTTTATGAAATTCTTTGACTATTGAGTCTTCGCCCTGGTTCCTGAGCCAGGCTCACTGGGACAGAGCAATGATGTCAGAGAAGGACAGTCATATCACTGCAGACTGTGAAGAAGGTGAAATCAAGCTGAGGAGCAGATCATCTTCCTCAGTGTTTGGGAGCTCTGATGTTCCTGGGAGAACAGTACTCAATGTGAAGTATTGCTTGAAGAGGTAAAAATATTTAGCAATTGAAAGCGAACTTTTGAAAACCATTTTGGGTTTTGGGGGTTTTTACCCCAAAGTTGGAAAATTAATAGAAACAAAAATCAGGGAAGGAATTCGTATGTCAGAAATGTTTGTGTTTCAAAATATTCTTGCCAGGTGGCGTGAGCCTGAACTGTTTTTGAGCCTTATCTCCAGGCTCTATCAATTCTCCTGAAAATTGATGTAGAGCTACGTGTGAGGCCTGGAGACAGAGAACTGCGGTGCCTACCTACACCAGCCAACAGGTTTGGGACACCTATAAACAGAGAACTGTTGAGTCTCCTAGTGCATTATGTTCTTTTGCCTGTATGCACTGGTGATATTCAGCTTTGATTTTCTTTTTAGTTCCTAATTTTCCTTTTTAGTTCTACCTGAAATCATTGGCATTTAGAGGTGAGAGTATGCACATGTTGCTTTTACTACCTAATAATTGTTAGTCAATATAAGGTAGAACTGCTAATTTTCCTTGAAAAGCAGCAGAAGCAGTGTCTGGTGGGGACATCCACTGACTCATCCAGCCTCTTTTCAAGACAACGTAAAAGTAAGCCATGAAGGTAATGCACAGGTGAAGTGACAAATTTTTGAGATAGCTACAGTTTGATGCATACAAAAGTTCTTGGACTCTGAAAGGAAAAATAATTTCCCTACAGACTAGTCAGCTTCTTTGGAGAAGCCGCTGTAGTAAAAGACTTTTATCCAAGCAACACAAAATGTCTGTTCCTCCAGAAAGCCTTGAAGGACAGTCCTAAGTGGGAGGTTGTAATAAAAATGTAAGTAGTCATGGGATTAGAGGCAAAGTTCTTTCCTGAGTTTCAGTCCCATTAAAAGAGAGAAAAAATAAAGCTTAGGAAAAACTGAATAACTTTCAAGGTGGAAGGGGGAATTAGACCCAAACCTTGTTCCTGCAGACTCTTTTCCTTTGAGTTCGGTCTGTAGCACATGGTCTTCAATGGCACTGCATGTGTTTACAGTGTTATATATATATCGTGTGCTGTTTTCTTCTTTTTTTTTGATTTATTTCACCTTTATTATAATATGATACTCTTAACAGCCATAGAGGAAGAAATTAGTTAAATTGCTGACCTAATTTAAAAGCACTGAAATTTTTTTTCAGAACCGTTTATGAAGTTCCTATATTACAGAAGTTCAGAAGACTGATGAAAAGAAGGTGGTACTGTTTGTGCAAATACTCAAAATTCTAATAGTCAAAAGTACAGAATAGGAAGGGAGAGGTAAACTGCAGAAGACAACATAAAACTGAGCTTCAGCTCCTAAGAGAGGCTATGGAATACAAGTAATGAAAACTTTGTAAAGGGGCAGTACAGCTTTTGTTTGATCAGATGATAGTTGGAAAAAACAGGCAAACTTTTAGATACACAACATCATTCTAAAGTTCAATGTAGAAAAAAATAAAACTTCGTAGTAACACAGTCACAATTAAAATAAAATGTGAATTTCAAGTTTATGTGCCTTAGAGAAAGATAGACCGAAGTTAATAAGAGAAACAATTTGTGTTAGCATTCATTGCAGTGAAATACCATCTTTTGTTGCTAACTTAGAATTATCAAGGAATGTATTAGAAGTTTGAGGAACATCATTTGTCATTACATATCTGCCTTTTCATATGATAAATAACTTTTTAAAAATTGATATAAGTTATGCTTGTAAATATCCTTTAAATAACCTTCAAGCATTTCTTCCATATATTGAAGACGAAGGAGAAACTTGATTTTGATGTTTTCCTGATTTTAAATGACATACAGAAAAATGTGTATGTATTTCATGGTTTAAACATGTATAAGCTTTACATTTTCTTTTAATGAGGACATTAGAAGCAAAAATGACATGTGTTATGCAGTGTTGCTGCCACAGAAGTAGAAAATAGTACAAAATTTAAGATTTCCGTCAGTGATGACTTGATTATTTTGGTGACTTGGATATCAACATTACCAATTTTAAGTGTAGTAGAGCAGCAACTAAAGGCGGGTGGATGCTGCCTTGGCCCTGAGTGGACTATCGGAGCCAGTGCTCCGAGCTGACTTTCAGTGGGTGTCCCCTTTGCAAGAAAAACCAGGTGAACTTCAGGTGAATGAAACTTCAGCTCCCAGCACACGCAGCCCACCTGAATTTTTGCACCACTGGCAATGGGTGACTAACAGAAAAAAACATCAGAAGAAACAGGGCAAAGAGGGGAAAGGGCTGGAATAAGAAAAGAAGTCACCGTAAGAGCTGTTCAGCAGGGTGTTCCTTACCCACCAAACCAAATCACATGTAATGCAGCAGCATAAATGCAAACCCAAATTTTTGGAATATTTTTTGGGAAGGCTATTTAATGTTGTGGTTTGCTTTTAACTTTGTTTAGAAAATTTCAGTTGACTAGAGCTAATTCCACTTAAAATTATGTGATTTCAACTTTAACTGAAGAAGTGATCTGAAGTAGTTTATTAGTAGCAGAAGATTGAATAGATACATTTGTAGCTCACCCCATTGCAACAGAAGGTGTATTTAAATCATTTGTTATGAAAATACCGGGAAAGCAAACAGAATTTTTAAATAAAATTTTTGTAAGTCAAAATAGCTCTCCCTCAACTTATCCTTTTGTGAAACAACTGTCCATGTCCTTATTTTGTTTTTTGTTAATGTAGATTATACATTTAAAGTTTCTGGGTTCAATTGTTCAACAAGTTCTAGAGAATGACTTGAAAGGAGATTGGAGAAAATATATTTTCTCTCCCTAAAATTATCCAGTCAAAGTGGCTGCAACAAACATCCTTGCCATTCTTTAGAAACAAAAATCACCTTTGGGCTGAGAAAAAGTATCTAAAATTCCAGACCCTGAGGAACTGATTGAGAAAACTCAGAACAAGTGAAATAGGTAAAAAATCCAACATTTCCCAAGTCTTCCAGAACTAGTGAAAAAAAAAATTCCTTGTATATATAAAAAAACTTCAAAAAATCATATCCAAATAATCATGTCAAATATAATTTCTCATTAGCCTTATATAGGTAAAAATGTTTAGCAACACTAAACAATACGGTATTCAAAATATAGTACATCTAGTTTAATGCAGATTAATTTTTAACAAGAATTCCTATGCAGTAGGCAGATAGTTCCCACATTCCATTGTGATTGACAAGCCTGACATATGGAATAGTTCACAAATTCCCAGGTGACTGACAGATGGAGAATAGAAAGGCGGATAAAGTTGCCTAGAGAGCTGAGGACGATTTCATATTCAGCGGTTTTGATCAAAAGGATTCCAGATCTCACACTAAATTTAGCACCGCTGGCAATTAGTGCATGATTTATTCAGTCCTTTCATTTGCTGGTTGACAAATGGAAAACAAGCACAAAATTAAAAATAAGTTTATTTCCAGCATTTCGGATATTTAAAATGTGTGTGTCTTTGTTTGCACATAAATTAACATGAGATGAATTTATAGTGAGATTAAATCTGAAATGGAGATGCAAGCAATAAATAAGAGCTTTTTTATGTATCTTTCAGGCAGAACAGGTGTTTGAATTAAGAAATACTAATATGTTTAGCAGCATGACTCCACCTTTAGCATTAGGGAGTTGATGTTTCCCTAAATTTAGAATAATCTTTCCACGATTTAAGATTCTTTCATAAGCTTCCAGCATAGGTGACCATCTGTAAGTCAATACTAATGCTTTTTAGACCAATAATAATAAAGAAAAGCTATCCCCATGTTTTCTGAACACAATTGAAGAACTGCATTTTTCCTACTGATGTGTCTGCATAATTCTTACAAGTGGCAGTTAAACACAAACACAGAGCAAGGGAACCTTCCCAGCAGTGGAAAACGTCATTATTTAAGAAAAATATAAAGGAAACTCTTCAGATCTGTGAGTAAAACTTGTTGAAACTTAAATCCATTTTCTCATCTATTCTACTCGTTTTGGAGTGAAGAGTCGTTTGCTCTGAAACAACGAATTCATATGAGCCTTTTGAACAGACTCTGGCAATATCTTATCCAAAAATGGGGAGGACAGCATGATATTTCGTTCCTGGGGGAACCTACGAGCTGGGGAATTTCAGGTGTGTGCTTTCAATGGAGAAAACAATCTACGCTGTAAGGAATGACAAGAAATGTTCAGTTCTAAATCTAACCCTGAATTTAGTGAGCTGGTGCTTATCTTCTGAGGGATAATGCAGGCGACGTAAAACTCTGGGTACATCTTTTAAAATCCCAAGTACAGTTCTAAATGGCTTGTGGTGGAAAATACCATGATTTGCTGCCTGTAAGGCTGTAAGCCTGCAAGTCTACAAAAGGTTCCTTTTTGGAACAAGTAGAGGAATGTTAAGCTAATCTGAATACAAAAAAAGCCCAAACCAAAAGCTGATGCTCTTAGTGGAAAGGTGAAAACTGCTGATGGAAAATGTTTTATTTCCTGAGACTTAGAAAACTGAGAATTAAACCTGCCTACCACAATCTAAAATTATTATTTTCTAAAAATTTACACAATTTGCTTTTTTTCTGGCTTCAGAAACTTGAAAATAGTAACAGATAGTGGTGCGGTGTAACGGTAGCTACACCTGTCTCCTAAGACAGAAACGTGTTTCCAAAGTCTCTGTGAAGATTCAGCTCATTGATTTAGGAAGTCATTGATCTAGCATGGCACTAGCATAGCCCAGCCTGAGGAGCACAGCACACTTTGTGTTTCCCTGCACTCTGTTTCCCATCCTCACAAGAACCTGTGGTTTATTATTACCATTTTCTCCTCCTCTGGATATCTCTTCCTCGCTCCCAGCAGCAACCCAAAGTAATTCCCGGGCAAGCAGCCTCAGAGCAGATTTTTTTTTTCTTTTACAGAATTCCCTTTCCACTCCTCTCAAGCACTACAGCAAAAAAAACCCAAAAAAAACCCCACTGTCTCTCCATAAACGTGAGTCCCCTCAGATTTCTGCACCTCTGAAACACAATAGCTGACTCCCAGCTCCACCTCTACCTTTATACTTATTTTCACATTGAAGAAGAAAAAAAACCAAAAACCAAAGACCAAAAAGCAAAAGAACTGACCAGTAACTGCTTCATTCCCAGTACCTACAGCTGTGTGGCCTAGATAGAAACATTTGGGTGAATGTGTAGATTACCCATATTTCTTGGGATGAAGGAGAAGATCTCACAGAGAAAAAAACATGTAGTAGATTGTCCCTAGCAAGCGTAGGAAGATAGACTTTGTGTCTGCTCATTTGAGTTATGGTATTTCCTTTATCTGCTCCAAATCCTAAAAGATGAACATATGATTCACTGAATCACTGGGGTTTACACATATCTAAAACTCACTTGGTCCAAAATAGTTTTCTTCTCCTTAGGGATGGAGAGAAGGCAGCAGGAGTGAAAGGGGAAGTACCACTCACTAACCCCTTCTAGTAGGCTAAGAGCCTGGAATATCTGCTCCACTTGGGAAAGGTAGAGAGCAGAGCTGCATTGTTGCTCTTTATTACATCTAAGCAGCAAATGTCACCGTCTTTCAAAAAAAGGCAGTCTCCTTTCTTGGGCACAACTATGAAACTGCCATTGTGCAGGAGACTCTTAAGTGAGTGGTAGCTCTATCACTATTTTCCAAGATGTGCCTGTTTTGCTCTTTTCAGTTTTTCTTCATGTCACTCCTAGTCTTTTTCTCTCTTTCTGACCAACAGGAAGGCAGTGCTTACTGGTTTCTGCTAAGGCAACATCTCCTTTTACTACACAGCAACACAGACTAAACACATGCATTTAAAACGTAATGTGAAATTCTGTAAATTCAAATTATTCCAGGCAGGTTGGATCCAGTCCAGACACTGGGTTTTTTATGCTTCTGTCCTGTGGTTACCAGTGCTTCAACATTCTTCATTATTCTGTGATGAGTGTTGTTGCTAGCTTTGTACTAATATGCTAGGAAGGGAGTTTTGCTGAACTGGAAGTGGAGCTGATCCAATGTTCCTCCCTTCTATTTTGCCACCATCACTATGAGTGATCTCAGTGATATTAAGGAGTTCCCAACATACACATTATGGTATATTTTTCAATGTCTTCTTCATTAACCAGATTTTAAATCTTTGAGTTAAAGATCTGTCTAGTTCACCTTTTGTTGGTGAGGCCCTGCACCAAATGAAGGCATGATCACACCAGAGCTGGCTGTGGAGTAATAGAGGAATCAGAGAGGCAAAGAATTTGTCTCCTTGTGCGTTACTTTACCTGCACTTGGTGGATACTGATAATGAATACTTCATTTTTTCCTGTGTAGTTCAGATGGTTCTCTTGGTGAATTGTTTACTACATTGACAATTTTCACGTGGCATTTTTTCTTTGCCATGACTGCATGACTAAACTTTTAAGTAAGAGACTAGGAGAGTAATGAAGAGACTGAATTCACTGGTAGCAAAAGAATCAGATTTGAGTCACATCTTCATGAATCTGTCTTTCATTATTTGACCAGCTGGAGTTTATATCCATCACTATTTTAGCCTCTGCTGATTTTTCACTTCATCATAATGTTTTGGTTAAATTCAATAATCCACTTTCTAGGCCAGATTCTGCTTTCAATTATGTAAGCGTAAATCTAGAAGAACCTCACTGAAGGACAGTATAGTTATTTTTATTTATTCCAGGGTAACATAAAATGGAGATTGTCTGCTCTACATATGCTGCTAGGTCCCTTATACTGATCTTTAAAATCTCTTTATTTGTTTACAGACGCAGCATTTTTCCCCAAAAGCCTTTATCACTTGTTCCGTGTGTGTTGTAAGGAAGGAAAGAAGTGTTCTTCCCTGATATTTTTTTCTTAGCCCTTTTATTTTTCTCTCCAGACACTATATTATGTGTTTAACTACTTAATATTATTTCCTCCCTGTCCACCCATCTGTTTATTTTAGTTGCTTCTTCCTCTTGGCTGGCTTCTGTATAGACTCTCCCCATATGCCTGCTAGGAATGTGAATGAATATGATTAACAAGCACTGAAATGCACAAATAAGATCTTACTTGAAACTCTGTTTCAGGGTCTGCGTATGGTGGATGTTTCAGATCGTGTCTGCTTCTCAGCACATTAAATATCCTGAACATAGGTGCGCAGACGAGAGCGAGTCCACACGATGAGACAGTGTTTCCCTGAACTGATGAGTAAGTCCCGTGAAGGGATCCTTTCTGGCTAATGATCCTCTTCGTGCACTGTAGCAACAGTGGCTAACAGCTCTGCAGAGAAGCATGTGCTGTGCATTTGCATCTGTGTAGCAGATACGCGGAGCGGAGTCCTGCCAAAGCCTCTGGAAGTGTCACATCTTACATGGGTGTTGCAACTTCCTCTGCCTCTGCACAAGCCCTACCGCTGTTGAATTCTTCCAGAGTTCTGCTAGCTTTTACACATATAATTTAATCCAGTGTTACTTCTCTGCTTTAAAGTACCCTGTGGAGTTCTGCTCGCTGAGGGCTTCCTTTTGTATCAGAGGTTGCAGCAACATGCCAGAGACCTTAGAGTCCTTGAGATGAAGCAACAGGTTGAGAGAGAAATTAAGACTGTGGGAAAAAAGATTGCAAAGACAAAACCTAACGAAGCTTAGCATATTGAGTTCTCTGACTGGGAATAGCTATCAGCTCAGCAAGTTATGCAAAATAAATCCCAAATCCATGTACCTTTCTTTCTGAATGCCCTATTTGAACCATCTTAAGGCTGGTTTTCTGAATTATGTAGCTGTATTTAGTAGATCTCAGCTGTGGGCAATCACAAAAAAACACACAATCTATCCCAAAAAGAAAGTTTTCTGCCAGGTAAGGGGTGCTCCAAATCCCAAACCAGCTGCCAGTAGATAGCTGTTACTCATGATTTTTCTGTCCCAGGAAATGACAGTACCTGTCTGTCATACACTCTGAACTTATAGCTGGAAAAATGCTTATAGACCAAATAGAAACAATATTTGTTTATGTTTTAGTTTGGCCAGGAATTTGAAAAGGATTCATTTTCGATTGACCTGAAAAATCAGTCTGCAGAAGTGCTTCCATAGGTGGTCAATTCCTTGTTTGCTCTGGATAATACTGGAAAAGCCTTGCTACAAATAATTTTAGGTGATTATTGATTTACATTTTCATAGTAAATACATTTGGCTGTGTTTGCATCCTCTTTGTACTTGATCTCTGCAAGTCTGATTTAGTCTTACTGGCACCACTGTTTGCGGAAAAAGACTTTTAAAAGCAGCTGCTGCAGAGTGCTTTTACTAGGAAGCCTGATCACAAGGGCCACAGCCATCCAACAGCAACACAGAAATGGTGCCAGCAGGCTCATGACTGCTCACTGTTTGACTCCACAACTTAAACAGAAATCCAAAAACATAAAATGTTTGCCCATGTTTGAGAGGACAGTGCATGTATTTCATAAATGTAAAAGGAGGGAACTAATAAAAAATGCTATTTTCCTGAATAGAATAGGAAGTGAAATTAATTAAACATACTATTCACCTATGAGTAAGTCCTATGTGTTGATCAAATTCCAGAATATGCCCAGGGAAAACCTGGCAAAAATCCAGAATTCAATAGGGCCTCGTTTCTCCAACTGTATGTGAGTCTGAGTAGGTGTAGAGCTCCATTGACAGGGCTCCCAGCCTGCTGCACAGTATGGACCTTTGGAAAAAAAACTTGTGTGCATCCGAGTATGTGTAACTGGTTACATATTTAGAACCCAGATTTTATCATTAATAATAAAGTCAGAGCTAAATGGTTGGTGATAAGTTGCTGAAATTCAGAGGAAAAAATTTGAAAACATATGGTAAGATTTGGTTGAAATCCAATGGAATAAAGTAATTGAATTTTGTACAAAGGCCACAGAAGGGAAATGGAAAATGTGCAATGATAAATTAATGTGTGGCCAAGGGTTACATGTCCTATCCAGCAATATATACACTAGAAAGTAAAAAAGGTCAATGTGGGTAAATAAAGATGTGAAAAAGTAAGTAAGGGTTGAGACACAGGCATATGTGAGGTATAAAACACTCAGGTGTGAGAGAGATCTGGGAGTATTAGAGAATGAATTTCACAAAAAATTATGAGGAAAGCAAAGGTGAAAAATGAAATGAGGATCACAGAAAAGTTTAGATATATATTAAGGCATTTTTCAAGTGTCTAGGGAATGAGAGGTCAGTGAAGGAGGCGGCAGTGGCTCAAAGAGAATAGAAGGATAATTTATTGAGAGGTAGACGCTTCAGAGGAATTAAATGTTTTCTTTGATTTATTGTTCATAGAAAGAAATGGGGGCCGTATGCCAGGAATAGACAAATACCAAAGGAAAACAGGTTCATGCCAGAATTTAAAAAATCAGAAAACTTTGGCATAGGCTCTCAGCTGGTGAAAATCTGCCAGGTTTCTTTGCCCTCAATAGAGCCAGTTAACCCATTAAGGTGGTTGGGAGACATTTATCTCGTATTGTCCAGTTCTACTTAGAATACCTTAGTGAAGCATACAAATGGTTTTATATTCTTTTCTTTCCTTTCTTTTCACTGATTTAGGTGGTAGCTTGTTGCATGGGCTTCAGAGTAGACTTTCTATTCCATAATTTACTCACTGGATAAACTTATGAAGAACTTGAGGATGCTAGGTACAGGTTTGCTGTATGTGGCTTTGTGTCATTGTTCCAATGATAAGAGGAGTGATATATAGATAGAAAAAAACCAGCCGTATTTATTTTAGACTGGGAATCACAAAAATTGAGAGACTATTTTGGCCAATGCCAGAGTATATGATTTATTTGGTACAGAATATGTTTTCCTTCTGGCATTTTCAGTACAGGGTCTGACTCTGTAAGCCTGCAAGTTTGATAGTGTAACACTTCATCTGTGAGCAGTGAGACGTGTGACGGTGGAGGAGCAAGTTAGAAGTTCTGAAAAAGAAGATTCCTGTGTGAATTTAACAATTTTTGGTAGCACATTTAATGAGTCATCATACTGACTCGTAGGACTTCAGGATTCCATAGCCTGTCAGGATCAGACATACTGCAGTACCCCCTGAGAATCCAATGGCAGAGCAGTTCTAACACAACGTTTAGCATAGTGCCATGTGTGCAGCAAGAAGTGTCTTGTCTTCTTTTTTCCATCAGTCCTGCTGCTAATGTTGGATGGAGATGAATCTTTTTCTTGTGACCAAAATCCTGGGGCTTTTTTCTGTTTTTCTTCAACATGTTCATTTTCCCAAGGCTCTAAACTTAGCCTTCCATTGAAAATCATAGTGCTTTTTTCTACATTTTCCTGTAATCATTTTGGTGGATTGCCTTAAGCAAAATATTTTCATTGAGTAGTAATGATTAAAATCCTGATGCCAGTGACATGTTAGTGCCATACGGGAACCTGTGGAAAAGCACTTTGTGTTGACACCTTGGTCAGGATTTTGCAGTCACATTCACTAGGTTGGGCTTGTGAGGAGGAACTTGAGCAGGGAGGAGGAGGGGAGTCCTAGAAACCTAACACAGTTGCTTCCAGTTTTGTTTTTCTCCCTTTAGGTGCTCAGCAGGAAGGCAATGACAGAGCTACCTTGCTTGCTTCCATTTAGCAATGCAAAAAATTTTGTGAACCAGTAAACAGACTGAGCAGAGAAAAGTGTTCTGCAGATGAGGCATTGCCAGTAACAAAATGGAAATCTACATGCCAAATTTTTTGTGAAAACATTTTAATCGTTTTCACACAGCTCTAAAATTAGCCCCAGTGACAGAAAACTAAACTTAGTTAATGTATTTGTAGCTCTAAGGTGCGCTGATTTATTTATGAACAGTGAATATTTTATGAAGTTGAATGAGTATTGCAAAAAAGAAGATGGATATTCACTTCAGTTTTAGAAATGGGCTGTTGTGTTTATGCCTTTTCTATGATCACTTTCTATGAACCTTCTGGTGATTGAAATGCAATTCCGTTGAACTGGTACCAAACTGTACTGTCTGAGGGCACTCAAGGATAGTGGATATAAAACTCAACCTGAATGAATCTCATAAGGACCTGACCCCATCCATCTCAGTCAGGATAAGGCCACATGCAAATGTACTGTGACTAGATTTGGAAACATATTTTCTAGCAGAATGCTGGTTTGTTTATTTTCTATTGAAAAAATCTATTTAATCAGCATAAAACATTTTGAGTAAGGTAAGTTTATTTCTTTAAAAAAATTAATTTGAAGAAAAAATATTTCAATGAGGTTGAAATATTCTGGTTTAGCACTTTCAGAATGCAAAATTTCATTTTTCTAAACTTTTTAATTACTTTCCATGTAAAAAAATATTCTTCATATATTACCCAAATCAGTCACATATAGAAAAAAAAAAAAAAAGGTAATAAAAATCTTATTTTTACAAAGTACGTTTGACATAATTTAAANGAAAAAGCCTCTCCTGGAAGTTTCAGGTCTTTCAAGTCCTTATGAACCATATTCTGTTACCATTTGTACACTTTAAGGAAAAAATAAATAAAAAGAATTTTTTTATTATTATTTTTTAGGTACAACATTGGTATTCAAGGTGATGAATATATTCTCCATACATATGGGCATGTGTGTTTGTTTCTGAAAAACCTCCTGGATTAATTTTTGTGATGGGATGTCAATCAGAGTATACTGTTTTTTTCTTACTAGGTCAAATATCTGAAGTTTTTTCAGATCAATAAAGAAGAAGCAAACTCTGTTGAAAGTGCCTATAGGAGAGAATGATGTGAAGAATGGTTATGGAAGCACTTTCAATGAATTAGGGTGTCCAAGAAAAGGGCTATCATCAAGGGAAACTTTTTGGTAACAAGCATACTTTTTCTCCAGCACAGTGCTCACAAACAATGATATATATCATCTGACTCCAAAGTTTTTCTCCCAGTTATACAACAGCTTTTATGGTCCATATCAAAGGACAACCAACAGTAAAATCATAGATAACAAATGTGTCCATTTGCCCGTACCATGCTAAAACCAAGGCCAAATATCAGTCACCTTGGTTCACAGCCCATCATGTTAGTGCATACCTACCTACCTACTTTTGCTGCAGCTCTGTTCTGATGTGCTTAGGGAGAACCTGAGGTGGAGGGAAAGGGGAGATTGTGGGAATTAACAGCAGGTCAGCAAGCCTGTCTGAGTCCGACATTGATCTCAGCACAGTCCGTTTCTACCCATGAGAAACTTGGTGTCAACAGAAGCAAGAAATCCAAAACAACAGAAGGAGAAAACAGCATCAAAGCTGCAGCTGATGTTTTTCTGAATGCTGAGAATGCTCATTCTATAGATGACCAATAATAGTATGTTGTAGTTAAATAATAGCCAATTAATCTATTGTAGCAGTTAAGCAACCAATGGATAAGTAACATGAATGATAAACACATAAAAGTGTATATATGTGACACTGGCTTTTTAGAATAAATGGTTTTTGCCTGCAGTTGCTAGTAGAGTTCGTGTGTGTCGTGTCCATCTCAAGAACAACATGAGATCTCTGCCATTACCTGCTGCCTTGGCCAGCTGGCAGCCTTTGGCCTCAGGATGGAGTGAAGAGCTCAGGCAGTACTGTCTAAATGCTTTTTGCTGAGGGGCATGTTGTTTGGGGTTTGTTTCTTGACTACTTAAGGCAAAGAAAATCTTTGCACAGTCCCTCAGTGCTCTTTAACAAGGAGAATTTCAAAAACTACTCGAGGAAACCAAGATATATGAGAAAGTTAAAAAGGAGAAGCACACAGGGTTTGATGTCAAGAACTATGTGAACCTACAATATATGCAAGAAAAGGAAAATATTAAAGACTGCGGTCTCTCCTTAACACTAAAAATTAAGTTGAAGATCTTTGTCTTAAACAGTGGAAGCAGGGAATGATTCTGTATGACAAAGTTGTGGAGTTCGTCCCTCCAAGCACCAGAGGAGCAAGATCAGAAGTGCCAAGCAGGCTTTGCCTCTTATCTCACCTGAGTGTTTCTCGAGCTGTGGAACACGCTGGCCCTTCGGTAAGGTGATAACTAATCTGAGACTTCAAGCTTAATTTTTCTTAGCACCTTTTTTTTTTAAAGTTGTCTACACCATAATTTTCTGTAATGCCCTGATAAGGACACATCACTACAAAGGCAGTAGGCTGGGCTTCCTCAGTGTAGATCTTCAATTGAATCCCTGTTTATGACAAAAATAGAAAAGGTGCACCATGTGTTGACCTTGGCCACCAGCCTGTTAGTCAGTATAAACCTGGCGGAGACACCTGACTAGATATGATCATCAAAAAGTGGATTATGTAGCTGAACTCTGCTCCAGTGCTGAAGCATTCAAAATCTATTTGGAAAAGTGTCAGCGATATAGTGTTTGTATCCATGAGAAGCCCCTGGCAGAAAATTCTTCTCAGGTTATTATGCTATCACCTGAAACCAATTGCCTGAAACAAACTGAAATAAGTTCTTCTTTAAAACACCCTACTCTGAATTCTCATTAGGTGTTGGGACTAATTTAGCAGCTGTGTTCAGACTACCTTACAGAAACAGAAAGACAACTTTTACTGCTGGGCAGAGGGCTGCATGAGATTTTTGATGGATTGCAGTTTTGATGGGGTTTTTATCTGTCCTTTAGTAATGAAAGTTTTAAGTTTCTTTAGAAATAACTGATAAAATCCTGTGTGTTGTTGCATTTGTTTAATTTCTGTAATATATCCGTTTATAGGACAAAAGATAAAGTTTAATATAATGATGCATAGCTGTGGTCAAGGTTCTTCATTAATTAGAAGTAGAAAGGAAGCTAATGGCATGTTCACAACATGCAGTGAAATATGTTTAATTAACATGGAGAGGCCTCCAAAAATAGTATCTAACTGAGCTAGCTCCAGAAGCAGTAATATTGCACTTGGCAAACCACTTAAGCTAATTAGCCTTGCAATGAGAGGGGGCTTAGTAGCTCAGTTATATTGTCTTTCCTCTCCAAACATATTGCTTTTGGGGCCAAGGAAGGGACATCACCTGGCACTGCTTTTCACCCTGCAGCCCTGCTCCCACACTCCTGCTTGCCTCCCGGGTTGTGCTGCATTCTCCACTGTGTGTGTTGCGGATGCACCTGCCCTCTCTTATTTTTTGGGTGGAGGGGAAAAAATAAACATCCCCCCATCCTGCCCAAAAATAATCCAAACCCTAGCTCAAAAGATGAACTTGCCAGACGATCTTTTAAAAGAAACAAAACTAAGTTAATGTTGTCTCAGGGGCTGACCATGCCGATATTGTCAAATTCAACATGTGCTTGAATATTGAATGTATTATGGAAAAATACGGCTATATTTGGTCCCACTAAAAAAAATGATGAAGTCTGGATGAAAAAAAAAAGAAATTAGAAAAATACCTGTAAGAAGAATAAGTGATAGTGTAATGTTATGCAGTTTGCATAGGAAATATTTTGTGCAAAGTGTCCCACACTCAAATGGAAATATGCATTTCAGATAAGAAGCCTTTGCAGAGTTGTTGAGGCACTTAGCTGGCAAACAGAAGAGTCTCTCAAATAGATCAGCGTAGGACAACTGAAACAAAATTTTTAGAAGGAATATGTAGTAAGTGTGCAGAGAATTTCAGTGGTTTGCTTCTAATATCCTTAATGTCCAGGTGTTTCTTCAGAGAGACCGTAAAGATATTCCTAGAGCTATGACAGCCTGTTCTTCATGGGGGAATGTAGGAAACTTTAAACCTCCAGGTCATCAACATACCAATTTTTAGAAATGTAGGTCAAGGCTCTTAAAACTATTATAGTAAAATATACTGTTCAGGATACCTAAAGCGTAGATTAAGGATCTTGGCTTATCATAGCAATTCTGGGGCAATATTCATGAAAGAACATACAATAGCAGCTGCATAACCTGTCGGTCAATGCTTCATAGGCAATACCTGTCCATTGAGGGTGTGGTTTGGTTTGATTTAGTTTGGTTTGCTTTGCTTTGCTTTGGTTTGTAGTGAACATGCTGCCTGCTTTGTGTGGAAGCAAGTGGCTAAGATTGTTCATTTATAGCAGCATTTGCTTTGGAAAAGTTGAAAGCACGTTTTTACAGTGATCCCAAACTTGAATAAGTAGCATATAAAACAAAGGAGTTAAAGCGTCTTTGCTTACTGTCTAATCACTTTGCAAAAACAAAGTAATGGGTGTGGATTAATATCCTATTTAATTTAATGTTTTGCCAGAAAGACACAGAGGTTTCATCACATATACTGTATATTATGTAAGAGAAATTGTACAGAAAGAGTTATGGATCCCCCAAACGTTTTTCAGTTGTTCTGTTTCAAAACCCTATAGAGCATAATAATAATATTAATATTATTAATAATAATAATAAATGTATTCTAGCGCTTTGTTATTTTTAAAGTAAAGAATTTGTTTCCATGAAGATAACGTGTTTGCCAGATTTCATCCTTCACTGGATTCTGAAAGCCTTGCTATTTGTTTGTCATAGGAATGACGGCTGAAACTGAACCATTGCAACTCTGGGAGACAACACTATAATAAAGTGAGTGAAATACCTCAAAATATAAGGAGAAATGATTACTATATTTATTACCTAGACCAAACCAGAAGTGAAAGTGAATGGTTTCTCTTAAAAAAAAAAANAGAGAATTTCAGTGGTTTGCTTCTAATATCCTTAATGTCCAGGTGTTTCTTCAGAGAGACCGTAAAGATATTCCTAGAGCTATGACAGCCTGTTCTTCATGGGGGAATGTAGGAAACTTTAAACCTCCAGGTCATCAACATACCAATTTTTAGAAATGTAGGTCAAGGCTCTTAAAACTATTATAGTAAAATATACTGTTCAGGATACCTAAAGCGTAGATTAAGGATCTTGGCTTATCATAGCAATTCTGGGGCAATATTCATGAAAGAACATACAATAGCAGCTGCATAACCTGTCGGTCAATGCTTCATAGGCAATACCTGTCCATTGAGGGTGTGGTTTGGTTTGATTTAGTTTGGTTTGCTTTGCTTTGCTTTGGTTTGTAGTGAACATGCTGCCTGCTTTGTGTGGAAGCAAGTGGCTGAGATTGTTCATTTATAGCAGCATTTGCTTTGGAAAACTGAAAGCACGTTTTTACAGTGATCCCAAACTTGAATAAGTAGCATATAAAACAAAGGAGTTAAAGCGTCTTTGCTTACTGTCTAATCACTTTGCAAAAACAAAGTAATGGGTGTGGATTAATATCCTATTTAATTTAATGTTTTGCCAGAAAGACACAGAGGTTTCATCACATATACTGTATATTATGTAAGAGAAATTGTACAGAAAGAGTTATGGATCCCCCAAACGTTTTTCAGTTGTTCTGTTTCAAAACCCTATAGAGCATAATAATAATATTAATATTATTAATAATAATAATAAAAAATGTATTCTAGCGCTTTGTTATTTTTAAAGTAAAGAATTTGTTTCCATGAAGATAACGTGTTTGCCAGATTTCATCCTTCACTGGATTCTGAAAGCCTTGCTATTTGTTTGTCATAGGAATGACGGCTGAAACTGAACCATTGCAACTCTGGGAGACAACACTATAATAAAGTGAGTGAAATACCTCAAAATATAAGGAGAAATGATTACTATATTTATTACCTAGACCAAACCAGAAGTGAAAGTGAATGGTTTCTCTTAAAAAAAAAAAGAAAAAAAAAAGGGGGGATTTAATCTGAGAATCCCTTGGGCATGAGAACTATGACTCAGCTGGCTTGTGATTTGATGCTGATATTCAGAAAACTACAGACAGAGCACCACAGCCCTATCAAAAGTGTCCATATCCTCAGCATTAGGGGAAAAGAATAAAACTTTTTTACAGTGTTTCACAATAGGGTGACAGCTGTCACCACTACCTTGTGGAGGTCTGTCTTACTGGCACTTGTGGATGACTAACTGGTTAAGACTTCTGATTTATAGGCAGAGAAATAAAATTAGTCTAAGAATTATGAAAACAGCACCCTTACACTACCAGACAGATAATCTGAGTAAGACAGACTGTTAGGGTATATGAATGACATTTTTGAAGGTATTTTTGGCGTATTTGTCCCAACTGTGAGCTAATTTTTAGTTTGAATAAGGACATAATCATGGGTTAATTATAATCAGCATACTTCTCTTTTGTAAGTAATGTCTCCTGCATGCATAATCTGCACTACAGTTCAAAAAGTTTTGCTTTAGCAAATGGATTAACAAGTAGGGGCAACATAATTCAAGCCTTTAAAGTGCAAAAAGACAGACAGTTTCCCCAAAATGAGCGTGGGCTAACAGATTATTTTACCCAGCTTTTATCTCAAGTTTTTCAGTATATGTTGATTTCATCATTGACTCAGGTGGGCTGCTACTGCTGTCCAATGAGCTATTTTATAGCTAGTTGGCTGTGTTGGGGAAACCACCAAGCTGAAGGCCAGGGAAGCAGAGATGCTCTGATAGACACTCTGATAACACGTGTGGGATTTGCAGACTAAGTTTTGGTGACAATTGTGGCAGAAATGAAAACTCCAGGTAACACAAGTCTTGTGAGGAACTGTGCAGAGTGAACTGCATCTCAGGCTCAGGAAGGATCTGGGGACAGTAGTGCTGAGTTGCAAGTTACTGCTGAAATAACACTAGAGAATGGGTTAGAGAAGAAGCTGGAGTTCTTGGTTTCCCATTCCAACTCTAGACTGCAAATCAGAAATACCTCGATATATTAATAACTAAGAAGAACCTAAAAAATTTCAAAGTTCATGGTAAGATATAAGAGTAATACTTAAGTAGAGCTGAAGATGTTCAAAATGTGTTTTAAGATATTGGTCACAAATTTCAGGCCCTGGAAGTTTTAGACAAGTGAAACATAAAGGACTTGGCTTTTCAGCTGACTATCCCCACAGTATACTCTTAGGTTGTATTTTTCTCTGAAAACAGCATGATAAAACAAAGGAATTGGAGAATGCTGAAATACTGGCTATATCTTAAAGAGAGAGTTCATTGTTCATTTTGTAGCTCTCTGTTTCAGTACTAAAAAGAAGGAAGCTTAGGATAACATTACATTTTCAGTTTTCTAGGTTTATAATGAAGTTTCTAATCTATGAAAGAGAGAAGTGAATTATATCCGACAAAGAGGTAAAGAAACTACTGTATGCAAAAAGTGAACACATACCAGCTTGATAAATTTTGCTTTGAATCCTCAAGTTCAGATTTTTATTTATAAGCCTACTTAGAAGTCCAAACAGCCGGAAGTTTTTAAAAACTCACCAGATACAGTTTGCATGTGCTCTTTCTGAACTGCCACATATTTTGAAGGTATGTTTCTTTGTCCAACATTGAAACATTTTTCCATCATGGTTCTGTGTGTGTTTTGAGTCTCACATAGACTAGTGGCATTTTCAGAGCTGTCTTTCCACCTGCACTTCAACCTCCTTTAAAATGAACAGGATTGTACTCTGAGCTTTAAGCATACAGAGAAAGGATAGCATGGAATACAATCGGTTAATTTTTTAGCCAGTGATTACTGCCCTTTTGACATTGCTTTTTTTCTTTAATCTGGTATTAATTTCATCCCTAACCTTGCTCTTGAGATCACTTATTGCCAGTGTAAAACAAGAATCCCTCTTTGTCATCTACATTGTGATCTTTGTATTAAGCTGCTTGGATGGGGTATGCGCAAGGTACAGTTCCATAGGGTTTATTAAAGGAAATTGTCTTAGCAAATATGTCTGTTTCATTTGATTCTGAGGAATAATTGGTTAATGAGGGAATGATTACTTTGTTCAGAGTTGATTACTGAAGAAATGTTTGGTCCATATGTTGCTGAATAATGTGAAATTCTCCAGTGAAAGGGGACAATGATTAGAAGAAATAAGATAGCTGGAGAATATATTCCCCAAAGTGTTACACTAGTTTTTGTTAACAAGCCAACTCTAAGGATAGCGTTTCCCTCAATAAGCATGGAAGTTCAAAATACCTAATCGGTTTAAACTGTTTGTTGAAAAAACGGTAGGTAATTTCCTTTGTTTTTCTTAGATCAAAGAACTGTATCTTCCTCTGATAAACAATGTGACTATCACAGCTGTTTCTCCCCTTTAACATGATGTTAATTTGTTATTGTTGCCTTGATAGGCACATATTAATACAACTATATATTAAAAATAATCCCATCCTTCTTTGCAGTTTATTAGTTTATCTTACAATAGGAATTGAGTGTATTGGCACTCTGACATACATGCAGTGTGCATGCATGCATGCCTGCGTACACAGGCACAGGCTGAGAGCTTGTGTGCATTGTAATTCTTATAGTTAATTAAGAATATTCAAGTGTTTTCATTATCCAGGGTAATTTTCGCTTGCTTAGAAATTTCTCAAAGTCTTACTTTACTGCTGAAACTTGGTGTGCTTGCTTGCAATCAAAAGGTGTCTTTTTCCTCCGTATAAAAATGGCTGCACACTTCAAGAGATGAATGAAGTGTCGGTAGGTACGTAGGTGGGTGAGAAGGTAGATATGACACCATTTGCAGCCTAGCAGAAGATACTGAAAGTTTCAAAACTGCCAAATGCTAAGGGTCCAGTTCAGGAATATGTTCAAATGGATAGCAGTCTTGAAGCCTGTGGACAGTCTCACAGAAGTTTATGACAGGGAAGACAGGCAAGCAGTGGCAGATCAGATGAGGGATCCACACGTGCAGATCTCTGAACTTTCAGAGATGCTGGAGTGCTTGACTCCTGCTGATTTAAGCTGGAATTAAACGGCTCCGTGCTGCTGAAGCTGCCTCTGGCATCTAGCTTTCAGCTTCTGCCAATTACCCTGAAAAGTACCTTGGACCAAAGTGACTTGCCCAAGGTCATACACAAATATGTAGTTTCTTTTCTAAAGTGAAATACTCAGTAGTTATTTCATTTTAAAAAGTTATAAATTTGAAGGGGTTTTTTCTGTCCACTTCCTTTTCATCCTGTTAAGTCTTTTATCGGATCTGACTACAGACAAGGAATATTCAAAATTCTACTTCATCGCGCCTGCTGGAAATTTCTTGTTTTATTTTCTGTAAGCAAAGTAGTTACTATTTGCCAGTTCAATCCCCAGGTAGTTAGTTTTCATAGAGTTGAAAATAAATGTTGTAAATGAAACATCTGTCAACACTATTATTTTCTAATAACATTAATAGGCGGATGTTTTTAGATGACAAAGCAAAGTATATCAGTTCTGATTTGTTCTTTTGTCCTGAGCTGAACTTTTGGTCATTGAAAAGTACTCACCTTAGAAAGTGTCTCATCATGAGCAATAATTCACTGAGTTCAGTAATGTGAGATTTTTCCATGTAGAAAAGTATCGTAAAGGCCAACTGCTCACAGAAAAAATGTTAATGCATTGTCCAAAAGCATACTTGTGTGGAGAAAGCTACCCTCTTCATTGGCAGGACTGGTAGTTCAATCTACATATAGTTTGCACAGAAGTACTGTGCCAATTCAATTACCGTCTGATTAATGAAGTGTAGCAGGTTTATTTCAGGGGTCTAGCTTGCTATTAATTAGCATATTGGGGCCTATACTCTACTGTTTTGCCCTGATATGCTTTGAAAAATCCCAATGCAATTAAATAAACTCTAATATGCTTTAAATAGTTACTTGAGAAAACACATTCAGATTTTTTTAAAACCCTTATGGGATTTTTAAGCACATCCAGATTTATTGTAAAGCATCTGAAGTTCTTTGTAAACACTATTGTTGTGTTGGTTTGTGCTGTTCAGCAAAACTGTTCCGTTTGCTTTAATGGAAGACTTCCTCTAACATTAGAAGCTGGTGTTATTTCCTTACGGTGCCCTGGAACAAATAATGAGGATGCTGGTACCCCCAAATCCCACTAAAGTCACTTGCACTTTTCATGTTCTACCCATGTAGAAGTGGATTTCTTCACTTCTACAGTCTTTTAAATTATTATTTTTTCCAAGAACATCAGTGCTAACAGTGGAAAACTGGAAAGCTTGTTAGCATAGGGTTTGAGGTCAGGCAGTGGAGAGTAGGAAGCACCACATTGCCTAAACTAGAAGGAGCTGAACTCTTTCTACCCTGGACAGTAGCGCAGAGTGCTAATAAATGCACTATGTGTTCCTCGGGTCAAAGGGATTGTCTGAGCAGGAACATTTCAGTGCATACTGATCACAAGTGGGCTGGAGAGATGTTTTATTCAGAGCATTAACTATTTAGTATCCTTGTAGCCTGGGAGATACAGGAGTGTGAGACCAGTTAATAGAAAAATGGAAATATTAGTTAGATACATCCCTTATTTACAAATTTTAGTTCTCCTCTGACTTTAAATTGTTTCATGGCTCCCAACACATCCCAAGTGACTTAGTTCTGTATCCCATGCGCTACAAGAACCAGTTTGTTTATGCTCTTGTCTTCACCAATCCCTTCTCTTTCATACCCGCCCCCCCGACTCTTTCTCCCACTTCATCCAGACCTCAAAAAGCTCTCAGATTTTAGTTTGCTATTCTCCTTTGTCCTCTGCTTTAAACCTTATAAACCAGTTAAATCCCTTATCCCCCTTTTTCCTACAAATATCAAATTAAAACACATTTTGCTCAGGAGGCCTTCTTTTGTTTGCGTACTCACCAGTGATGCCTGCATGCTCCATTGCCTTGTGTTTGCTCATGCCTGGGTTAAATCTTGTGCTCTTAAAGGCGCCTGTTTGCCTCTGAAGAAGTTCATGGGAGCTGGGCCATCTTCTTTAGACACAAGTTTTGGCTTTTAGAGTTCAGACTTTTCTTTTCTGTACCAAAGGTTCTGGTATTTACAGTTTTGCCTGAATACACTTTAAAGAAACTCCTCATCTTCCCTCAGACACAGTAAAAATTAATAGCAGTCCTTCTGCTACACAGGGTTGCGTGAGAAGCCTCTGTATTACATCTGCCACTATTCTCCCATATTGTCTAAAACATATATTAAGGAATGACTTTGCGTGTATATTTTAACGTGATGTTTTGCACGTAGCCAGCAGCAGTGAGTTTACAAAAAGTTGCACAATCGTCCACTCACACTGTCCTCCTACCACAAGGAGTGTTGCTGTGGTGGTTTGTGGATCCACAATCAGGCAAGCTTGTAGAAAGAAGCTACCGAAAGTAAGGTAGCACTGCAGATCCAGTACACAGCACAGTGCATCTGAGAAGAAGCCGAAAGGCAACGTTAGGCAAAACTGCCGATACCCAGGTCCCAGGGCAGCACTGTAGCCCTTCCCAAAGAGCTCGCATCACAGCAAGATAGAGCCAACATGCTCTTGGTATCTTCTTTTTCCTGACCTATCCCTTTTTTCTTAAATTATTATTTTATTTTTTATTTTGTCATTTTCACTTTTGTTGTCCTTATACATACTGTCCTGAAATGCACCTGACAAACATCTTTCTGGGCCCTTTTGTAACTGAGGGAGGCCTTGATCCATCAGACAACTCAAGTGCACACTGAACTCTAGGAACCTGCAGAGTGCTTTTGAATCAATAGAGTGATTCATGAGCTTAAATTCAGGCACATGTTTCATTACCTGGCTGAACCATGGCAGAAAAGCCATTCACTTAACATTAGGGCTGTTTTGTTTTATAAATAGCATGATTAACTTCCTGCCTTTGCTATTTGTATGCAAAATGTAGTATACATATTTTGCATAACTGAAGCTAACTACAAGGTCATAACTGTGCTTTAAATGGGCATAAAGTGCTAAGTAACCCGGGTTTAGGGATGATTTCTATGGGTGATTATTAAAGAAATGATTGATTGACGGGTTGGTCTAACAGGGTGGCAGTGAGATGATTGGGTAGCTCTGTTCCATTACAAATAGCACTCTCACCCTCCTTTGGCCCTGTCTTTACCACACTCAAGCACACCCTTTTTTATGAGGTGGACTTTGAACTATCTTTCCGCAGTGTCTCCGAAAGGCACAATGAACGTATTATGTGACTATTCATTGCAGCAAAGTTACCACATAATAATTTACAATTTTATGGAACTGTTAGGATTAGCTATGTATCATCTATTTTTAATACACATCATTGTGGTATGCGAGCAATAATGAATGTATTTAAATAAATCAAAAAAAATCCAAATGAATGCTGAGTTGTTGTCAATCACTTACTCTGGTGAGAAGACATAATGGAGAATTTTCTGAGAATGATTTACTGAGTCAACCAGCAACACTCTGGAACAGCTGATACCTTTCCAGCATAGGGCTACACATGCAGGTAAAGTTTAGTGAGAATACCTATGTGACAAATCTGAGATAAATTTTTGTTAAAAAATTTTATCTGGATTTTTCGAGTTATCATGCAGAATGAAAAAACCCAACCAAAACTGGATAGAAAAAAAACCAAACTAAAAGCAGAATCAGAAGGGAGCATAGTCATGTCTAATTTGTAATTTACAAGCACTAGATATCTCTGTACCTCTTATGCACTAATGTGTTGGCAGACTGAGATGAAGGAAGCAATTTCTTTGTCTTTTCAAGGAAAAAAATTACACAGTTTCGTAGGAAAGAATACTAAATTCAGGTTTGTTGCATTCTCTTTGTAAACAGCTTTTTGTCCTTTTATTTGGAGAGAGTTACTATCTGAAGTTGTATAGTAATCAGCTACGTTAAGGTGATAAGACATAAAATAATTCTAAGCAATGAGGTACTAGAGACATAAAATATTTTATGTAATATCTTATCCTGTGGACTAAAATGCAGTTTTGCTTGAGAGAGCTGGAAGAAGCATATCTATTTTCTGGGGCTGATAATAGGTAGAATATTTCTACCTCTTGAGCATCTGACTGCATGCCACCTATTCCATATGTTCTGAACTCAAATCTGAGTAGGATTAGACTGGGTCAGTTCACGGATCAAAGCTCCAGGGGAAACCTGAATGCTATATACAGGAAACAATATTGATGATCTAACTTTTATTGGGCATTATTTCAGTGAACTAGCATGCCAGAACAGTGTCATGGGGCCACTCTGGTGTTAGAAGTCCTGTTAAAAAATGACATGTAAAGATTTTATCATCAC
Source organism: Oreocharis arfaki (assembly GCA_013398015.1). Classification (NCBI taxonomy): domain Eukaryota; kingdom Metazoa; phylum Chordata; class Aves; order Passeriformes; family Paramythiidae; genus Oreocharis; species Oreocharis arfaki. The sequence continues at coordinate 2,272,079 of VZRR01011969.1, forward strand.
TTAGGAAAGAGTGTCAGGCAGATATAGGTATAGATATAGATGTATAGATACAGATATTCTACCTCCAAGATTATAATTTTTTTTTTTTTTTAGTTTCAACTGGAAAAACACTCTTTATTTCAAAACTGTCATGTGATCATGATGACCACTTTTAACAGCAGGCCATGTTTCACATCAGAAATGCATTTCATTGGTGCTGTTTTTATTTCTTTACATACTTTGTCAAAGACTCTGGTCATGCAAACTGATGCCATTGAATGAACATTTGGGCTTAGAATACAAAACGGCACTAAAATTAACAGCCCTCTGTGCCAGCCTCATCTTCCACACATGTATATCAGACTTCAGTTCTGAAATGTTCATTTTTAAAAAACTTGGAAGTAAAAAACACTTTCACTAAAACTGCAGTACTGTCACTGAGCACTGATGGTCAGCACAGGAATGCCTGAGGATACAATGCCAGCTCTCTTCTGAAACTGTGCATTTCTGGAATCTTTCTTCTGAGGAAGTAACTGGTACCATTTGCACAGAAGGGCTTGCAATGGTAACCATGAAGTGAGGAGAGAAGAAGACAGAAGTCTGTGAGATAACCCGTATCCTGAGAAGTTGCCTACTGTTTTTACCAGTAAAGTTAAAAATCTTTAGATATGTATAAAAACCCCAAAATACCATTAAACAAGGCTGTTCTACCACTTGGAATGAATGAGTTTGCTTCCTTCCCAGTGCCTGCGTTCCCATATGCATAGCATCACAATCAAATCTCTAATAGCAAAAATGAAAATGTAGTAAAAATTAGTGTTAATAATGAAGGCGTGTTTTTACAGTTTCACTTTCATGTCTACAGCAGCAGAGTGCAACTGGAGATGTTGAAAGAAAAACTCTTCACCTGTCCTCTGCTTAATTAGAACACATTACATACATAGATTTATTTGAGGGTTTGATGTTAAATGAAGATGAATGAAATGTTTTGTGGAAGTCGATGAAATGTTGTTTACTTAAATAAGCAATTCTGTTCTACCAATACTTGGGCTCGTATAGAAGAACATGCCTTATTCCTACTTAGTTATGAGCAGTATTCTACTGAGGCTCCCTACAGTCCACTGTAACATAAATTTTGCCAGTAGCTGGGAGCAGGCAAAACAGGAAAGAGCAACTATTTGTGAAGGGTAGTTTGGGGTGTGCCACAGCAACCAGGAGACGTCACAGTTTGCACAGTGATCTTCACTTCTTAATAAGAATTCCATGCATTCTGGTCTTGTCCAGTCAATGCAGACTGCCATCAGATCTTTCTCTGTGGAAATTGAGTCTCCAGCTCCATCAGTTCATGTGGGGCAGCTTTAGATATTGCTGCCTACGGGTGTCTATCCTCATGCTATCAATCCTCTAAGCCTAAACAAGCCTCCACCATTTTTGCCTTAGGTTAGTGACACAGAGGGCCCTAAAATGGTGCTAAACAGACCCCAGTACTTTTTCAGCCAGTGAAGGCAGATGAGGTCTATCACATAGTTATCTCAAATCCTTTTGCACAATCAAATAATTTTCACTGCCTTCTTATAAAAAGAAGCCTTCCCTCACCTTAGATGTTTCTGGAGCTACAATTTATCCCATAGGACACATATATAATTTTATTGGCCATCTTGGATTGAAGATTGCAGAAGATTGAAGACTGCTTGCAGAAGCTCTATCTAAGGGTGGTATATTTTGGCACATGGTGTTCCTACTTGAAAGTCCTAAAAATTTAATTCCTTAAAATTCCTAAAAACTAAAAAAGACACAAAATTCCTACTTAATCCTTCACAGGGTTTGGTTTTTTTTTTTTCACTCTTCAGAATTAATTTCAGTGTTGCTTTTTATGATGACGATGAACTTTTCATCCAACATCCCATACTACTTCATTTGAACTAATTAAGCTCTGGTGCCAGAAATGCTTATATAAAAGTTCATTGACTGTTGCAGTTTGGGTGGATTTGTTAAAGGACGAATCCTATCACTTTGCCACAGTGCCAGGGTTTATAAATTACATGAATACAGCACAGAAGGAGACAAATGGGCCCACTTGTGGGATGTGCTGAAGAACTATTGCTTTGTAGATTGCCCTACATCTCTCCTCCCGCCACAGTTTATATAAAGTTCCTCTAGAATCAACTCCAGTTGTTGGCTGAAGAGAGGTTGTTATCCCATCAGATCTGTTAGCATTCAGTCTTCACTGTTTCTGAGTCATCAGCCAGCGCTTACAATGAAATCCCAGGCTGTTCTTACCACTTTTAGAATCAGTTCTGCCATTTTTCACTAAAATTTGGAATAGAATTGTTGTTAATCATGAACATTTACAGATGACTGGTAAATGGTTTAAGGAAATTATGTTTTCTTTTAAGTTGCTGAAAACAGAGAAACTCTTAAGTTGCTGAAAACAGAAAGAATGCAAAGCACACTAGTAGCTAAGGGGGTGCAGAATTTCACTCCCACAGCAAAACAAGCCAAGTCCATAATAGTGAAAATTTGTTCTCTTGGCTCTGGTTGAGTTACCAACTTGAATTCTGGATCAGCCCATGCATCCTATTGACACTATGAAGAAGAAGGGATTATTGTCTTGACATTTCCTTCTAATTTTTCTAAAAAGAAAATAATAATTTGTAGCTTGTCAGTCTTTGCCAAGATTCGGCTTAGAGAGAATATTTTATAGCTGAGATATAAACCTCTGAAGTAAAAATGCAGACACAACTTTAAGTACAGTGTTGCAAATGCAGAGTTAAGTAATGTTAATCTATCAATACACAGTATGTGCAAACATATGTTTATAGACAGAGAGACAAGCATGTATAAATGAGAGGATAAAATCCCTATTTCTCATTTGGTGCTATGCAATTTCTATCAATTTAGAAATGTGTTATGATTTTATTTTAAGCTGACATACTGTAAATTGTGCTTATTTGAGAATACTTACTTAACTCTTAGGGTTTATAAGACAGGAAAGGAAGATGTCTTTGGAAGTCCTCCAGTGACCTAAAATGAACTAATAAATAACAGAAAAATGTTGTCCCTTCTTTGGAAACTTTGAAATGATTTTCATCTTTAAATCTACACATGGCATAAAAATAGGCTTTCAGTGATTAGGATTTACTATAAAATCTGCTAAATATAGCAGAGGTTGCTTCTTTAGGGGCAAGCTATATATTATGCTCATGTTAAAAGAGAATTACCAGATCTCTAGGTGAGGTATTTTAGAAATTTGGCAGATGGCTTTACTTTGTATTTGTGGCACAGAATCCTGTTCTAATTTTGTGTTTGATTGGAATATTCAACAGCTTCTGGTGCTACTAGGACTTGCTATCTGAAAGACAGAGTTTGCAAACTATAAATATGAACTTTGAAAATATATATCCTAGAGTTAGACCAGTAGATTGTGTTTATAACGCTCACTTATTGGCTGACTGATGCATTTTGGCCCCAGACCAAGAACAAAGGCTGCCTGGTTGAGCAGTGCCTCCTGCCAACTGGGAAGGCAAAGGGATTTTGGGGCAGTGGTTAATATTGGGGAGGTATTTAGTGCTGGGTTCTGACAGCTTCCAGTCTTCCCCACTCATGGTCCCTCCAGCCTCACCTTCATGCCCCTTGGCCAGATCTCCTCAGCTGTCTCTTTATCCCCAGCTGCTGATTTGTTCTGCTGGGGAAAAATTCCATTGCAAGACAAGAAAAGTTCTGTCTATACGAGCAAGGGATTTCAGTCCCAAGTTTATTCACAGTCTGACTGGCAACTCACCAAACAAGGCTGCTGACCTGTGCCATCGCTGTCACCACTGTAAAGCCAAGAGGAGCCCTGTTCCTGTGGGGAGGCATGAGAGGTATTTCCCATCTGTCTCCTCAGCTGCCCCCACAGTCCGAGTTCAATGGATGTGGAGCTGAGCCTGCACAGAGGTGTGGGCAGGTGGCAGCACCAGCATTGCCCGCAGCATTGGCCAAGGAAAGAGATGGAAGCTTGTCCTTGTCCTTTTCCTCTTTCAGCTGTTAGCTACCAGCTTTCTTCAGGAGTGGCTGCACCAGGAGCCTTGCCTGGAGCTATGACCTGTTCTGCAGTGCCCATGGTCCCAGCTCATAGCCAAAATCTCAGAACCTTTCCCAACAATGTTGGCTTAAGTGAACATGACTTCAACCCTAATTTGTAGAGTCATGACTGATTTGGGATGTGACTATGCTCATATAAGCTAAATAAAATTTTCTCATTTTTCATCATGCCCTGCTTGCTCATTCCCGTCCCGTGGCCTGAAGCCTATGGGCAGATATACAACAGAGGGATTTCCTGCTCTGACAACTGGATGTGTCAGGGACACAGCAGGCTTGTTTAATGCATTGAAACAGACAGTATTTATTTACTCTCTCTTATAATTTTAACTTTAGTTGAATGTGATCTTCAAGGAGTCATTCTGAAGTAGTTATATGAGAGGAGTAAGGCAGTCCTTGCTGGCATTGCTATTTTTCACACGGGGCTGGTCAAAGCTTTCTTCAAACTCTTCCCAATCATTTACACACTTGGAGTCTCTTCACAGAGTTTTCTCTGATGGAGTGCATATTCCCAGTGGAAATGACAGAGGAATTCAGAGGAGAAATTTAAAAAGACTCTCTAAAGCATATTTGACACCATAAGAGTGGGGTCACATCATGGATTTGTATATAGGTGGATGACACTGTAGAGAATTTTCTGCTTTCTATGTCAAGTAACGAGCTTCCAAGTGCTAAGGAAAGACTAGAGTGTTGTGAGTGGCATCAGGTTTGAATTCAGGCTTTGTGAGTCAGAGGGGAGAAAAGTAGGTAGCAGCCATACAGTTGGCTTTGTCAGAGTGGATTTTCTACCAAGAGAAGGCTTTAGCAGTTTAGTTATCCACTGTAATTATACAGTGTATAGAATGTCCGGTCCATCTGTAAAGAAGTGCTTTTCCTAGAAATAGTGTTCAGAAGCTCTGATGTGGGGCGATTGTAGTTTTTGGCAAGGAATGATAATTTTTAAAGTACTGGCAAAGACTGTCCTTTTGTACCATAAATTCTGGCAATAACCAAGCTTTTCTCCTTAAACTGCCAGCTTATGTTGGCTCCATTTGTTTTAAATCCCTTGTTCTCAACAGGCCGTGTAATCAGAATGACAGGCTGCTCACAGCTTTCCTGGTGCTCAGCTGCATGCAGGTCATGCCCAAGCCTCCTTCTTGGAAAGAGGCTGTGCACTGACTCCTGGCTACCTGTGAGTCTGAGCATATGTACCTGCTCAGGGGCGAGGAAAGCACAGCAGCTTAGTGTTTAACACCAATGAGTGTTGAAGGAGTGGAAACCTTATTCTCTACACTCCTGTTTTCAAGTTGGAGTCTCCCTGCTTTCTTACGGCAGCCCAGCCAAATCTCCTTAGCCAGTATCATCATTATATTGTCAATAAAAACTTTAAAGTTCAGGTCAGGTATTCACTGAGCAGTAACTGCTCTGATAAAGAAAACCAAAACACTTGTTAGCACCTGTCTTTTTGGCAAAGTATGTGTTTGCTTTGGCTGATGTACCAAGCAGACACAGTATTATTTCATTAGTATTATAATTCAAGAGCTTATTAAAAGATGCCAGCAAATACCAAACTGTGATTTTTTGAAGAGATGAATTTTTAAGAAAGCTAATTTGACTATTTGTGTTGCTATCTTAAAAGTTTCAGAATCGTTTGTGTGTCAGTAGCCTTGATGATAGAAATGAATTATCACGAAAAAAAGATGTCATGCATCATCATTAGCATGCAGGGAAATGTTAGCTGTTGGGTATTTATGACCAATTTGAGGAGGACATATATAATTGCCATCCATTATATTCATAAAATACCTAATACAAAACCCTAGATAAACAAAAGGCAATCCTCAAAACCACATAAAATCAAAATATTTTTATTCCAAATACTTTGGTATTTAATAGTATCACTGTGGTACAGACAGTTTGCTTCCGTGTACTAGAGACAATAATTTAATAATATACTCAAGCATCGTAAAAGACACTGGAAACAACACGTTTAAGAGGAAACTTTCCTCTTCTTGCTATTTAGATCTTTACCTTGTACAGGTCTTCTTAGCTGTTAGGATTTTGATTCATTTACTTAGTCCATTAAACACATTTTACTGACAATAGTTTTTCTTAATTTCAATGCATTTTAACTGATACTATGAATTACTTTGTCCTTTTTGACCCCAGGGTGAATGGGTGACTTGGAATCCCCCCACTTCTCAGCACTCTATTTGAATAATATTCAGCAAGGCTTAAGTCAGCAAAGATTTTTAAAATAAACACACACATTTTATTCTCTCTCCTTGGTGCTATGGAAAACTAACGAAGGTTCGTATAAGGGAAGGCTGAGACTATTGGAGTTGTTCAGCCTGGAGAGGAGAAAGCTCCAGGGAGATCTTGCTGTGGCTTTCCAGTACTTAAAGGGGCTTGCAAGAAAGATGGGGCAAACTTTTCAGCAGGCCTGTAGCAATAGGACAAGGGGTAATGGTTTTAAACTAGAAGAAGATAAACTAGATATAAGAAAAAAATATTTAACAATGAGGGCTATGAAACACTGGAACAGGTTGTGCAGAGCAGTGATAGATGCCCCAAACCCTGGAAACATTCAAGGTCAGCTTGGAAGGGGCTCTGGGCAACCTGATCTAGTTGAAAATGTCCCTTCTTACTGCAGGGGAATTTGGACCAGGTGACTTTTAAAGATCCCTTCCAACGCCAGCTTTTCTGATTCTGTGTTTAACTTAGCAGCACAGAGAAAGTTCTGGTGCTTTCTAACAGTTGCTAGAGGGGCTCTTGTAGGAACTAACATAGAATAAGACAATACAAGGTTTTGTTTCCATTTCCTTTTTCTCTTTCTATACGATTTCTGCAAAATTAATTCACTGAATATATTAGTATAAATTTGGGCATATTAATGTTTTCTTAGTGAAAAAACATTAAAAATGTGGTCCCAAAGAGGCAATATGAGAATTTTATACTACAGAAAATCAGGAATCACATATGTGGATGGGTGTTACAGACCTGGCTTTCAACTTTGAAAATGCTGTAAATGTTTTATATTTAATGGGATAATATTTCTGTGTACTGACAATTTATTTTACTTCATGGCTAGTGGTGCTAGTGGCTGTCTCTGAGCATTGGTATGACTTCGTTCTCAATTAATGTGAGGATGGATAGAGTGATTCAAATAAACTTGGGACAAGAGGGAGAAATCAGGGGAGAAGGGAACAAACAAAAATAGTATTAGTTAAACATTTCCAAAATAATTTTCTCTGAGACATATATCAAAATGCCTGAGATATTTTGTGATATAAGCAATTTTTAATTTTGCTTCTTTTGGCCAACCTGCATTTCCTGCCTATATATACACTCACTTTATATGATTATATTCTACCTCCCTACATTCCCATCTGCACTATTCTTTAAAAATTCTTCCTCTAAACTATTGTGTAGGATTTATGTGTTCTGTTAAACAGCTGCCAAGTTTTTCTCCATAGGCGGCTGCACTTCAGTGGTGGATGAAATTCTTCTTGTAAAGTTTATAAAGCATTTTGGGCTCTTTGCAGATGGAAGAACTGACTAAATCAGTGATACGCAACTTGTGCTGCACGTGGCTTTTTTTGGAAGGCACATTTCTGATAGGAGCTGTTTTGACTTCTTCCTGTGAGGGAACAGGCAGGGTGTTTAGCTGTTCCCTTCCATCTCTCCAAGCAACCAGGAAAGTTGGCTTATGCAGTTATTTCTCTGTACTTGCATGCTCAGTAGGAATGCTCCGTAGGATTCTGTATATAGCATTTGATAAAATATGTTTTGGAGCCATGTATATTCGAGAAAAGAAATACATGGGATATAACGATGTAACGGATGTTAACAAGTGTGTATCCTATGGTATCCTATTTGTATTTTCTATCAAAATTATGCTGTCCTGCATTTCTTGATCCTGGACTGAAGTAATAATCCATACTATGAAACTTTAAGAGACTATGCTGTCATCAAAGCAATGCTACGATTTCACTAGAAAGCTGGAGGAAATCATAACTGAGCTGTTTCCTCAACCTCTACTCTTACAGATAGCCAGAACACAATGGGTGTGCGTGATGAATGAGCAATGCAACTAACACTTTTAACAGGGAAGTGATCTTTCTTATGCTGCTGACCTATTCACCGAGCAGCTGGCAAATGGCTCCAGTGAAGTCATCCTGTTCTTTTTTCCAACCAAAAAAATCTATTGTGTATGCAGTCTTTCTAATAGATAGCAGAGATATGTCATTCATATCAATTGGTCTTCTGTATCTCTATGTTTTATTCAGTTCCTGAGTATTATGCTAAAATGCGATCTGATATTCATCAAGTTTTCAAACACTCCATAGCAGCAACTGAAAGTGAAAAATAGCCCGGGAGTCATTACTGCTTTCCTCAATGACCTGGGAGGGGCTGACTGGCATAGTGTGACTGTGGAACTAGGAGAGAATTAGGAGGCATGTTTGGGAGTGGGAAGGAACCTGTAGCATCAGTCTGAAGGTGGTTTATACTGTGCAAAGTAAAGGTGTGCAAATGTTAGTGTATCTGTGCCATCTTTTACATATTTATTTTCTAAGTGGCAGAAATACCCAGAAGTGGGTATGGTGAGGATGTTGTCTTCCATTATAATTCTTAGGCTCTTCCTTCCATCACTGCATAAGCAAATTTAATAGCTCGTTATCATCATCATCAAGACTACCACTTCAGCTAAGCATCGCACTGCACTGTCTTTCAGCTGGCAGAATGATTGATGTACCATACATTTAAAATTATAGAAAATAATCTTTTAAGTGATAATTTTATTTAAAATAACCAGTATAACTAGACAGAAAAGCTGAAAAATAAATATAGAACAGCATCATATCAAACAAACAAACAAAATTGAAGTCTGAAAGGACAGGAGTCTAAAATTGCCAAACTCTCACTGAAGCACGATGGCAGCCCTGAAGATTGCAGCCTGTGTGGTTAAATGTTTCAGTGGACACATCCTTGCTGTTTTTATTCATTGATACTGTAACAATGCCTAAGGAACAACTAGGAATATACACCATTGTTGCCAATACTCACTGAAATCGCTATAAAGAGTCATTGCTCTGAAGAGCATATGATCCAACAAGAGAAGCTTTAAAAGGAAAGACAAAAGAGATACGACACACAGCAAGAACGAACATCCCAATTTCTGATTCTATTTTTTTCCCCATGAAGTAGTCTCATACAGGTTTCTTTTTTCATTTGTTTTCATCTTATTCAGTCAACGAGTGGTGGGCTCAGCACATAATTTCAATAAAATGTCCTTCCAGGCAGAAAATCATCCATTAACAATATTTTGACTATGGAAGAAAAAGAAATATTTGATCTTCTCATCAACATAATGATAATACATCTCGTTTGCGGAGTGTAACTGTATATTATTTCCAGAAAGATTGTAGGCTGCTCTGCAAATGAGTATTTCTGTTCTACAGGCAGTATCTTACTTTTGGAAAAGCTGAATTTCACTCCTGTTCACTAAGCTTCTGAAAAGCCTGTTCATTACTAAGCCTGAAAATAGGTTTATATAAGGCTTACAAAGTGAGTAAGCTTTGTGTGGGTCTCCCTGTACATGGAGAAACATTTCATCCAAACAGCAGATAGAAGTGGAATAAAAGGAGGGAGAAACTGGCTTATTCTTGATGACCATCTCCTAAGGATGTCATCAAAATAGTAACTTAACTGGTTCCTTTTCATTTTAATAATGTTTAAGGTAGGTATTTAAAAATGAGATAGCTCCTAATAGATTTTTGTTGTTACGCTTGCAGAATATTTTCAGATGTGGCCTAAATGACTAAATTAAACACCTGAGAAGAGTTTCTGCTCTGCTTGAGGGTTTGCGTCTGTGTGTGTGTGTGAGTGCATCTGGGTGCATCCCCCCCACATATAAGGACAGATTAAAACCATTTTGGGATTTTTCTTTCAGAATTATTTGCTAATGAAAAATACCACTGTTACAGACATAAAAAAAGGTATATCCTCCTAGAAAGTTGTACTTTTTTACTGCACAGAAAAAGAAAGTGATATTAGTTAGACCCTGCAAAAAGAAAGCACATACAGAATTTCTTTCAAAATGGAATCTGGGAAGAAAATTCTTTCAGAATTACCTGTAATTATTTTTATTTTTATTCTTATTTGATTTTTTTAATGCTTCTTCCTTCCTGTAATAAACATTAATTGACTACCATATTGCTTATAAGTATACCAACTTGATAGTAAATCTCCAAGTTTGTTTAAATATTTGACTTTGTGCACTTCAGCTTGTTCCTTCCCTTTTTTTCACCTTTTTTTGTACTGTTTTGGGTTTTGAATTTTTCCACTGTAACTTGCTCAGAATAACTGTATTAGGTCATGCCAAAGGTCTTATCTAGCTCAGTATTCTGTCTCCAGCAGTGGTGATAAGTGGTGCACCATTAGTGTACCAGTAGAAAAATTCCTGTTAAGATTGTTTGCTCAGGGTGAGAAGGGTCATGGAAGGCCATATTTTTTATTATGTAAGTGCTTTTCACTTTTTTTTTTCTTTTCTCTAAAAAAAAAATCTGTGCTGTAAACCCAACTGCTTATTCCTATTGTAGGTAAGGCTATAATTCTGCGAGGTGTCATGGCTAATGACTGCAGAGTTGGGCTGCAAATATTTTTTTACTTCTTCTTTCATAGAAAATCATTATCAAAAATAGTAAGAGAGAAATATTTGAGTCCATCCAGGAGTGGTTAGCTGGGACAGAGATTACATAAAAATTCCTGCTTAATACTGTGACGGCATTTCTGGAGGATAATATTTTTTCCTTCCTTTATTCATTCATTTGTATCTGTCTTTGTGGGACACTTAAGTTTTTTTTCACTTTTGAGATATTATTTAGGGATAAAAATATCAGAACAGTTAGCTTTTCTACTGGAGAGCCAGGCAAGAGGAATCATGACATTTTTTAGAGTTACTATTTTTACAATTATGACTAGAGAGATCATCCAATGTCATGGTGAGCAGTTTCTTGCATACATCTGAAATAGATGAATAAAATACTATTGATAGGCATTCCAGATAGATTCCATAAGGAAAACTGAGATGGATGTTTATTTTTATCTATGGTAAATTATAGAACAGCATAAATAGGTGTTAAATGTCATTTAGTGTGTTAAATTGCTGCATTTAGAGTAAGATGACCAATATTGGTATCAAAATCATAATTAGTATTGATTAATGACTGTATTTATCATTTTGACCCAAATGTTATGCTTAAATGAAATGTTTTGTTTGAAGTAACTACTGCTTTATTTTAAAATATGAGATATGGAGGATGGTCTATTGTGAGCTAGGAAACTTCATTCTGCCCTCTGTGAGTTATGACTGCATATCAAATTTTAATGAAAAAGGATAAATAAATTGTCTCACAGTTCACCATCATCCACTATATCACTCAGTTCATCCCATATAATATGTAATAAACTGAATGCTTCAATTTTTGGTTTATGCGACCATTTACAACCAGTACTATTGCCTGAGAAATTGTCATCCCACGGTAGTTCACATAACCAGTGAGAAGTCTAAAGTTCTGTGCTGTACAGCTTGACTGAAGAACACATGCTTTTTAAAAATCTTTAATAAAGATAAGACTGGCAAAAAGTTGAGATACATCAATTAAAGAATATTATCAGTAATGTAGGATCTTATTCCTCAGCTCTGTTTTTGACATCGTCAGGAGACAAATTTCAAATAGGGAAAAGAAACTGAAACCAACAAAAGAGGACTCAGTAATATAGTTTATGCAATGATTGCTCTATTCTGTTGCTGTGTTGTCTGATTAATTCTTCTATTCACTATTAATGTTGTCCTTCTAAGAAGAGAGATCTAACACTAAAAAACTGTAGAGGTAGTTGGAGCATCTATTTTTCTAAGAAGTCTCTTGGATGTCTCCTGGTGAATCACAAAGAAATTAGAGAAAGAAAACTGACAAAGATGGGAGGCTAGGCTACTTTTAAAAGCTCTGATTGTAGCAAGAAGAAATTTTTTAGAGAAATCTTTATTTCCAACCTTCTTTATATTCATCATACCATTGTACATTGTCCATCCGTGTGAAGAGACAAAAATAAATGTCACACTACAGTTAATAATCATTGAAGAAACTGGGGTAAATTTACTTCTCTGATATGCACAGCCAAGATTATGAAAGCAAGGAGCACCAGAATTCCCACTGAAGTTTACTGGATTAGAGTTTACTGATTAAATATCATTTTCCCTAAGGAGGGTTTTCAAGTAGTTTACTTAATAATTTCACTTCTAATGCTATGAAAGAGATCTACCACAATTCTTATTTAATAATGACATAAAAATTACTACTCACAGGAAGAAACATGTATTAAGCAGAACTGCTTCACAGAGATTTTTTTCCGTATTCTTGTTAGTGGCTTCTACGGAGGCAAGAATGAGCAAGGTATAGATCCTTTCACTCTGGACAGTCTGGGCAGGCATAGGCAGAAGAAGTGTTCCAGAAGGAAAATTTGATGAGATGGTGGAACAGTCCTTGATATTTTTGATTTTCTGGAGAGTAGCTGTTTGTCACACATCTTTCACTATTTTATATGAATAAAGGTTGAAGATACCTTCAGTAAGTCAAAAACCCATGTACAATATGGAATACTGAGCTATTATCACTTTTTTAACAAAACATGAGCACCTGCTGCTTTAGAATTATTCCCAAGAAGAGAAATATTCATCACAGTGGGATTCTAAAAGGATATTTTTACATTATGGATGGTGATGAGCAATGGAAAGGTGCAGAATAGAATGTATTAAAGATCTTTCCTTAATATGAGATGACTGATGGACTGCAAATGAAAGTTAAGGAGTTTTTTAACATTCTTTTGTGAGTACCAGATTCCCCACACAAAGTATGAAGATAATTTTGTGGTAGCTCTGGAGATCTAAAAGTTTGGAGGCTTTTTGCATTTATTTCTAAGGACAGGCACTAGTTCAATTTTTAAAATAAATTAATTCTTAGGATCAGATAACCACCTTTACCCTGGCTCATAAAGAAGTGAGAATTGCATAGTATTACTTAAACTTCCCTGTGCATGTATGCATCTATCTCACTACTTTTTGTACCTGCTGGCCAATTTTAACCAAATTTAACAGCTGGGTGAAGTGAATTGCCTTTTTTTAACATCCTCACTGAGAAAGATTCTGAATCTCAAGACAAATCTTAATTAGGTACCAGAGAGATCATGCCAGCGTGTACTACCAGGAATCTCCACACTAGGGAAAGTCTAGTGAAATTTTCACACAATAAAAGCATGAGAGTCCAAACCTTGAGATGTGGACAGTAGAATTTATGAGCTCTGCTGCTTATGTTGCTGTACATGTATAGCACATTTATTATGAATTTCCTTAATTTTGATGACTTCTTAATGTTTCAAAGTATTTTTTCGGAACTATGTGTCTGAATACTAAGACCCAAGTGAACACAATACTTACTGAAGCTAATGGGAGATAAATGTTGTCTGGGTCTCTTAATGTGGAAATGTTTCTTCTTTTTTATTAGTGTTCCTTATTATTGAAATGACTTTTACCTAAATGAGAGAAAAAAATCCGTTGTGATGGATCATGTTTCTAGACTCATGAACTATTTCTCAACAGTTCATAATTTTCTTAAATGTGTTCATTATTCTAAACCACGCATCAGATCCATTTGCTGAACAATACTTGCTGCCTAGGTCGAGAAGAGTAACTTCTAAAAGGTTTGTGTGCAAAATTGGAGCTGTGCTGGCTGAAGTTCAATATATGGTCTTAATACAAAGACGGAAAAATTGCCTTCCTAGACTGTTCTTCCATGCTATCTTAATCTATAGTGTTCCAAACATACTCTCAGTAGAGATTTCATTTATTAGTGTATTAGAAAAATGAGATTGAAAAGAGTTGTGAACTCCATCTGGTTGTTCCACAGTCCCATTAACTATATTGGACTTTATCCTGAGGTTTTCTTCTGCTCCAGCACTAGCTTTTAAAATTCCAGCATCTCAGGTGGCTAACCATATGTGTTCTTAATGAGACAGGGAGTTAATTACCCATCTAATTTCTTTTAAAAATTCCCTTGCTTTCACTGAAGAAGCCTCACAATTCTATCTCCTTGCATGTCTTATGGCTCTTTATTAGTGATGGATATTTGGTGCTCCACATTTCTGAAACTGAAAAGCGGGAATCGGCAGGAACGTGTTTGTGCATTATCCTGAAGAGGTTTCAAAGGCTTGCACTGAACATGACTGTATAGCAGCAGAAAATGTTACCGAGAGAAACTGATTATCCAAAGAAAAACTGCAGAGTAAACCAGGGAGAAAAGAGAAAACACAGTTTTCAGTAGATACATAGCTCCACTTAAAAGATTTTGAAAGTATTTCCTTCTAGAGACAACCTTTGTCTACTACTTCATGAAAGCAGTCTAAAAGTTGTCTTTGAAAGATTTTCTTTAAACATGAGAGCTCAAAGTTTTGTGGAGTCTCTCGGGACAGATTTCAAATGTTTGAATGAAGGCAGTCAAAATTTGAGCATCCCAGTCTGGGCCACTATCATCAATAGAACGAAGTGATTGCTTCCAGGAAATAAATTTTCTGATGTATCTTAGACTCTATTTCCTGATAAATGGGTTACTTTTCAGAAGGGCATCTTTCCCAACACTGACTATAAAGGACATTTTATGTATAGTCTTCCAGGTCTAACTCCTGGGCAGATAAAGTTTGATAAAAGAAATGCTGCTACTCAAATGCAATTATTTTCAAGATTTTGGAATTATTTCTGATCTATCTCAGATCTCTGTCACTATCAGGGGAGAAAGAGATAACAGATTATTATAATACATATTATTTTTATTTTAATAATAATAATGTTAACAATAATAGTCCTAATAATAATGATATATGCAGCCTTTAGAAAAATGAATTTGTGTTCCTAGTATTAGACACAATCACTATTAAGGGTCATATTGCAGAACTTAGTAAGACAATAAGCCAGTAGCCAATGTTCTGCATAAATAATGAGCCAAATCAAAATCAGTCATGCATCTAATTGGGACATTTGTACTACACTGCTTGAGGCATAGAATACTTTTTTTATGCTCGATATGTGCTTGGCAAAATTAATCAGATAATCAACTCTCAGTCTCATCTCTATTTTCTGAAACTCTTCGTGGCACTACATAAGGGTAAGATAGCATTTCTGCTGACGGTGGTCTTTAACAGGTTTTTTAAAAGGGAGATAGCTATGTCATTCAAGACAATAAATAACCATAGAGGAGATTTAGTGAATATTATAATTCCTTAAAAAGTATCCATGTCTGGGGGGAAAGAATCTGACTGGTCATCCAGGCCTTCTTTCTAGCTTTTCAGATAACCTGATGGTTGACCATAGCCATATTTCTGCCTGTTTCATGCCTTAGTCTCCTCCTTTCCAAAATAAAAATAATGATAAACTATTCATCTTTGTATTACTTTGATGTCTGCTGACAGAGCCATTTCATAAGCCCAAGAGATTGTTTCCAAAATATAGCTCACATTGAGGTCTCAGTGAAATATTGGAAAAGCCTAGGAATGGGACTACAATCCTGTCAGGCTCAAGGTCCTGAGCTGATTAGGGCAAAAAACTGTAAACAGCACCAAAAAATAAAGAGTGCTTTAGGAAGATAAGATCAAAATATTCATTCTTAAACAATACACTGTCAGGAAGGAAATTATTCCCACATCTCATGCCTGAGAAGGCCAGGGCCCAACTGAGTCCCTGGTTTGATTCATCCAATGCACCTGTGGTCACCTGGAATTTTTGGCAGCTCCCTTTCATGCTGCCTTCTCCCCTGTGGGCCCCATCATCAGAAAGGAGATGTGGAGACATTATGTAGCAGGACAACACCCTGAGGCTTTTTGAACCTTGTTGCAGCTCATGTAAAAAGGACATATTTGATGACTTGCAGAGGACCCTTTCTTTGTGTTCAGAGGACAGCATGAGCTGGTCATACGATGGGATATGGACAGGAGATATGAGAAAAAAATCTTGTTGACAATAGAACGGGCAAATGGACAAACACAGGAGAGGAAAAACCACAATGTGCATCCCTCAAGATATCTCATGGCAAGATCTATGCATCTATGTGAGCTGTACTGCCCTAAACTACAGAAAACATGGTAGTACAGAAGACCCCTTGTACACTCTTTATTGTAGTATTCTTATCTATGTTTGTCATAGAAGCAGAAGAGATTCTTTTTTAACTCAGGAAAGAAAAGGTACCATGTGCAGAATATTTGGGGAACTGGATTTCAAGACTCACTAAAGAGGAAAAGATACTGAAAAGAATATTTCTGAATACTAACATGCATTGTCTATATCTAAGGCAGGCATTAGTTACTTGATTTTGTTTAGCCTGATAGTGATAGTACATTAACAAAGAGCTCTGCATAAATATCAGTTTACTGCAGTGTTAATCAGAACTCTTTGGGGGAAATTTTTCAACCAAGCACTCTCGACCCAATTGAAATGAAAAAATAAAGTATTTCAAAGTGGCTGTTTTGTTGCTTGATTATGTCAGAGAATTTAGCAGATCTCTCTCCAAATTATACAAACTTTTCGTGGGACAAGAGGACCATCAGATCCAGCCATAAGTCCTTTCCTGCGATGGGTTTAGTGTCCTTACACCAGCCCTGTGTTTCAGGAAAGCTCTAATAATTCCCTGTGCATATGCTTTCAGCCCTAGAAGACATATAAATACATCTTAGTCTGGGCCATCACAGAGGTTTTTATGGGTAAGGTCAAGATGAATAAAACAAGCTATAACCTAAACCTTCTCTAACATTGATGTTGACTGAAACCTCTTCTGAGATTTTAAAAAACTTTTATTAACTTTCTCAAGTTTGCTGTTTTTCGTGGTTGTCTGACTCCTTAGTAGAGCAGATAAATCTCTTCAATGGAAAACTGACATACTACAAGAGACTATTCTTGCTGTGTTTCTGATTTGGCTGGCATGACTATAACTCAGTCATGTTCAAATGCCGGTTCGTAACTCCTTAAAGTAATGGCTTTGGGAAATCGGGCTGGCTGCAAAATCCTCTTACATTATATACAGCAGTCACAGGCAATTAAACAGTTAAACCAGAGGCCTGCCTAGAGAAAACGAGAATATTCCCCACAGCATGTTAGTTGCTCAATAGTCTTGTCCCTGGGCCTGTGTGGGTTGTGACAACATGATTTTAAAGTAATTATTTGGTAAAACACCCTGGTTTGGATGCTTATCAGCATAAAAAATTTACGTCTCAGTTTTAAGCAGCTCAGCTCTGATCTGCCTATGAAATAACATTAACAATACTTAAAAGAGATATAACAAAAATATTATGGGGGTTCAAAACTGGGTAGATACCAGCAGCTTTCCTTTTCTGAGTAGGAAAAAAAATACAGTTATAAAACCATCAGAAAGATCATTTGTGTTTGTCAAAAATAAAGTGAAAAAGCTCAGAGAATTGATATAAAATTGACAGACAAGAGAATAATGTGAATTCAGTGGCATTTCCTCATGAAATACAGAACTAAACATTCTAGAACTAAACAACGTGCATAAATATGGTGAATTCATTAGGGTCATTCCTGTGGTTAATTAGTTGTTTAGCTGGCAAATCCAGGCTGAAGAGAAAAGCCTGTCTAAAAACAACTAATCAAGTGTTCAATATTAAAAGAAACAACTTGTCTGGAGGCTAAGAAATTGCAATGTTAAAATATTTTGTTCTCAGTTACTTAAATTTATCCTGGAAACCTCAAGAAAAAGTCTCAGAAGTTAAGTGACTCAATTCAGAAATAAAACACTAAAAACCTGATGTACCTCTTTCTTTAAATTCTAGTGGTCAAACAACTTGGATTTGATTGTCACCCGATGCAAATTTTATACAAGTGTATTTTCACTGATTTCATCATTGCTCCAAGTTGCTCTTTCAATTGAGTAAGATCAGAATTAAATTATACTCAAAGTTGCATCAATGCTGTACACCTATACTGTTCATAAAAAAATACTAAAATATTCCAAACGTGCACACCAGTTTGTAGAATTTTCTTTTCAACACGTAACAGAGTTTTTTGGTTTTCCGTTGATATCACCACCTTTATGTCAGAAGCAAGAAATTTTCTATTGCTCTGTTAAATCTAAAAATGCTTTAGGTTAAACTTCTAGGATGTATTTGAGCTGGTACTGTTGTACTTAGTGAGTATGGTTTTCTTCCTTTGTCACTGTTCAACCAACCAATTTATATGCAGAAATCTGTCTTTATGGTGCTGGTTTTGTTCTAAACTTTGGTACGTTTTACCTCAAAGGATCACAGAGATTTTTAACAAGTTCTGTCATAATATCTAAAGTAAATCCTACTCAACTGTCAATTTGGAGGATTAAAAGTTATGAAACAGTGATACCTTAAGCCTTGGTGAGCTCTGCTTCTTGCTACAGACCCTTGAAGTTTACAGGCTGTTGGAGACAAGTTTGTGAACGTGACCAATGAACAAAATGAATGCAGGTTAGCAGTGAAAGTATTTTGATTAGCATCATAAGTATGCACAGTTTAGGAGTTCGGGAAATCTCATGTGGAAAGCAGATGAAGTTCATGGGAATATATATTGCTAAGACAAGTTTTTCCTGTGGGTTATGGATGGAATGGGGAAGGTATAAAAGTGTTGGGGGAAAGCATGAAAGTGTTTGAGTTAATACTGAATTGAAGGGTAGTAATGGCTGATGTCTTTTGGAAAGTATAGAGGGGTCTGACGCTCTCCACAAAAAGTCCTAAGTTTAAAAAGATAGAGGTAAAGTGAGGGAGATAAAACTGGAAGAACTTTAAATTGAAGATAGTTTTTGAGTGATGACATAGGGAAATGTTCATTACCGGAAGGGGTGATATTAGGGTCAAACCTGATTTCCAGAACCCTGATCTTCTGTGTCTGAAACAGAGATATCAGATTTCCAGATTAGAAAAAAGGTTTGCAGTGCTTCCAGCACAACATGATGTAAGGAGGAGGGACTGGATGACAATTTTAGCTGCATTAACTAAATGGAAAGGCATAGGTCTGTATTGGCCATAAAGGAGCAAGAAAAATAAAAAAACTGCTCATTTTCAATCTTGAATATGTTTTTATAATGATGCTTGTTTCAGAGTAAAAATGTTAACTGTATTACAGCCCCTGTGAGCCATCTTAAGGATCTTCTACCGCTTATTTTGACAAAATTATTTTTGAGCTTAGTCTTTTAGATTTAGGATGGCCTTTTGATTTCAAAGATTTAAACAGTTCCCACAGACTTGAGACATCTCTGTATTGCCTTGGAAATTCTTTCATCACTGGTCATAGCTACACGGTCTATGGCAACACAGCTTTGACTTATGATGCCACACATGCCTTACATCCTATAAGTGCTCGCAAAGTCCATGGTCTTGTAATTCAATCTCATCTTTTGAATGCTTACTTTTTCATCATTGTTAGAGCAAGGGGAGAGGGAGAGAGTAGTTAACTAAAACTAAATGCTAGTGTATTTTTAATAAGCTTTTCCTTTGGGAAAAAAAAAAAAAAACAACTTGAAGAATGCGATGAAGTAATATATAGGTAGTTCACAAAAACATTCCTACCTTTGATAATGAATGGGTAAACAAAAAAAAAAAAAACAACAACATGCCACACAGTTACATTTTTCTTCACATTAGAGGTCAGAGAGGGTAGGAAAACTGCTTTTTCGTTTAATTGCATATAAACATGTCCCCAGCCACTGCTTAAGCCAGACCGTACACAGAATGTTAAACTACTGCATGGGAAGTAAGCAGAAAATTAATATTTAGTGAAAATCCTGCATTAACCCCTTGATCCTGACCTTCAGGTTTAATGGGGAACTGGAACAAAGATGTAGATCAAAGGCTTCTGTGCTGCAGTAACAACAAAGAACACAACTATACTTCCCAGATATGGAAGCTCATCCCTTTCCGTATCTGGAAAGTTTTGACACAGCTCTAGATAGTTCCAAAATTCTGACTGACCCCACATAATCCCACTGAGAAGACGAAAGAGGCTTTTATTTACCCATTTCATTTACCTATTTACCCTGCACCTTAAGGAAGTCTACATATCAGAAAGGAGAAAATTATTTCCTCACTTGAATACCTCTGCTAGGCTTTGGCCAGCAGTTGTCCTAGTCTATAGTCATAGATCTGAAGATATGGACACATATGTTTGTTGGCCTTGGCCTGGATGTCCTGGGACATTGTCTTTCCCTATGGCATTACAGTATCGAGCTCTCCCCATAAGTATTCTCTATGTCTAGCAAAGGATTTTGCTGAATATATTAATCTCTCACTTAGAGTCATCCATCACAGTTTGCTGCTCTCAGAGTCATAGTTCAGTGACAGAGCACATACATGCCTGTCCACTGGCTGAGTTGTCATAGCTGTCATTTAGGATCACCCTGTGGGTGTGGAGGAGCTGTAGATAGGGTGTGGGCCAGTCAGAGGATTCTCCTGAAGAAGGATGTTCATTGTGGAGAACAAGCTTAGCAGTAGGAAGAGCTTTTTAAAGAGGAGATGATGGATGTTCTTGAACTCCATACACTCAAACCAAGACTAAAGGCCAGAGGACAATATCAATATGTGGCAGTTCCATCACTTGCCCAGGGTTTCTGAAGAATGTATTTACCACAGTCCTCAAAAACTTTTCCTTTCTAATGGGACCCTTCTTCTTCTTCTTAGTATTTTATTTGTTACCTGATCCATGCCTCTCCAGATAATCGAAAAAGAAGCAGGCATGGTAACTCCCACATTCTGCCCAGCACTTGGCACTTACAAAGATACTGTCACCAGTGGAGGAGGAAAAGGACAGACCATTTTTTTTCCCTATAAGTCTATTGTTAGAACCCCTTTTATACTAAAACTCGCTGATAGATACAGAATTGATAACTGTACTGTAAGTCTAACTTAAACACCTGAGATTTCAAAATCAATAAATCAATCATGAGCCCTGGTACAGAAATCCTTTGGAGTCTGAGGAAATATGGATTAATGCTGAGTTCTGTGCTTCAGTCTGTCAGGATTCTGTAGTTCCAAGATTCACAACTTTCCCCTGTCACTACCACAGACATCATTTCTGAAACTTGATGGTGGCAAATTTAAACAGTAATGGTGTCTCTGCTAAACATTTCTGTGCATTTATAAAACCCAAGTGCCCATTCACAGCCATTACAGGCATTGGGACAGGGAGCACTCGAGGGTTTGCTAGAGCATGCCCAGGTGCCGAACACAGAAACAAGAAAGGTGCTCCATCTTGATGCACAAATCTTTCCAGGTTATATTTTAGCGGCAAAGATGTCCTTTCACAAATCTTCCTTTGAAGAATTCAAACTATTCTACTGCTAATAGAAGTGACAAAACAGATATGGGACTGGCTTATACTTTCAATCTCCACTGTAGTGCATGTTTCAATTAAAAGTAAAATTACCACATTCTTTAGTTTGTGTAATTTTTCGATAGAATGGTACATTTATATGTTAATTTTGCTAAGATCAACTTTATTTATCTACAGGAAGCTATTCCAAGATTGTTGTACGTTTTCTTCACTTCTGAAATGTTATCACATTTAATTGCCTGATCTTATTTGGGTTGCAATCATAGTCATTAATTAGCAGGAAGGTGAGGGACAGCATCATATCTAACTATCTGTTATGGCTGCTTTAATGAGAAAAATACCTGCCATCATTTTAAAGGCATCCTGTATACTTCACAAATACAGCTTGCTGTAGCATTCTCATTTAGACTGTGAACATCAAAGGAAATTGATGTCAGGTGTGAACAGAAGCTGTTGAATATATCTGTTGAGGAAGCTGAGTGGTATGTCTGGATGGGAGAGATGAAGGGCAGCTTAAAACATTAACAAAACTACAGGTAATTAGTGTAAACTTTCAAGGGTAAGGTATGCTTGAGGAATAAAAATGTTGTTTATAGCTATTCCCTGTAGTGCCACTATTGCTAAGGGTCTGTCAATGTTTTCATTTATAAAGCTCTATTTTTATAGGATTGTGCACTAGTAATAAAAAATGTGCTTGGGGCTAGAAGTTGACAATTTAAAGAAAAATAAATTGGTTTTGTTGTTTTCTCTTTTTTTTTTTTTTTAATTATATGAGTATAGGAATAATAGAAGTTTATCTGTTTTGAATGGTTGTTTTCCTTTGTATAATTCAGCTGTTTGCTTAAGATCAAATTAATGAAATTTGGCAAGCAATTCATTCTTGGTATGGACTAATTGGTATTGGAATTCTTAGGAAAGAATAAGTAGAACAAGATTATTTAGTATTTCACAGGAAAAATTATACCTTTAAAAGGTATAAAGAATTCAAGGCATCTGCAGATTACATTGAATAAATATTTTCATTGCAAGGAAAGTGCTAGAGCACACAACCTGGAAAACAGGCTTTAAGAAGTGCCAAAATGTAGACAAGTGTGGTCAGTTTGAAAGACGTAAGCTTGCTGTGCCCTATCAGCCTTGCTGACTGGCTGCTGTTGATGTTATAATTCTCCATAAATAGGATACAGTAAGAACCTTCTTAGGCTCCTGATATTCTATGTGCTTAAGAAAGACACAAAACAATTTCCTAGGGAAAAAAATGCCTTTTGACTCTTACCATGCAATTATAGCTGAATTTTGTTTCACTGTTATTTCATATCACACTCTCTTTACAGTAAGGGACACTTTTTTTTCCTCACCACATTACAACAATCAGAGTAGCAAAATAATGGTTGTACATTTCAGAAAAGGTTCCTTATAAATGGAAGTTTAAGGGCCAAAGATGGCATGGGTCACACGAGTGCATATCTAGAATAATATGTACTGTCCATACAAGTTTCTTCACCTTCCAAGGTCTCCGATTGCTTTAGGAGAAAAGTCAAGTATCATTACCATATTACATGGATGAGGGAACCTAAGGCAAGTAAAGAGTTGGTTTAAATTCCTCTGAGTAGAGTAAGCTAACAGGGGACTGAAAGCCAAGTCTCTCGAAACACCATCCTAGTGCTTTACCCACTGTATGAATTTGTCTCTGCTATCTTTTGAAGTCTTGCAAATTACTGGTGCAAACTCTATCTCAAGTGTTGGTATATACTTCAAAATGAAATCCTTTAAGTTTTGTATCTATTTTAAAGTTTTCTACCAGATACTTAAAATACAGCCTGGATAAAAATATATGGGTATGGATTTGGTGGTTTTGGGGTTGTTTTTTTTTTTAATTGTGGAATCTATTGTTTTATACATACACACACACACATATATATATATATGGTATGTTCTTCTCAAATATCATAGTTGCAAACTCACAGTGCATCACTGCAAAAGAAGTAACACTGTAGTCACAAATTCTTGCTGCAGCAGCTTTTGATAAGAGTAGACTTTTCAACATGAGAGAGTTCTACGCCGATGCCCTATGTCCTAATCCCTGTAAAATCAGGATTTAACTTTCCTGATGATTGTTACAGTTGTCTTTCTGTGGGAACACATTGTTGCTTTCCGGCTACCTGACAAGCAGTTTCTGAACCTGCAATCATTAATCCAGTTACGTGTGCTCAAAAGGCAGGATCACGGTCATCTGACCCAATCATCTCCATAGCAGGGGCTAGAAAATATCCTAAACATGGTTTTGTCTTCAGAAATGGAACATCTTTTAGAAACATCCGAACACAAGCCACTATTTTCTCTGTGTAGTTTCATGACTTTTCAAAGAGAGTGAAATTGCCCTTTTCACTTTATACCTCCAGAGCCCTTATAAGCCCATAGTCAGTGAAACTAAGATCCTTTTGCTAACTGGAGGTGCCTCTGTGAGGGAAACTGAGGGGGAGTGGCCAATCTGGATTCTGATACTAATTTTTTAATGAAGACAGTCTGTGAATCAATACCTTCTGATCTTCATCATGCTCATATATATTAGGTTTCTTTTCTTCCTCTCTCTTAAACTTATCACCCACTGCCCTTATATGAAAGGGCTGAATTCTGCCCTTAGATCCCTGACTTCAATTGAATTTCAGTTTAAAGGCTGAGGGAAAATTTGGCACAAAAATCCCATATATTCACACTTTTTTTTTTGAGAACATGAAGCTATGTTTGGGTGCAATAAACACCTGTCATCTTAAATAGTAAAGAATGTACTGCATTCTGCTTGTGTGGGGTCGCTTTTTTTCAGGATAAAAGTGCTTTAATTTCTAGTTAAATGCAAAGACACAGAGGAGGGACTAACATTCAGGAAAAGGTATTGTAAGGAGAACCACAAGTAAATCCAAATAAATAGAATACAAAATATTCTATTTTATGCAAACAGACACAAAACTGCTGTTTTAATTCAGATGACCTTGGCACGGCCATTTTGTAAAAAAAAAATGATATGCCTAATATTCATATGGAGATGACAAAAACTGGTTTAGACAGTTCCCAGTGACAGACAAGTAGCCATAGCCTATGGAAAGCTTGAGCAGAACTCTTTCCCCATTTCAACAATTATCTTTTTTTCTCTCCAAAGTTAAACAATAGATAAGACCTCCTAATGGCTTTCCATGTGTTCATCACAGTTACCTGCGTGAATTTGCAGTAATTAAGCAATCTGAAACACTGACTGACCCAGAGAGAAAGCTATTCCATACCAGTGGTGTCCTTGAAATGTCTTCATCATCAAGAGATCTCTTCTCTTCATCTCAATGAAAGCTAACGTCAGCACTACTGTGTAGCAACCCTTCCCCTATATAGCTATTGAAATCTTATAAAGATGCTTTTGTTTTATATTAAATAAAAAAAGAAAGGAAAAAAAAGAGAAAAATCCCACTAGCCAAACAGCGTAGGCAGAGAAACAACCCTGTGAAAATGCTTCTGCTATCAGGAAGGAGGGAAAGGGGGCTTGCTGGGGATTAAAAACAGTCCTTTTTTTAAGGTCAAAAATATAATTAGCATTTGAAAGGATGTGAAGATGCACTACCTCAGGGACCACAATGGCCAAATTTGTGCCATTTAATGTCAACAGCCATTGGAGTTGTGATAAAATTAATAGAGCCTTGTGTGATTGATAACATACCTCATCTGCCATTCCAGTAGAAAAATCCCACAGGTTTAGCAGCAAGGAACAATGTTTAGATCACTTTTGAAAGGAAGCTGTGTGAAAGATGTACTTATGAGCTTTCATTAGCTTATGAAATCTGTGACGACCTTCCCCACTACCAGTACCACAAAATAAAAATGTATTGTTTAATTATTAACTGTAGGAGGTGAGGTTAGTATATCTCTTTAATAACAGGATGCTGGTTTTGGATACTGAAGGTCGAGAGGGAAGAGATTTTCTACAGTGATTTTTTAAATGGAAAAACAGTAGTTTATGTGAGGGAAAGAAAGGTGGTGGATCACCAACAGTGAGGGGAGTTCAACAATGGCTTGAGGTCTGAAAGGAAGCCAGGTGTTCTGTAAATACCATACACTTTAACAAGGAATCAGGGTTTTTTTTCTCTCATTGATAGACTGCACCCATTTTACTACCCTATTCTGAAAAAATGTTTAAGTGTTTTGGCCCACATGACTTTAAAAATCACACTGATTAGTTGTGTTATTAATCAGAAATTAAAATTTTGCTTAAGGACACCAAGTCACAAGCCTTGTAGGGGGCATATGTGTGATTCTGTTGAAGTGAAAATGCAGCCTGGTCATTAATGTAAAGAATTGCCGTAAATCTGTTTCCTGTTTCTGGGACAATAGCTTTTCTACATTTTAAAAAACAGGTTTTTTATCTGATTTAGAATCATATAGGGGTACAATTTTTAGATTTTTTTTGTTATTAATATTCCTTTGATTTTTTACAAACTATAAATTAGTACAATAAGTTAACAATTTATCCTGCCTTTTAGTGAATATTATGCTAGACATGCATTTCTAATAGCAGTGGTTTTATCCTACTGAAAACTTTCAATGATTGACTGAAAAACAATGGATAAATAGCTGAATATAAGCCATGGGATGGGAACAGTGTTTTCATATGTTTTCACTAATATTTTATGTTATAAAGGTAATAATGTCAGTGGAAAGATATCCAGTGTTTAGAGTTAGGAAAGATCTAACACATAAGCGTAGTATCTTACCTCAGTGTGGAGAAGCACCAGGCTGCAACTCATCACAACCCAATTACTTCAGCGCTGATTTTTAGCCAAGACTTCCACTGTAAGTCCCAACATATTCCTCAATAGTAGCAATAAAACAAGTCTACCTGATCTGTCAAGAGTAGAGCTAGCCAGGGGAAATCACTGGGGCAAAAGGTGAACTGGTTAAACAAAAATTGAATCTTTGATGAAAAATTTAATCAAAACTTAAATGTGAACAAAAAGGGTTATCCATCAAGATGGCAAAACTTCAACTGCAGCAGTCACTTAATGCATTAAATAAAGTGCTGAATCACTATGAATTGCCCCAGTGATGGTAACCATTCACCAGCTTCAGTGAGGAAAATACATGTCAGAGGAAAGGAGCCACAGTTATACCATCCCCAGATGTCATTACGCTGCCACTGCCTCTGCCCTCTAAAAAATTGCGCAGAACCAATTGAAAAGTTCTTGAAACCCAATTATTTGCTCTGAATCAATAGTTCAATGTAGGAGGTCACTAGGCCAGAATTTCTGTTAGTAAATCTCTATCACTTGAGCATTTGGCAGTAGTGCACATGTCTGACATCTTGCTTCCTGACACATTGCAGAGGCAGTGAAGGCACAGGAGGAACAGGTATAGATGCATAATGACTAATAAAGGCCTCAAAACCTGAGACACAGTTTACTCCACACAATATACAAGTACCTTAGCTAAGAATTATCATCACATGTCATGCTTTTAACAAATAAATTCATTCAAGACTTTTAACTGATGGGGAAAGCTTCCTGAACAGTCTAACGCTGTGATAACTTAATGGGACTATCCATATCCCAGCTGATAAATGCACAGTAATTCATGTCAAGATACTGGCACTCAGAAAAGCTGATGGACAGAATTATACTTTAAATACCACTTACCTCCCCAGGCTAAATAGTGTCAAAAAAGACTGACCTTGGAAATTGAGTAACAATGACAACATTTTTTAAAAAATGCATGTAATACCAAAACAAAAGAGGAAAAAATTGTTTATTTTATATTCTTCAATGGATTGTTGAATGTAGTGAAGCATATTCGTTTTCCTTTTATAAAACATTTAGTCTGTAAAATATGATGATTTGAGATCGCAGAGATTAAAACTCTATGCATGTCTAGTAGCACTCATAACTATGACAAGGAGCTGAAAGAAAGAATATGATTAAAATTGTCTCAAATTTCCCAGAAAACTTTATTTTAAGCTGGTATTACTATGTCAGTGACTTGTTTGACTATGCCACTGACTTCTTTTAGCATAAATCAGTTGGGCTGAAAAAACTCTTCAAAGACAGATGTCTTCCTTCACCCTGCAATATTTTACAAATTTCACCTATAATGATCTATTGACCAGATTATTTACAATATTTCAGCCAAAAAAAGCCTATTATTTCCAAGTTTTCAGAAAGCTGCCTGAAATCCAGTTCAGAGGAAAAGAGATGAATGGAGAGAAAAGGGTCAGGCTTGTTAGTTTATGATGCAGTTTTCTGAAGATCATGTTCTTACTGAGCGGCCTTTATTTCCTCACAGCTCGCAACTGCTGAGGGACTGTGTCTCCCCTCTCACACAAGTACATGTGAAGGCCCCAATATAAGCCTGCAGCTCAGCGTGTGATTTCCCCATCAAGTTTATTTCTAAGCAAAACAATATTTTCTTAATACAGTGAGCACCAGATTGGAAAGCTGAATTTTTGGTTCATTGTTAGCCTCTATTGTTAGCAATAATATCTTCTGTTTGGGGTGCAAGGCACAACCAACATATCTTCACTTAGTGGCATCAGCCAGAACTGGCCAGACAAAGCAGTCTTAAAGGTAAAAGACATTTTTACCACTAGCCAACGAGTATACTCAGATTGTGGTGCAAGGGATGAGATTTCTTTTCTGGCAAAAGTCATTGTACCTGCTCAATCAGAAAAATTAGTTTTCAAAAATTAAATTCCAGGAAAATTTTTGCAGTTGTTGGGGGTTTTTAAAATTTCCCTGTTCTCTCACTACTCTCCAGTCACCAAGTTTGGCAAATTGAATTCCTGAATTCTTTACATACTCTCAACAAAAGGAATCAAGTTCAACCCTGTGAGCTATATTATCTTAGTGCTCAGCTAGTCAGAAAAGTCAAATCAGTATTGATAATGCCACTCTAACTGCTTTTACTTAGCCTATATTGAGGACTAAGGGATGCTAAACAGCAGCAGTCGAAGGGAAGGAAGGAAGGAAGGAGGGAAGGAAGCAAGGAAAGAAGGAAGGATTGCTGTCAGACTTAGTTTCAGTGACCAACAATGAAATTTGTAGCATAGACTTGGGTGTGTAACTTGAACACAGTATAACTTCTATATTCATATATAATTAACTCTCCATCAATTTTGCACTAAATATTTTATTATGTGATATCAGATATATTTTTACTTGTAAGTTTTGTTACATCATCAATGAGGGTCATTGCTCCAGGTAAGACTTGGCACTTATTTGGCAATAAGTAGCCATTGTTAATGCTTCTCTCCTCCCAAAACAATCCTCAAACCTTACCAAAAACAACACATCATTTTCAATGAAAGACTGTTTGAAAGATAAATCCTTTCCTGGTATGTTTGTACTGTTGAGAATAATTAATTCATCTGTCTTTTGTGGCTCACTCAAAGCCACTGTTGTGTGCAGTTTCCCCTGTCTTCATATGCCATTCTTCTACTCAGCTAATGACAATAGTTTCAGCACTCTATAACCTACTTTTGAAATAATCATATTTGTTTTAAACATACAGAATATATAAAGTAGATACACAGAAATGAAGAAAAGGGATGTGTAACAGGCACAAGAGTCTTTATTTACTAAAGCATTTTGGGTCTAGGATCCTAATATATTTTGCCAATAGATAACCCAGACCAATCACAATTTAAAGGATGCTGCGTGTTGCCTGGTTTTGGGAAAGGGCAGCCTGACACACATTTTGTATTTTCTTATCCAGCAGGGACACATTTATTGGCTGGGTTTGTTGCTGGTGCTTCAAGTCCTGAAACAATTTGCAACTGCACATTTCAACGTGCCTCTGTTGAATTCAAGTATTTGAATACCAAATAGCTAAGATGATAGAAAGTAATTCTATTAAGATCCCTGATAAGAAAAAGGGTTTCAGAGACATGATTTTGAACCTATATACTGAAAGTTACATTTCCATCACATATTTGCCAAAGCTTGGTGCAAAGTATAAATAAAGATTATCATTACCTGAAGATGATCATTACCTAGTCACCTCTTAAAAGGTAATCTGCTCATAAAAAGTGGGATGCTGATTCTTGTATTCAGATAATTTTTCTGTTAATTTCTTACCTGTGATAAACAAGTACATAAAAAGGCCCTCTTGAAATACATAGGCAGATATTGAAAATTAAGCCATTGATCTATAAACACTTTGGCATGCTTCTCTGAAGGTAAGTAAATAGTTCAAAAAGAACCATTTACCTGATGATTTTCAATACACTTTTTGCAGTTCTCAAATGATTTATGAACAAATTGTGATATCCCCACATTTGTTCATTATTTTAAATAATTCTCATAAGTCTGCAGCAAACCATGATTCCTTTAATGAAGTCTCCACAGTTTTTGCTATGCAGCAGTAAGTCCACTGGCAAGTAGTATAGCAGGAATGTTCAGCCATCAGAAACAGTGTTTTGTACTGTACGTTCCAACTAAAAAAAATCCACAAATTCCTGTAGTCATTTTGTTTAATTGTGTAATTTCAAGGTTGGTTTTGGCAAATATCTGTCATTTAGTATAAACCTTTGATATTTGATTCTCATTATTTCCTGTATGTGTGCTAGTGAAACTAACCCCTATCCAAGGATAGTTTGAGATCTCAAAATTGCTGAAATTCATCAAATAAATAGTTCTGGATACACAAGCATCTTAGTTGTGGAAAGTTTAAAGAACAAAAGGATGATATTAAGCTCTATATCATGACCTGTATGCTATCATCGTGCAGATTCCTGCACTTCAGTGGCAGATAGATCAGAGCCAAGAATTCTTACACAAAATGATACAACTTTAATTAAAATGCATGCATTTATAAATTAATATGAAATAAATAGTCTTAAATACAGGTTTTGAGTTATCTTCCTACTATCTACCCTTTGTGCTGTTTCAGTGGTAAACATTAATGGAAATATTTATCCCAGAATAAACTTAAAGTTGGTAAGATAAAAAAATACTTTCTTATTTGTTTGTGTTTTCAAGAGCTTTATTACTGTTTATAGAAAAACATCAGATTCTGGGCCAACATTTAGGGGTTTAAAACACACATAAAATACACACAACCGGCTGCATATGTACATATATGCACACAGACACATGTATGCAACCCCCAGAGTAAACAGGAAACAAAAGTAGTTTTGGACTCCACAATTTCACCTGCATTCACTGTTTATGTATTTCTGAGCTTGTCTGTAATCCTGATAATTAGCCTCCTGGTACTGGTTCTGCTGAAGTGCCGGCAGTGCATTAGAAATGTCAAAATGAATCATGGTAGGAAGCACTATAGAAGATCTACAACAAGTACAGAGGGGAGGAATATTAAAAGTCAACAATACATAACACTTCATTCCCTTATTGCTTGAAAAATATTAAGCAAAAAACAAAACACAATTTGATAATTGCAGATGAAAAGCAAAGGATTAAAGAAATAAAATTGTGGAAGTAAGAATAATTGAGAAGAAACAATGCTGTTATCTTTTTTTTTTTTTTCCCCTAATAAAGCAAAAGAAAGAAACCTTTCTCAGGTTGTAATAAAATATTAATACACTAAATGTTTATAGTTTTTTTTCTACTGGTCACATTTAGCTAGGCAGAAATTTAAAAATTCTGCTGGCATGTTTGTTTGAAATAGAAAAGCCTGTAGGTCAAGTCTTTCTGAGAGAATGCCAAATGTCTTTGTGTCCAGTTATTTATGGTTTCAGATAATTGTACAGAAAATATCAAATTTGCATAGTGTGATTATTGCTGATTATTTATCTAGCAGTCAAAATGTTTCAGTGGTTCCTAGGATGACAGATTGACAAGTACTTAAAACTCATTCATTTTATGAAATTTGCATGTAATTAGGCAATAATGAAGGGGATGTTTGTGGACAGCGGATTATACTACAATATACTGGAAGTGATTCAAATGCTTGACAAAGTGTTAACATTATCTTCAGTTTCAACTAAGTCTTGAATGTTTGGCTCAAAAAACCAGTGGAAAAATGAGATGGGTTATGGAAAGTTACTAAATGCTTTGCTAGAACAAAGTATATGTATTTTTACTTCACTCTTTGTCTATTCCTACTTATTTATGCACTGTTGATGAATTGTACTTCAGATATTTCACTCATATCACATTCAGTGCAGCTCATCTGTAATAGTTTTGCTGCCACTGCTTTGGTCATTATCACAGTGAAGTCCTATGAAGAATGGCTTTCTTTGGTTTCTTGGCATCTGTGTGGTATCCGAATTTTAAAGCTCCTGCTTTGAGATTCATGCAAAGAATGTGATTTTGAGGAACTGATTTATCATACAAGGTATAATTTGTTTTTTAACCAGTTGTTTTTGCACAAATAGAATATTTTACTTTATGGTGCTCACATTAAGTGGAGGTAACCTTCACCAATACTTTGTGATGGTTGACAACTGCAAAGGACTCCTACTTGTATAAAGGTAAAAAATTAGTTCAAATGTCCTGGTGTCATATTTTGTTTGCTTGTTTCAATTACATGAGCAGGTATATCCCTGTTATTAGAGGATTTAATGTATATGAATCAAATGCACTTCTACATCTCATTCCATAGTCAGTGGTCACCTTTTTAACACATACTAGTGTGCAGGGACTTGTGTAATGAAATACATTATAATCAGCTGTTTTCAGATATTTCTCTCTCATTTTTGGAGTACATTCTGCAAATTAATTTAATATGCTCCCAAAGTAACAGTAAAGATGCCGTACAACTTTTGGCATAAAGGGAAGTAGGTTTCTACACATGGGATCTGCAAAGCAGACATGCTAATCAGGGAATAGCCTATGCTGGTCAGTAGAAGAGAGAGGTACTTTAAGAATCTGCCTATTTTGTTTTATGGAGTACACGATCAGCATCTCTGTTACAGGGCAATGAACACATCTAGGAAAGCAGCATAATCTGGAATCATGTCAACAGCTAATGGGATTTTGTTTTACCTAATGTTTTGATGGTAGTGCCATTCTTGCTTCTTTTTCCTGGGAGTAGTGTTTTAAGCTCCCACACAGGAGTCTGGGCATTTGGAGTAACTAAATTCTAGAACTAGAAGAATCTGAACTCTCGTCTGATGATTAAGTCACTCACATGAGGGGAAGTGATGTGTTGTGTCTCCAAGGACATGAATGCTCCAGCTATTGTGTTATAGCATCACTCTCTTTCTGTTTGGTCCGGAGAATGCCTAATATCTAAAAGAGCTGTGACAGAAGAGACTGAGACAATGGTTTCACTTGGTAATCTCAGAGGCCTTTTCCAAACGTGATGATTCTATGATTCTAGGATTCTAGAATTATTGCAGTTATCTATTGCATGATATTTGTAAGTTCCTAAGGAGATGATCCTCTGATAGACACAAGGTCAGAAGAGGAAAAACCAAATGAGCATCAAGTGCTCTGGCTGAGCATCCTTGCCTGTGATGTGCAGAGGCACCTAGCTCCTCTGAATTCTCTAGCTGGTGCTGTGCAGCTTCTATTCCATCATTCCTGTTTTGGCATGGCTAATCAGCATGTTTGAAACAGATATAAAAGCTCAAGCCTAATCAAAGCCTAGAACGAGGTACTTGCCAGGATCCCCAGTGCTGTTAAGACAGAAGACATTCAGTCATTAACATTCTCCAGAACTGATCTGATGAAAACAATGATACCTGGAAACTTCAGGGAACTGTACCTATATGAATACTCAAAATTGCTCTAAAACACTTAAATCTTGTATAAAATCTTTTGTGGATTTAGACTCTGCTGTCTGGGGATAATGTGGTGGGCTTCTTCCAGAGTACCTTCATGATTCCTTGTAATCTCTGGATGTCTGAACTTTCAGTTCTGCCCTTCTGAAGTAGTATAGGCTTCTAGAGGCAAGATACAATGGTTACTGATGCGGCCGCAAGAACGCAAGGTTTAATGAGGTGTTTGAAACCACAGAAGAACCTGATAATTGTCATGTGGGAATAGGAGTTTCTCCACCAAAGAGGCAGCAGAACTGGTAAGCCAAGTGAAGCACATCTGCATCAATTCACACAGGACAGCACATAAATATGAGGAGCTGGAAACCATTGCACAGCAGGAAAAACATTACACGGTTGCCATCACAGAGATATAGTGGAAGACTTGCACAGCTGTAGTGCTGAAACAGATGACTGTTCAGAAGGGACAGGCAAGGAATGAGAGGTTGTAGGGTAGTCCTGTATGTAAGGAAGTGTTATAACTGTCTAGGGCTGGGTGATGGTGATGACAGCATTGAGTGTTGGTGGGTAAGAATCAGATGAAAGGCAAAAAAGGCAGATATCGTGGTGGGAGTCTATTACAGACTGCCCAAGAAGGCTGAAGAGGCAGAAAAAATATTCTTTAAGAACGTCTCACAATTGCTAATTGTTCTCATGAGGGACTTCAACTTCCCAGACATCTGCTGGAAATGCAACACAGTAGAGAGAAATAGACCAGGAGGTTCCTGGAGTGTGTGGAGAAGAACTACCTGAAACAGATGGTGAGGGAAGCAGCTAGGGAGGGGTTGCCGTTGGATCAGATGTCAGCTGGTCACTAGTGTTGCTCCTTAGGTCTCAGTTTTGCGGCCAGTCCTGTTTAATACCTTGAGCAATGATCTGGGTGAGGGGATTGAGTGCACTCTCCGTTTGCAGATGACTCCAAGCTGGGCAGGAGTGTTGATCTGCTGAAGGGCAGGAAAGACTCTGCAGAGGGATCTGGACCAGCTGGATCAATGGGCCATGACCAGTCATATGAGGTTAAGGAAGGCCAAGTGCTGGACCCTTTACTTGGATCACAACAATCCCAGGCAGTGCTACAGGCTTGGGGCAGAGCAAGTGGAAAGCTGCCTGTTGGAAAAGGACCTGGGGGTGCTGGTTTTCAGCCACTGAACATGAGCCAGCGTGTGCCCAGGTGGACAAAAGCCACTGGCATCCTGGCCTGTGCTGAAAGTAGTGTGGCCAGCAGGATGAAGGTAGTGATTGTCCCTGTGCACTTGGCAATGGTGATGCCACACTTCAGATCCTGTGTTCAGGTTTGTGCCGCTCACTACCCCAAAGACACTGAGGTGCTGCAGCATTTCCAGAGAAGGGCAACAGAGCTGGTGCATGGTCTGGAGCACAAGTCCTGTGAGGAGAGGCTGAGGGAGCTGAGGTAGTTTATCCTGGAGAAAAGGAGTCTGAGACAGGACCTTATTGCTCTCTACAACTATCTGAAGGGAGGTTATAGACAGATAGGGATTGATTTCTTATCCTAAGTGATAAGCGACAAGATGAGAGGAAATGGGACTCATGCTATGCCAGAGGACATTTAGCCTGGATATTAGGAACAACTTCTTTATGGATAGGGTTGTCAAGCTTTGCAACAGCATGTCAAGGGAAGTATCGGAGTCACCATGCCTGGAAAGTGTTCAAGAAATGCGAATGTGGCACTCTGGCACATGGTTTAGTGGTGGACTTGGTAGTGCTGGGTTAACAGTTGGACTCAATGACCTTAGAGGTCTTTTCCAACATCAGCAATTCAATTAAGCAGTGTAGCTGTCATATGCAGTTATGGACCTGATAAGGTTGTATCTCCAGAGGCCACGTGGTATCACCTTCTGGGAAGTTTGCTTGTATGATGACACCAGTTGATAAGTATTCAGACTCCACCACCTTTTGCAGATCAAATTCTAATCCATTAAAAGTCTGGATCCTGCTTATTAACAATTTAGGTCATCCTATGAAAGATAAAATGGATACATATGACAGAAGTTTAACTAAAAGTAATTAGTATTATGTGAGATAAAAAACACTCCATCTTGGCTAGCATGTGTGCACGTAAGATTTGTGCACCCCTTTCATCTGCAACACAAATATGTCCTCTTTTCTGGCACTGATCCCCAGGTGTATTCCCACAGCAGAATTCTTATCAAGAAGTTTTATCTGCACATATCTAATACAAGATCTTTCACCCTTCTTGCCAAAGCAAATGGCTTAAACATTTGTTCAGAAGCACGAAAAAATTCTGTACTCACTGATGACTACATATTGAGTTCTATCAAAAATTTTGGGAGCATTTTTCAGAAACGATTTCACATTAAAGAGGCAAAAATGTCAGGAGAAGGAGGGGGAGAACATTCAAGCCCCTCATGGACCTTTCTCAATGAGTTTTCTACATCGTATTCTCAAATGCTTTATGTAACCTGAATTAATTACTAAATCTATTCCCTTCATTATCTAATTAACTCATTCCACTGATTTTTTCCCCCTGTCTTTTAAAAAGCTGTTCAATTACTAACGTTTCAGCATCTGCTTCTATATTCTGATGCAAGGCAGAAGGATCTGATAGTTCTTTTAACTCGTTCCGACATGTGAAATTTCAGAACCTTCACATTCTCCTCCAGTATATAGTTAGCTACCCATCTGGTTGGCTTTTTGATCGAAGGGTTTGCTCGTGTCAGAAAAGCCATATGAGAAAAGGGAGAGGAGTAGGTAGAGCACAACGGGACCATAAGCCGTATTGCTAGGCACAAGGAAAACAAGGTCACCCTTTATGGTTTCAGACAGAAGAATAAGAAGAGAAGACAACACTTGTATAGCGTACAAGGTGGCAGTTGGAAAGGTTAGGGTATAAGACCTGAGCTTCTGTGACAGTGAAAAGAATGAAAGGAAATGTTCATTCTTTCATTTATTCATAAAAGAAGACAGTGCAAGAAAAAGAAAAGTCTTTGTGGTTCCTGGGGGCTTCCCTAGTGTCAGGGGTTCTTTAAACTGCATCCAAATTTTTACTTTGGACCCCTTTTTAAAGGTCTTTTATGGATACAGAATGGTTTCATAGCTGTGAAAGGATTACCTATCTTTGAACTATAGAGTTCAATAGTAAAGAATACTAGATTATTCCTTGTAATGTATTCATTTCTTTCCTGCTATTCTCTGTGTTACTTAACATTTTGATTTCTGCAATTGAAATTACTTTAAAATAATTTAAAGGGCCCTCACTAGAAATACAGCTCTGAGCTAAAGTTTGTCCTCCATGAGCTGTCAGTTTTAACTGAGCTACAGCTGGTGTTTACTGTTTTTGGAGATATTTGATGGGCAGTGGTACTGATTAGTTATCTGTCTTCACACTGGATTATTTTTGGTTTTTAAAAGGAATAGAGAGAATGTGCATGGGACTTTGTTTGCTCTCAGATTACACACTCTTTATGCTCTACAACTGCCCAAAGTTATCAGCCTCCTTGCCTCACTTTTCTAAGTGACTTGTTTCTTTCCTGGGTGAGGACTGCACAAATTATACTGCTGATGATTTAAAAAGCCCTTACATCCTCAAAAATTGTGTGCTTCCCTGTCCATCATCCTCATTCACTTCCTCCTGCTCCAACACCAAAGAATTCGAAGTGGTGGTGCTCAAAGAAACAGGAAGGGTTTCCCCCATCCCCTTTCTTTTAGGGAACTGATACTCTTCTCAAAGGAAGGAAGCAACAAATTAAGGCCCAAAAAATAATTAAATAAATGTAGCATCTCAGGATGCAGTTTTCTATTCTCTTCTATGAGCAAGAAAGGAGAGTTCTGATCATCTTTCCTCCTTCCTGAAAGATGAGATGAATGAAGGGTCCCTAGAAAGTGACAAGGAGTTCCTGCAGCAGATTATGCTGCACCTGCTCCAGAGATACAGATGGGGAAAAAAGTCCCTAGGAATCTGAAAAAATGCAGAGCTAAAGCTACAATAGCACAAATAATTGATGAGTAGGAAACCTGGTAAGTGGGGAAGACAGAGACCAGGTTCAGCATGAGTTACATATGAGTTACATATGTTTCTAAACTATAGAAGGATACTGGAAAACTAAATTTGCATGCACTAGAGAAAGTGGATTTGAATCTCGAGACCTTTGAACCTTCAGTGTTTGCTAGGAGTCTTAAGAGAAACCCTCGACAATACTGCAAGCCACCCTGTGGTTTCTCTGTCATTCAGAGGATACCAGGATACCTGCTGGATACCATAGATGAGCATTGTTCTATGACATCTGGGGCTCTTGCATGTGACCCCAAATGGCACTTGACTCATCACCTTTACTAATACAACTACAGCATTACTTTTCATGCTTCCTTAAAATCACGTCATGGCTGCAGTATCAAAATATTACTAATGGCAACCATTTGTGCCTAGATTCTATCTGTGCCCAACATGCTTTTCTAAGACAAAAAGTGTCTCTGCTTTTTAACATCCTGTGTTTCTTTCATACACTATTTGGGCAGATAAGCTGGCCTTCAGAACTGTGTAGAAGGAGACTGAGAGGCTTGACAGCCACAATTACAGCAGTATGTGGTGAGTCATAGAATGGGTGAGTTCTGGGAAAATGGGCAGTGTCTACTTGTGGGTACTGCCCAGAGAAGAGCATGACACAGGGTTTCGATTCTCCCCTTCAAGCACTGTATGGGCAGGATGATGTGCTATTAGCACCCAAAGCAGGTGAAATAAGTTTTTGGCTTCCCCATCTTGCTGTAAGATCCCTTTGGATTCTGTTACTGAGTTAAAAGCTGATCTGAGTTTCTAGATCCGTTTGCACTTCTCAACAAAATTTCATCATCCTCCACACAGTACATGGAAAGGGAGTCTTGTCATTCAAGAGTAGATGAGCATGCTTTCAGCAGTTTAAATGTAACCTAAGACAACAGGCATGCAGCAGTAAAAGTCTAGTGTAATCAGTGTAGCTCTGCCTCATCTCCTCCTATCATCAAGCCTTTTTCCTATCCTTGCACTTGGACAGGAGAATAGGTGTTCCTAGAGCTGTGTCTTCCATCCCTGCACCCTTTATGAATCAAGGCAACACTGATGGCAGACCATGACCAAGGTCCCAAGGCATCATTTCCAGTATAAAGAAAGGTTAAAAGAGATGGAAGAGAACCTGACGTAGAAACAAAATTAGACTATCTTTTTTTTTTTTTTTTGAGACAATGAATAACATCTGATTCCTTCGAACACTGATAATGTTTGCACAGGAAAATATTCAGCATGAGAAGTAACACTGAAATGTCATCCAGATAGTCTGAGTGGTTCACAGAGAAAGCAGTGAGAACGACCAAAGGGTTGTATCATTTTAGTTACACTCATGGCAGTGGTCCTCCGCCACAGATCAGGTTGTCACAGGGCAGCAAATCATAGATGATGTGGAACAGAACTCTTCAGAGCATTGTGAAACGAGCAGAGATTTCTTTCTGATGTGTGATATTTTACCCCCAAGCAACGAGGTATGGGCTCCTTGTTCCCCATACGGGGTCTTCCTTTGCTTATCAACAGAGGTTTTAGGAACAAGATGAAGGAGAAAACCCTTCTCATATGGGTATGAGAACTCTAACAGCTATGTTTTGCAGCAGCCAGACACTTTTGCAGGAGTTGTTAGAGAGCTATAATAACCTTTCATTTATAACAACCTGGATAATAGCGGCCATGGTCTAAAAGGCTGGGGAATGATACCTCGATCATAGAAGTACCTATTGTTTGAAGAAAAGAATGGTGTTGGAGTGTTCCTTTCAAATCCCAGGCAGCGTTTGAACACATCATTCATGCTCAAGCACTGTAACTAGCGGAGAAAGAAAAAGGACTGTGCCACAATTATAACCACATGCTCTGAGTCATGCAGTTGCCGAGTTCTGGGAAATTATAAGGCCTCCAGTTCTGGGCATTGACCAGACAAGATGACAGTGTCAAGAAAGCCCCCATTGATCACAGGGGCAGAACAAGAGGAAACAGCTGTAACAACTCAGAAAAAAAGACTTAACAGCTCAATGAAGATCTCTGCACTGTGCTCAGCAGCAGCCAAAGAAATAAGCAAAGTGTTGGGATTTAGAAACAGCTAAGCATTGTAGAAGGGGGTAGAATACCCTAGAGCATAAGGTGTTGGGACAAACTTCCCTTGTAGGCATGTTATACCTGCTTTTTTAGAGAACTGCGTCTTTCCGTAAAGCTGACACAAGGAGATACTGAGAAGTGATAAATGGTCAGATGGGCCACTGATCTGATCCAGTAGTGCAATTTCTCAATTTCTGGCAGTTGACTGGAATCATAAAGTTAGCCCATGGCACAAACTGGTATTAAACCTTTATCTCAAGAGTCCTTGTTCAGTTTCTTTAGCCGTAAGACCATCCTTCATCTCCAATTTCCTCTTTCCATTTCTTCTGAAAATATCAAAGGAGCATAATTTCTCCGAATATTGTAGCATTCCAGTCCTGACCAAAACCAGGAAGTGAGCAGCAGGTGAATAAAAATTAAGCTGACATTTTCAAACTTCAAACAAAGATCTGTGTGAGGCAAGGAATGGTTCTGTTAATTTAATCCAAATTGGTTCACTCAGCTCTGGTGATAATCTGATCCATACCACAGCAGTCAGAAGAACAAAATAGTGTGTGAATTATGCTGAACCCAAAAAACACAGTCTGTTCATGACCATACACTCAGTAGTTCAGGATGGGAGTAGGGAAAGTGGGAGGGAGGGATGGGGTGGTGAATAAAACTCAAAAGTATTTGGCCTGGTGCTTAACAGCAGTTGAGGGTGAAAAAAAAAAAAAAAGAAAAAAGAAAGAAAAGCAAACAAAAATGAGGCATGTATAAATGGAGGTATTGAACTTGAGTCAGAAGAAATATCCTAGCGCTATGTAAGGAGCCAGTGAAACCATATTTTGAAAACAATGTGGTTCCATAGCCCTCTTGTATTAAAGCCGTATTATACAAACAGATTTACTGTATTGAAGGCTAAGAAAGTGGTTATAAACTGGCTAGAAAGACAGAAGTCACTGAGGGGTTAAAAGCAGCATACATTTTATTGAGAAAAGAGCCTGGTCAAAGACTTGCAGAACATCTGAACACAGAAATGTGGATGCTCCAGTGGTGAATGGGCTATTCATACATCCATAAACAGAAAATACAACTGAGAGAATTGCCTGTTCTAGGGTCAAATTTTGAAGTTCTTATTATATTTGTATTCTTTGTTTATTTGGTTATGCAGTGACTTTGTCAGTATTCATCTGAATACAGAGAACCACAGGTTAGATCAGGCATTAGAGATCTGTGAGTCAAGACAGGAGTTACCGCACACAGATCTTTTCCTTTGCTCTATGAATATTAAGCTACATTCACCACTCCATTTCCCCCCAGTTATGAGACACTGAAGTTAAATGCTTTATGTCAAAAATATCTCTCCTTCCCTTTACAGACCCAGCACGCAATGGGTCTGCAATTCACACACCACTCCCTGGTGATCTGCACTCCTTTTGGTTCTCATCAGCTCTTTGGGAACTGCTTACATTTGGTTCTTGCATGGGGTGTGGGTGGTGAACGGAAAAACCTTCTTTCAACCTTCCTTACACACATCTGTGTAGGGCCTGTAAATTCAGTCTTTGGTAGCCTCTTTAAAGGATAACACAAAAAGCCCTAAAGATGTCTCCCACATCACTGTCAAGATGCTGAATCATTATTGATGTGCATCATTAAATTTTTCCCAATCGCTCATACAAGAACAAAAATTATTGAAATAAAAGGTAATAATTCTGCTATCCATATACTAAATAATGCTTTGTAAAAAGCAAAAGATCAGGGACATTTAGTCCATCTGTTTTGCAAGGAAACACTTTTTAACTCTTTACACTTGCTGAAACATATTTTAATGTCTAGAAATTGATATAATGATAGCCACAGGAAGGGAACTGTAGTGTTGCTATTTTTAACACAAGAAGTTACTTCAAGCCTCTAGTCAAAACTATATTGATCCCTTTTCCTACGAACCAAATGCCTTATTCATCTGTTCCAAGTTATTTTTTTCTAACCATTTGTCATTTACATAACACTGAGTAACCAGTCTTGGGAATGTCCTAAACTACAGAAAGCCTCTATAATAATTTCTGACACAGGGGATTTCATGGAGAAATCCTTATATTCATCAGCTGCAGATTCATTGCACTTTCTGTTTGACTAACCATTTCCTAGTGGAACACTGATATTTTATTTGGCTGCCAATAGCTTCTAGCACAGGAGAACAGTTGTATTCTTGAAACTGGCTATTGGAAAGAATTTCCATGCTTATTTTTCCTCTGTGAGTGTGTGTGTGTGCATGCATGTGTGTAAATGCGTGCATGCACATGTATGCAAGTATTTTAATTAAATATGTGGAGTATAAGTTCTACTTGACACATCTGTGTTCATTAAACTAGAAAACAAAATCAGTCTAGTATGACCCTGGATCATCTACATATTTAAGCCTTTTCATTTAGAATGCTTGTTTCTTTCTTCTCCCACTTCGTGTCTCACTTTCAGTCAGATATGTTTCTTGATTAATACATACACTGTTCCTGTAGTATTTGTTGCTTCCTATAGCATGCTGAAAGATTTCTGTGAATAGATTTTACTTTGTATTGAAAAAAAATCCATGTAGGTTGCCCTGAATTACTTTTTCCACTGTCCTAAAATACGAGCTCCAGTAAAGCAAGAACAAATTCTTCAGCCTGGAGAGAGATAAAATGTCACCTAGCACTACATTTTTGTTTCTAGCTCTGTCCCTTTGTGTTTCTAATTATCTTCCCATCCATAGTGTGTTTCTCAGCAGGAAGAAGAAAGGAAAAAAAGAATAAACTAAGACTCCTGAAATGAGTCTTTCCAAAAATGAAAATAACATTTTATCATCCTGGGATTTTCAAGAATCATGAAAAGAAATAGTATTACAAAATGCATCTGAAGTTGGAGTTTACTATCTTAATGGATTTCTCTGTTGAGTCAGGCTATCTTTGTTCTTTCGGCAAATCT
The DNA here is from genome assembly GCA_013398015.1 of Oreocharis arfaki. Classification (NCBI taxonomy): domain Eukaryota; kingdom Metazoa; phylum Chordata; class Aves; order Passeriformes; family Paramythiidae; genus Oreocharis; species Oreocharis arfaki. Next base: position 2,314,307 of record VZRR01011969.1, read on the forward strand.
GGGAATCCTAAGATTTATCCTTATATACAGGGTGGCAGAATAAGGATGTGGAAACCAGTCATTTACTTTGAAATTCTACTGGATTTGGTCTGCCTCTTGAATTTTCTCAGCAATTTTAGCACTTGCTCCATTTGGTTAATACATTTTGGGTCTAAACACCCTTCTTTTCTCCCTGCTCTTTTCTTTCTATTCCTTAAAGGTTTTGTTGGCAAAATCTGAGAGCACATAGTTTTGAGAAAATACTTCCTTGTTCAGACATATGCATTAGAGAGAATTTAGCTCTTTCACATCTTATGAAATATTTAATGAGACACGATAAACACACGAGACACGCAAGTTTTTAAAGTCATTATATGTGGCAGTACATATGGGGACATACATTCACTTTTTATTGTTCCTTTGTCTCTGTTTCTTTTTTTTTTTTNGACTCTAGTTCTATTGTACTAGTCTCTCCCACAGGAGTAAAATTCACTCAGCAAATATCTTTTTCCACCCACTTAAAACATTCTGTTTCTGCAGTTATCCATTTTGTTAAATACAAACACCAGTACAGTTTGGTCAGCCCATAAAAGAGTATAACCACAGAAAAAAGTGAATTCAGTGGTTTTGATGAAAGCAAATCTTTGACAGAATTTAGCCTGTTATAAGAAAAATTCTTAAGTTCAGTGTTTAAAGAACTTCATAAGAGAAGGGGAAAAATGCTGCCAATATTTCCCAGAAACACCAGGAAAAGATGCCTGGAAAAGTGAAGCATAGAAATGGATCAGACAGATCGTCAAAC